>NW_010589634.1:0-14535 GCF_000705375.1 Tinamus guttatus
TATGCAGGTCAGTGACACAGACAAAATACCCTCTTGCCATACACACAGGGAAGACAGTGAAGGGATATGACCTCCAAATGAGGCGCCAGGGCAAAGAGGTGGTGCTGGCAATAGAAAGGGCCATCTTTCATAGTGTCCAAGGCAGGAACAGAAAGCAGGGTTATCCCAGACACACCGAGGCCTTGCAAAGGCAACCCACAGCTTTGGATTTCCAGGTCCCTTCCAAAAGCAGGTTTGCTGCTTGGGTCTGCATGTACAGCAGCCCCTTTTACCAGTGCTCATGGGCCCTTCCAGGGATGCACACCCTGCCAAGGGCTGTCTATTCCAAACCAGAAACAAGGCTGAGAAAGTCATAACTGTGCCAGGAGGGCCCTATGCAGGTCAGTGACACAGACAAAATGCCCTCTTGCCATAGACACAGGGAAGACAATGAAGGGATATGACCTCCAAATGAGGTGCCAGAGCAAAGAGGTTATGCTGGCAATAGAAAGGGCCATCTTTCATAGTGTCCAAGGCAGGAACAGAAAGCAGGGTTATCCCAGACACGCCGAGGTCTTGCAAAGGCAACCCACAGCTTTGGATTTCCAGGCCCCTTCCAAAAGCAGGTTTGCTGCTTGGGTCTGCATGTACAGCAGCATATTTCTAAAAGTGAAACACCCAGATGAGCTTACAACTTTATAGAAGTACCTAGGTACATGTGTGTATACAAAGGCCACACAGGCTTATTTCAATATCTCCTCTCACACAAGCACCTATAGATGGGGAGGGTTGGTCTGGGTGTTATCAGAGGCTCCTTGTTATGGTGCAGTGCGTGTCCTCACATGAGGAAAACAGTGATAAGCCTCCAGGGAGGCTTGCTGGGAAGAGGGGAAAAACAAGCAACGCGGAAAGCTAAAACAGCAACCAGCAAAACTAAGCACAAAACAAAACAGTGCCAAAGCGGGCAGGGAAGCAGAGCCGGGCGCACGCACGGCCCTGTAGGCCGAGGCAGCCTTCCTCGCCAACCCGCGGGCGCTCAAGGCCTCAGCTCAACCCCCGGGCCCCCATGGTGCTGCAGAGGCCGAGGGCCCCCACCCAGAAGGGGCTCATCAGAGGCTCCCTTCCTCTTCCAGACAGCCAAGCAGCTTGTTCCTGGCGCCCGCCGGGCCTGGCTTCAGCTGGCAACCGAATTCAGGGCCTGCCTGAATTGAGGCGGGCGACTACGTTTCCACGGGGCGTTCTCCGTAGCTTGGTGGCGGCGCCGCTGCTCCATGTGCCGGAGCAAGCTGAAAGCCGCCAGAAATCCAGCGAAACGAACCGGCAACCACCCTGGAGCTGCGCTAGTGAAGAATCGCCCTTATTTCACAGTGTCACCTCCTCGTGTCTGTGTTTTGAATACAAAGAAGACTGCAGGTGGAAGACGCAGGAAGTGAAAGCAGAAACCAACTCAAACTCTGAAGGAAACCACAAAGTTGCAACTTTTAAGAGATTAGGAATTTTTAAATTTTTCAAAAGCTCTTAGGACTCCCCACGACCCAAAGGCAATTTCTATATAAAAAGTAGGCTCTAATCCATGAGCTTTTATCTTCATTTAATCATACCATTAAACAGCTTGCTAAAGCAGAGACCTAAGCTTTGCTGCTGTGCTTCAAGACGTTGCTTTCTCCATTCGGATCAAAAATCCCTGCTCCTGCCACTCACCCCTACCCTAAGACGTGTCCCTTAAAGGCTGAGGAGAGCGCAGGGCGCTCAGTTCTCCTGTGAGGAGACAGGAGCTCTGAAATGGGAGCAGGTGACCTCTTATCCTTGGAGAGAGGAAGAGAATTGTTAGCTCTGGGGATGGAGAGTTTGAGACAGCATCCCTAGGATCATGAGGCAAGTGGAAATTTTCGCATGAAGCCTCCAGCCAGTGATTTTTTGGAAAACACCTCAGAGGTAGCAGAGACAGGCAGCATTTCTCTATGCCAGGCAAAGTCTCAACATGCATATTATTTAATTTATACACATACATTAAGTGCATAAATAAAGAGCCCATGCAAAGTGAATCAGCCCCTAACAAAGGTGTTCATGCCATTGCTATGACCAGTAGATGTCCTTAGACACTAATACTTTTGAGTTCATTCACCATCACCCCCTGGACCATGACGGCTGATACTGTATACAGGAAGCTCAAGGCAGTAGTGGACACGGGCTGCACACATCCCGTTTGCTTTAAAAATAACATTCACCACAGTGATCTCCTTGGGCTCCAACAGCACCATCAGCCCCATGCAGCTCCAGCCTATGCCAAAAGCCTCTTGCAGGACCACTGTGATACTTCACAGCTGGTCACATCAGCACATGCTGATTAATTCAGGCTGGTAACAGCCCACTGATTTTGCAACAGGAGTACAGGCTGAGCATATCTGCATCTTCCAAAAGGAAAGAAGTCCCCTTACACTCCTTTCACATCACACCATGTATGCAGAGGAACAGACCTCCTCCAGCCCACAGATCTCTGTCAGGAGTGCGATGCAACACCAACCTCTGCAGCTGCAAGCAGCACAGAAGTAACTGAGCAGCAGCACCAGAGAGATTTCTCTTGTGGGACTTCTCTTGCGAGACCACTTCTGCCTAGCCAGTGTGTAAGGATCTATTTTTTTCTCCCTCAGGGAGGCAAATTTCAGTAAATGGCAGGAAGGCGAGACAAGTGAGGTCAGGTGTTGATGAACAGACTACAAGTTAAACATCTACCTGGACAGAAACTGTCTTAGTCACCGCTACAACAGAGTGTGAAGTGGAAAAGTCAGGTGAAGACACTCCCTGAGGAGCTGCCACATGACACATCTTTCCAAGGAGAGCTAAAAACGCTGCTTTAAGGCCTCTCACCATGGCAGAAGAAAGGCTCAGGAACTAGTTCACATGCCAGGAAGCCTCCTTGGCTCACTCCCAGGCACTAATGAAACAAGCTGCCAAAGGGAAACGCCTGCTGCCTTTTTCCAGTCCCTGCTTTGGAAGAGAGGCATGGGATATTCCAGGCTGGGGAAAAAAAGGAGGAAAGAGTCTGCTGCATTCCCAAGCCAGGAGATATCAAAGAAAACCGAGATGCAGATCTGACACTGAGATGCAGATCTGCTCTAGGTGTGCCCGCTCAGGTCAGCATGGAGAAGCAGGCAGAGCAGCTGAGCAAAGGCTGTGTAAGTATCTTTGCAGCCAGTAATTCAGCACACCAAGCCAGTAAGAGAGCTTGAGCCCATCCAGCTGTGCTTGTTCCTCATGTGAATTCCTGGAAAGCTGCAGTAAGTCTAAGGTACCTGGCAATAGTTCTAAAGCTTTTCTGAAAGCTGAACTGTCAAAATGCCTACTGATTTTCAAAGAGCCTGACATCTGAGCACTGGTCATGGCACAGGTGTTCTCTGTACCTGGGCACCCAACACGGGCGCAATCCCTGGCGAAGAACCTCAATGCACGCAGAAACCGCGGGGCTGCTGCACACACTAAGCGCCCCACTGCACCCAGAGATGGTGATGAGCAGCACAGAGACCTAACGAACGTGAGGGTTCATCCCATCTCCTTCCTCTCCAGGGTTTGTCTCGGCTTCGTGTAAAATCAGACCCGCCTCAGGGCAAGTCCACAAAAGAGAAGAGAGACATATTGAAAACCACCCATCGCAGCTGTAGACTTCAGGATTGTTCCCTCCTGCACCAGGGCAGAGGGCAAGGACTGCTGCAGCAGTGGGAGGTCAGGGGGGAAGCTCCCCAATCCTTAAATGGTAAAAAGGAGGCAAGGAGGCAAGGATGATTATTTCATGAATCCTTCCCTGCATAAAGGAACTGAAAGAGCCGGAGGGGTTCCAGCTCTCAGCTAACAATCCTCCAGCTGGGTGGTCGAAGAAACACCTGGGAAAGAAACAAGAACTTCTTTCATGCCAAAAAAAAAGTAGTAATTCCAGAGACCTCAAGTTTCTGATGATTACCTTGAATCAAAACAAGGGCTTTGAGTATCCAGAGCTCCTCCTGAGAAGTCAGGCTGTCAGGCTCCTTAATAGAACCTCAAAAATTGGACCTCTTAAAAGCAAGTCTCAAATAGTGAAATTTAACTATGCAGCAGGTATCTAAAGTTTTTAGTCATTAACATTTGAGAATCTTAATAGTTTTAGATTTAGAATAAGACATTTTCTGGTAAATAAAAATAGTTACTTCATATTGAATTAAAATGAATTTTAAAAAAATCTGCTAGTAGGAGAATGAGACGCGAGGGAAATAAAGGCTACAAACCCCATATGTACTAAGATCCAGAGTACATATGAAATGCTTTTCAGATTAAAGCTTTTGTTTTTGTTTTTTTTTTTCCTCCACACACACCAAAATACTTGGGAAAAACAAGTAAATTTAGAGCACTAGCTAAGCCTGATTACAGTTGTTAGAAGTTTTGGAACACATTTTCTGGAGCATGATTTTTAAAATTGAAATACCAATTAATGCGATTAATGCAATATGAGACCGTATGAGAACACGGCAAGAGGGTGGGGGAGACACGTGCCCTTTCCAGTCGGCCTGGGCACCAGCAGGAGAAGGCGGGGGCTACGTGCTGACTAACACCCAGCTGGGCACACAGCGGGTTGCACAGCGCACCTTGCTCCAGAGCAGGCAGCGCTCGCGGCGCAGAGCGCGGCAGCAGCGTTACTCACTGCTCCTGGGAAGCTCCCCGCTGCCACAGCCCTGCGGAGAGGTGCATTTCCCGTAACAGCAAGTCGCGAGGCACCGGCGGAATAACCTCAAGAGCCGAGTTCACTCAGGACGGCCAAAGCAGCGCACAGCTACTTCCCGCACACCGTGCTTCCCTCACGAGGAGCAGGGCAAACAACAGAAGCGGTTTCACAAATCTCTGAACAGGCACGCACACACACAAACCACCCCTCGGGCTTTCCCTTATCTCTGACAACTGGAAACTACGGGGACAGCTACTTTCATAATGCACTTACGTTTTCTTGTAATTCTTGTGACCGTTTCCACCAAAAAACAAAAATCAAAAACAAAAAATAACCCAAACAAACAAAACAGAAACACCCACCTATCTACTAAAATGCTTTTATGCCCCCACCCCTGCCCTCTGCCCTGTCATACTGCTCTGCCTGCTTAAGTTGCATACGTCTCAACACGAACCAAAGGTTAAGTAAACACCACTGCGCAGCCAGAGCGATGCACCCACGAGCCGCTTGCCAGCGCAGGACGACAGAGCTCGTCCAGCTGAGCCGTGCTGGTTTCCACAAGACAACGCGCTGCAAATGCTCCTCCACTCCCGAGCAAATCTCCAGCCTCCTCAAGGGCAAACAACGCTCCAGCCAGTCCTTGTGAGGGCAGGAACTCACCTCGCTCCCGTGGCAACACTGATATTACAGGTTGGGGCTCCCTTCCGTTTCTCCTACTCATGCCAAGCTGTATTTCCTTTAAAATCTTACCAAAAAAAAAAAAAATCACCAAAGCCGTTGTTTCTTGCTGTACCCTGCAATGAGGGGTGACAACATGAGAAGTGGCAGCAGAAAGGGCGACGGTCTGAGGCAGGACTGCAAGGTTAGTTACCTGCTGCAGCTCTCCTCCACACGTACATCTCCTCCCACAGCACCGTCCCTGGCTGTTCCCGGAGGGCTGAGCCAGGGAAAAGCCACATCCACTGGAGGGCACTTCTCTCCCACAGCCATTACCAGCGGCACTGAGGAACTCTGGAAGTCTGCCCAGTGCAAAGCCAGCCTATAAATCGTATTTCACTCCTTCATTACATTTCTGTCACGTTTTCAGGAGAGCTTAGAGAAGACTCCAACCCTTGAATGACGCCTTGAATGACGCCGACCATCACTTCACTTGTCCTCACAGCTTGGTCTGCAGCCTGCACAGACAGCAGGTTAACCCACCTTTCAGGTCACAGAAGGGACAGTCATTCTGCACTCGCAGCTGTACCAGACACTCTCTGGTTAGGAAAACATACTCCCTTCCAGCAGCGAACCCACATGTCTGTAGGACCCATTCCTTCAACAACTCATCTCAGTTGAGACCTGTCCTGTACAAACACCTGGTCAGATTTGCTCAAAGAAAGATCTTGCTTTACTTTTGGCAGGTGTGATGATACTGTTTCTAAGAAAGAAAAGCAGCGCCCTGCTTGCCCCTTCCTGTGCCTGCTGAATACTGCTTGCCTTGCAGTCCAGCATGGCCTTGTTGAACTGCAGAACAAGGCATCGTTTTAGACACTGGGAAACGGAGGCACTTGAATGATGCGATCTGGCATTTTAACCGTGTTTCAAGCCATAACTGCTCAACTGCACTGCGTTTCACATGCACTACTGCTTTACAGAATGAATGTTCCTGGGATGTCAAGAAAGAGTAACGTAGGCCTATGTAGTTTCTTACTTGAGGATATTTAGCAGCACCAGACTGCTCTCCTAGCCTTCGGAGTCGCGTGAACACAAGCAAACTCCCAATCATCCAGCCCAAGTCCCTGAGGGAATCCCTATCACCCCGCCACACTCGCTTCCCCAGGAAAGCTCAGCAGAAACCAGCACTGCCCAGCAGCAGCACACACCAGGCTCCTTCCCCCTGCTTCTCTGCTAGGGGAGCAGAAATGGGAGCTCTCCCTGCACGTACACTGGAGTCTGCAAGGGAAGAGAGAACCACCGCAAAAGGGGAAAGCGCTTTGTGCTTTTTTCCTTTAAGATGTAAACCTTGTTGATCTGCAACAAGGTTTGATGAGGCAAAACTGCTGAAATATCTTTTAATAAATAGGGTATTATGACCACAGGAAATCTGTCCGCTATGTGATTTGGCCTAAAGAGGACACGAGGGCCAAACTCTTCTTGGTGGTGGCCAGTGACAGGACAAGGGGTAATGGGTACAACTTGGAAGTGGAACTTCCTGTGTTTCATGTGAGGAAGAACTTCTTTCCTGTGAGGGTGACAGAGCCCTGGAACAGGCTGCCCAGAGAGGCTGTGGAGTCTCCTTCCCTGGAGATCTTCCAAACTCGCCTGGATGCCACCCTGTGCCACGTGCTCTAGATGTTCCTGTTTGAGCAGAGGGGTTGGACTAGATGGTCTCTGGAGACCCCTTCCAATCTCAACCATTCTGTTATTCTCTGACATGCCAGCCCATAACAATGCTTAGAAGGCCCCACGATTTCTCCTCCTCCCAGACATGCTGTCCACCTACAGCAGGACAGGATCACAGCCTCGAGGGGTGCAAAGGAAGGAGGAGAACAAACAGAGACACTGCAATAGAATGAGCAGGGAAGGATGGGCTGAACAAGGTCATTTGTGAATGTGGCTGCCCCTACTTCTCTGCAGCCATGAAAGCAAACCAATGGTTCAGTGCCATCTGGGTAAAACCAAAGCCAGGCGCTTGAAGCTTCTTAGGATTTCCCCATCAGAGGGAACTTTGGCTTTAACTGCAAGTTTTTTCCATGCATTTCCCCCAGAGAGAGGATAAAACACTATTAGCTTCATTTCAGAAATGGCAAATGGGGAGAACCTGAAGTAGAACACCTTAGCCAAGATGCCAGCCAGGCCAGCTAAGGACAGACCCTGTCTCCTAGTGACAAGTCATTTATTTGATAGATGTAAGCCAGAAGAGGTTGCTGCCTCAGGCAGGCTGATTGCTTGGGGCAGTTTGCTTTTGTTCCTCTTGCCTTCAGCTTCAGAGTGAACCCTCTCAAGGCTTCAAATAATCGCACTTCCATTAACTCCAACAAGGGGCAAGAGGAGAAGGCAGTTTGCTCATGATGCTTTTTAATGTTAAAATGCCTTGAAACATGCTTCCTGCTCCCCACAGTTAAGTTTCATTGTACATTTATCTTCCACTATTCACTGGTACTGAAGCTCTGAATGGGCCACAAAGATCTGCTGCCCTTAGATGCTTGCCTGGCTCTACCTCCCCACTGGGGCATACTTACCTGTGCTTCATGTGTTAAGCGAGCGTCGGCCTGGACTCAGTGTATTCCAAGCAGTGCGCTTTCACACAAATATTTTAGAGATATTTGGCATTTTGTTTTTTCTTTTTACAGAAAAGCTTTATTAGTTCTTAAGAGAAACACTGGATTAGCCTTTTTATTAAATATTATTTCATCTTCCTGTGTTTGGCTACTGCTTTAACTTTTTTTGTTCTACCCTTTTGGCTGAAGGTCATGCTGATAAATTATAACAAACATCTATTTATCAGGGCAATACTCTTAACTTTGGGGGGGGCGACACTCCTTTATTTCAATTAGGCTCAAAATGCCCTTCCCCTCCCCACTCCTATATAACGTGTCAGAAGGAACACAGTCACACTACCAATTCTCTTCAGAATGAAGGCAGGGACTCTGGACCTTTGTGAGTTTTGTACCAGATTAGTGATGCAGGCAGCACAACCCTTCAGTCTTCTTCAGAAGCCAGAATACAGATGCTACTGGGCTGAAGTTTAGTTGGTGGAAAAGCTCTATCTTGGACTGCCCCAAAGCTCAGAGCCAGAATTTGGATTTGGCTGGCCAGAACTGGATCCAAGCTCAACCTGCACATCCAGATCTAAGAAAAGTGCAAAATTTGTATCCTGCCTGCCAAGGTTTTCATTTATGGGACTGAGCTTGCTCTCTCCTCATGTAGAGCCAAGCACCTCCACAGTCAGGTTAGCCAGCAGTGTTTCACTTCCTCAGAAACACGAGAGCCGCTTACCAAATATGCATAGCTGAAGCTGTCAGGAAGAGGCAGAACAATCCCAGGAACCATCACAGAAGACTGTTTTAAGAGGGTTTCTTACTGTTTACAACCGCATCAGACCTGCAGCTGCCACACGACTCTGCACTACTGTCACAGGGCATATTCAAGCTGTTGTTACTGTTTGCCCTTTGGGCCATGACTGGAGAAAAGCAAGGACTGAGCAATCATGATCCTGGTCTCTCAATATTACAGTGGAAAACAGGGAGAGCAGAGAGGTTCTCGGGAGTGTTGATAAAGGACAAATTCAACTAGCATCTGGGATGCATAAATGAAGGTTTTAAAATATGAAACATGTAAGTCTCTTGCAGACTTAGAAAGCAGAGCAATGCTGCTTTCCTACAGCAACAACTGTCCTACAGAAGACTTCAGAAGGGCAGAAGAGAGGCAGAGCCAGCTCCTTCCACATGGTAATTCCCTTGCACTCCTTGCTGCTTTGCCCTGCTTGGGGATGGGGGGTGGGGGAAGAGCAGTATTGCTCCGACAGGAACTAGCTACAAGAAATCCTCAGGATGGGAGACTGGTTATTTCCAGGAAAAGAAACTGGCATGCCACCCAGAGGACAAGATTATAGTCATCAGTGTAGTTTTAACAAACTTTTTAACAAACGTGCAGCTGCTCTTACGCACCAGCTTAGTCACAGCTCATTCATTAGTCACTCAGGAATGCCACTTCATACTGCAGCTTACACACATCTCTGCTGATTTCCACAATAATGAGGAATCTGAAGAGCCTGCTGCTTATCCAGCTAACTGGCAAGTTAAGTGAGCAAGGAGGAAAAACTCTAAAAAATGGCTTGATGGACATGGGTGACCACAACAAAAAAGGCTCTCTGCCTTCAAACCACATAACTGGATAAGAATTATTCTTCCAGACGCAAATACCAGGAACCTATACTGCTTTCCAAAAGACAGCAGCTATGAAGACACTCAAAATAAAGAGTTAAATATTGCATCAACGCAAGTCACTTGAATACATATGTTCAAGGAATGACATACCTAAAGAGACAGAGACCAAAGCTGCCTGCTTAGTGACATGGAAGAGGCAGGTACAGGAGCCAGGATGGCACCAGCAGAGCTACCAGGTAGCAGCTCAGGGCACAAAAGTCTCCTTTCAAGAGATTTTTTTTTTTTTTTTTTTTTTTTGCAAAACCAACTGGTACTCCCCAGAACTACTTAAGTAGAGCCTGTTCACTTACCAGACCCAGAAGCATCCTCTATAGGGACAAGGGCTAAGGCAGTTACAGGAAGAAGGGTAGAAAGAAATCTGTACACGAGTGTGCTCAGTTGCTCCAAAAGCATACACAACCCTTTCCCCTTCCTCGATATTTGACTTCTCCAAAGCTAAAAGTAAGTTTTAAAATGAGCTTTCATCCTCCTAAGCACTAAGACTACAAGCTTCAAACATCTCTTCCTTTCAGGTAGAAAACAACCATGCATTATTAGGACACCTGAAAAGACAACCCCTGGAAGCAGCAGGGATCATGCTCCTTTAATTACACTGACCTAAGAGACTGGCCCTAAGGGACCCTGCACTGCAGTCCTAGCCTTCAGGCTGCCACCACCATGTAACTCAAATGAAGTCAGGGAAAAATGAAAGCCTGCTGAAGAGATCAAGAGGGGCCCCTATGCTCAGACATCCCCAATAACCTGAAGTTGTGCATCAAATTGGGCAGGCAAGAATGAGGGTAACTGCAATCAGCATTCATAACCTTGACCAGAGCCTCTTGACAGCATTTCCAAATTAACATTTCATTAGAATAAAAGCATGATCTCTTCTAAACACTCGATATGCACTCAAGAGAAGATCCTCTTTCAAAGAAATGAAAGAGGAGCTACTTGAACTGTGACAGAGTTGCAGAATAGCAACATCCAGGAAAACACATTTCTTGCTGCTGGGACAGATCTGTGCAGATACAGAAGACATCCCAGCCCCACGCTGATCTTCTGCCAGGCACAGCCTCAGCCTCCCAAGCTGTAGGTCTAACAGCACTTGAAGTGTGTGTGGGTTTCACTAAGAGAAGAAACATGACTGTACATAAGAGTGCAGAGCATTTCACTTTCAGTTTTAGCTAAGGAGGAAAGGCAGATCAACTCTTAGGCACAGGAAGTGAACACAAAACGAACACGAAACGAAAACGATGGCCAGCTGATCCAAGTGGATTTTTGTACAGCTGTTAAGGCATCTAGAGTTACAGTGACCAAGAACATGCTTTCCTCATCTAAAGAAAAAGGACAGGAATAGCCCAGCACCTTAGAGGCAGATATTGCCCATTCAACATGAAAACAGAGGAACTGACCCAAGGTCAAGGTGCTTCCAGGTCAGAAAATACAACAGATTTGTTGTTCTTAAACAAAAATTCAACACACACGAGCACTCATGTACACACTCCAGTTCCCTGCTTATTAGCTGAACACCAGTGAAAGCTCTGAGATCTTTTAAACCAAGTGGGGGCATGAACTACTAAGGTAGAAGAGCCATCACACCACCTCGTTTGTAAGAGGCACCAACCAGCTGGAGAGCAGCTCTACAGAGAGGGATGTGGGAGTCCTGGTGGACAGAGCTGACCAAGAGCCAGCAACATGCTCCTGTGGCCAAGGCGGCCACTGGCTTCCTGGACCACTTGAGGGAGAGGGGAGAATGCTTTATCCTGGAGAAGGGGTGGGGAGGGAAATCATCTCAGTGTGTACAAATACCTGATAGGGTATTAGAAAGACTGTAGAAGACTAAAAAGTAGTAACAAGTTGTGCAAAATGATCATTTTGCTCCTCCTTTGTCTTTCTTTTGGTCAGGGTCAGTCTAAATCAGACTCCCAAGATAAGGACCAAGCTACACATACTCTATTTCTAAATGTTACGTGGCAAGTTTTAGCTAAAGCTGAAAACAGTCTGCCTCTCTCACCTCAAGAAAGGCCACTCAAAACTAACAGAGTCAAAACTTCAAGCAGCAGCCTTGCATCTTTGTGGTCAAGCTAGGAGTTAGCTCCCCGATTAGAAATATTTGCATGTAATGATCTGCGTGCTTTACAAAGCCAAGTACAATTCCCACCCCACATGGTTGCTAAACTGACGTAGACAAAAACCACAACACACCATGAGAAAAAACAGAAAGCAGCCCTGTGCAAAGAAACATCGGATCTGCTGGTTAACTCTGCTCTTTCACAGCCGAGCTGACTACTACCCAGTGGAAATGAAACCTGCTCATTTGCAGTAATTCCTCCAGGCAGAAAAGAAGCACCACAGATCAAGCCAGTTAACTCATACGTGGAGGCAATGGGAGCTGCTTTATCAAGGAGCCTAGATCTGGCAGCTGCTCCTGTGCACTCAAACAGGCAGTTTGTGCCCAGGCACTACACAAATGCTGTTGGTTACTTGGGCCTTCTCTCCCTGCCCACATAACACCGTGCAGTGGAGGGGACATAAGGAAAGCAGCAACTTCTGAACACCAAGCTACCTCAGAGAGGGCTTCTAAAGGCAGCAGCTACTGGTTTGTGCACCTGCCTGCTTCCAGATTAAATGTTCTCATTTTATTACAGAAGAGAAGGGCCTGTTTGATCTAGCACCTCTTCAGACTCCTGAAGAACGGCTCATTATCCTCTCACACAGGAAAAGCAATACAGAAAGCCCATGGCACATCTGGCAGCAGGTAAGAGTGTTTGGTGACTATATTCAAATACGTGAGACCTCTCCACTTGCACATCAAAGCTCTTAGCAGTTGGGAGCTTACAGAATCTAAGAGCCACAAGCAGCGCTTCTATAGAGCCCTCACATCATAGGAAGGGCTCTACCATGGCACCCACACCATGGCACAGCTCCCCACATCAGAGGCTCCAGGTCTGCACAGGCAATGTCAATATTCTGCTGATGGCTCACAGCAAGAAATAGCATCAAACCTGCTATCTCACTCATGCCAGTTCAGGCTGGCCTAATAATCAGTTTGCAAGAAAACAGCAGGCGGGGAGATACAACAAAACCACCTAACCAAAAACTGACGTCTGTTTTTCCTTCCTGAATTTGGCGCTATCATCACGAATAAACAAGCAGGATCAGCCATTTAAGAAATGCTGCTGGGACGATCTTGCCTTATTACAAGCTCCTCCAAAAAGTACTCCCGCTTTTAACACGCTTCCGTGCTTAGTCAGCAGGAGGAAAGCGCTCGGTGGGACACGTGTCCCATCGCGAACACTCACAACCCGGTGTCACTCACACTTGGCACACGCGTAGCGGGGCCTTGGTCCCGCCAAGCCCCTCAGCGCGGCAGCGCACACGCACCCCAGAGGGGCAGGCAGGACGCAGGGAAGGCACTTCCCAGAAGCTCGGGTACAACAGCAGCAGCACAGAGGAAGTCACAAGGAGTGGAAGCCGCCTTTTTTTTTTTTTTTTTTTCAAAGCCTCAAGGCTACTCTAAACAGAGTTGAACTTTTTATAAGGGGATGACAAAACCCACAGTTTCAAAAATATTTTTCAAGATGTCATGCTTCCACACACACAAAAACCAGTTTCAATTTGATTACTGACGAGGCTTTTAATAAAACGCAATCATTTTCCCCCCCCCCACCAAGAGCCGGAATTTTGCAAAAAAGCCCTTTATAAAAAAAATCCCCTTGGGGAACCACCTTTTGCTTCTTCCCCCACCCCAGATATCTTAACTATTTTGGAGGAAAAAAAAAAAAGTATTCTATGACTGTCAGGAGATCTTTGCTCAACGTATCTTAAACATCAGACCAGTTCTCAGCCTCTCCTGAGCTAAGTGTAGATTTTCTGGACTAAGAGTTTAGCGATTTAAATATTGTACTTTGGTCTTTAGTTAAAGCTAGACAACAACAAAAACGCTTCAAAAGAGATGGACAAAACCCACCACCACCTCCTCACGCCAAGACACGCAGGGGCCCTGCAAGGCCCTTCCAAGGGGCCCCCTCGACCGCGCGCTCCCCAGCATCCTGCCCCGCCACGGGCTCGCCGGCCACCAGGCTGCTGGCGGCAGACAAAGGAACAGCCGGGGCCCCGTCACCTTAACGGGCCACCACAGCCACCCGAGCGCTCCCTCCGCATGATAAGAGCGGAGGAACAGGGACACGCTGAACTGACCGACGTGCATCACTCACCCGGCTCTTCTACACGTTATAATGCTGCTATTAGAAAACACTCCCACACGCCGCTGCTGCAGAAAAGCCAGCAAAGTTTAAACCTTCTAGTTAACCCCTTGCTCTCCTATCCTGGCAGATACTCCTCTGAGCTGAAAACGCTACCTGGACTCTGCTGACCAGGATAAAGCCAGAGAGGCGACAGCTCCAAGGTAAACCACAAAGACCTGAGCAGAAGAGAGGGCAGATGCACCAGGCAAGAGGGAGGGAAGAGGGGCAGTGAGATGACGGCTGGAAGCACAAGAGGAGCCACAGGGAAGAGCCGATCGGCGACAGAAATCACAGCACAAAGCGGAGCGTGGAGAGAGACCGGGAGAGCGAGGAGCAGCAAACAGACAACGAGCACAAAGGCGAAGGGATCAGCGGGCGGGGAGGGCACAAAGTACGAAAGTAAATAAATAAAAACACAGAAAACAACTACCCTACAGAAAAAGATAAAGACGGATCAAGAGCAAAAACAAACAACTACCAGGAGAGAGAAAAGTTTCCAGGAGCAAGAAAAGGGTAGAAACCGCCGCACACCCGCCCTCACCGGGCCACTTACCGGGCAGGGGCAGGAAAAGCAGCGAAGCGAAGGGGGCCCTAAGGAAAACAAAGTCAGGGACGGCCTCGGCCGGACGGGAGCTGCCCGCCCGCGGCCCTCCCCAGCCCGGCGCGACCGGAGCCCTCCCCGTCCCTCGGCCGCCCTGGCCCCGGGAGG
>NW_010589634.1:14769-29469 GCF_000705375.1 Tinamus guttatus
CAGGGCGGGAAGGCCCTTCCCCTTCTCCGCCGCGCCGAAGCGTTCGGGAGAAAAAGCGCTGACTCGCGGAGAGCCGGCCCGAGCAGCGCGGGATAACCCCGATAACCCCGGGAGCAGCCGGCCCGAGGGGCTCCCGGGCCGCACCGTCCTCCCGCCGAGCCCGCGGCTCCTCCCCGCGCAGCGCGGGCCCCTCGCCCCGGCTCTCGGTGGATTGTTCTGGAACCTGCCATGGTTTCCAGCCTTAGGCTTCTCGGCCTAAATCCATTCGTGCCCAGTCTATAAATATGAAAGGCTGTATGGATTAAAATTCAAACTTGTAAAATAGCTTCATAGCTCTTGCATGATCTTACAGTGTTTTAATACCATTTTATTCTTTAAATTTATTTTTTAAAATACAGTTCCTCCGTTCTGCTCTGTCTTCCCTGGGATGCACCATACTCCTCTCAGCCTGTGCTTCAGTGCACAGAGCAAAGTGTTTAAGCAGGAAAAGCTGACCACAATATTTTAAAAGTTCCTGGGATTCTGCAAAGTTCAGCCCCAGTTTTTTGCTCTGATTCAGACCTGAGTCATACATTGGTCAACACACCATTGGGAATTCTTTACGGAAGCAAAGTGCATGCACGTACCACATCTGCCATCTTATCAATTACAAGAAACTAAAGCTAGGTTTTTCTTTCTCAGAACTGCCTTACTTTGTCTTGTGAAGGTAGCACTGCTAACCTCAAATATGCAAAAAACATTCTCTCTTTCTTCTGCCTGAAGTATATATATCTCTTGTAAGTCTGTGTGTTGTTTGTTTTCTGGTATCTGAAAAAAATGGATTAATTTGAGATATCTTTATAGAACATAGTAATAATTAAAAAAAAATGATGTGATGGAATCTTGCTTATAAGGAACAACATGACTTCTGTATCCAAGACATTCTTAGAAAGCCCCACATGCTACATCCAACAGGCCTGAAAAGCCTCGTATGCCCGCTCCCTTGCTGTCCACGGGTGCTGCACTACTGGGAAGATGATAAAACATAGTTATTTTCTACCATGTTTGGTTTGGACAGTTTTGGGACTTTGAATGCTATATCAGAAATTAAGAAATACAGGAAGTAGGTGACTCTTCATAGCTTTTTCTAAAGAGTAATTTCTGTAAAGAGAAGCAGAAAGCCTCTTCCCACCAAGGGTTATGGGAGGACAGTGCTGAGGCCAAGCATGCTGTGCCAGATCTGTGGTTTTACCCATTACCTCCACAGGGGTTTGTCTCTGACAGCAACCTCATTGCTTCTGCCGCTTGCATTTTAAAGGAAAAAGATGCTTAAAAGAAACTCCAAGAATACTTTCCTGGAGAGACAGCAAGCGAGTAGCATTTTTCAAGCACGAGGCTTGCATTCTCCTATACTGGTCCTGTGCCACGTGCTCTAGGTGACCCTGCATGTGCAGGGGGTTGGACTAGATGATCCCTAGGGGTCCCTTTCAACCTTCACCATTCTATGACTCTTTGACTCAACAATGTAATGACTAATGTAAACTGCTGCCCATAACATATACAGTGAGGGTTTCATGTAAACGGTTATACCGGAAGGTCATCTTTTCCACCTGCTTGTTATCTGTTGGTATTGGGCATCATTCCTCTCCCACGTCACAGTTGTTTTTCCTAGCAAGTTACATAGTACAGAGAAAAAATCACAGAAGTGCAAGAAAACAACATACTCGTTTTTATCCAAGTAGCTGTACTACTTATTTATTAATGCATACTATCACTAGTATGCATACTATCGCTACTATTTATTAATGCATATCTACTTTTGTCAAAAAGTGGCACACGTTGGCTTTGCACATTATCACGTGAAGCCATCAACAGTGGGAGAGGTCCCAGGTCCCTGCCGACTCCCCCAGCTCCGTCTCGCTCTGTGCAAAGGGGAGCAGCGTGGCACGGCCGTGGCACCTTCTAGGGAATGAAACGGCCATATGTGGAAAGCATCAGATGCTCCTGAGCTACTTTCATAATAACTGGAAACTGAAAGCAGCAGCTGCCACCATGGCAGGCTCCATGTTTCTTTTTTTGTGACGTTATTTCCCATGCCCATTTGGTTAATCTGGATGGGAAGTGTAGCCCTACATGCTGTGGAGGGCCTTCCAGGACAGGCTTAGCTGTTTGCTGAAATAAGCAATGCACCAAGGCCTCTTCCATGAGTCTGGTTATGCTGTTAGTAGCAAAGCAGTAAATAAACTGCAGAGTCCATATTAAGACCGGAGATTAGGTACGGGTGCTGTACAGCCACAGAGAGAATTCCTCAGGCTACCAAGTTGGCAAAGTGTTTAAAAAGGCAGCAAAGTGTTGCAAGGCTGTTCCTCTTATGCAAGGAATGCGATCCCAATTTCCTGTATCTATAAGCCCTATTGTCATTCTTTCCATGTACTCCCCTCATGGAGAAATCCTTGCAAACTAGTAAAGGTCAAGGCTGTTATTACGAGAGAGATCCCTCCCACGCAACCGGTGCTTCCCCCCCATGGCTTTTAAAAGCAAGAGGTCAAAAGGACAGGGAGAATCGCAGGATTTGAAACATCTCCAAAATAGCTTTGAATTTGCTGAGCGGCGCTAGCAGAGCCTCGCTCCTCCCCTGGCCGCCGGGCAGGGGAACGCACAGGCCAAACCGCAGGCAGCAGCGTCGCCGCGCAGCCGGCCACACCTCACCGAGGACTAAGCTTGTGCTGTGTTAGGAAGGTTGTGGGCTTGACAGGCAAGTCGGGTTCATCGCTTTGGATTTCCCCGGCTGGGTTTTCCCACAACATCCTGTATGCTTTCTGCGTGGTGACAAAAGGCAGTCTTGCGATTTGCCTCAGTGTGCTTAGTGACATCAACGCTGCTGAGTGGACACTGGGTTCCTCTGGAGCTCAAGCTCAAGCAGGCCCAACACCCATCGCATGAGGTCGACATCGGGTCTTTTCAAGCAGCTTCTCTTCATGCTCGGGCTCATGAGGTTTAAACCTCTGCATCCTCCCAGGCTCTTCTGAGGACTGGGACATCCTGAAATGGGATTTCGCTGATAGAGGGCCATTTCCTGGTGTTATTTCCAGCACACATATAATTAATCTCTGGAGCTGCAGACAGTTTAGCTGATCTTTCTGAACCTGCACAGTGTGGATGAGTGATGGTGTACAGCGCTGGAGGCTTCGCACAACGTGCAGAGGCAGCACAGAGCTGCTGATGCCATTCACTTATTGTTCGTATCTCAAATAACCAGGTTAAAAGCGTCAGGGCAACAGAGAGAGAAAGAGAATCCTGGCCCTGTCACCTTTGACTTCTTATCTTACCTCAAGATCGCTATCCCTCACTCCCTGTTTTCTCTATTATCACCAACTGTAGGCGTGACCACAAATGAAACAAATGTAACTCCACCAACAAAAAGAAAAAATAATTAATGACTTTATTTTTTTTAGTTCAGTTGGCCATCTGAGGTGCTAAAATCTCAACACCAACAAAGCAAGTGTGCATAAAAACAAACAATAAAACACAACCAAACAGAAGAAAACAGGCTGGAACAGAGTCATTGGTTTGTTTCTGTTGCTTTTTTTACAGGTAGGGTATACACTTTTCTGTTAACACTCCATACATGCCAACCATAAAAGCCTTGAACGATCTGAATATCAGAGTTCACTTTCATACAAAAGGGAAGCTGCCAAAGCAGATCCCTTCACCTGGATTAGACTTCACACACACACGCGCGTGCACGCACACACATCGAGAGTATTTAAATTACTGCGATGCCATCAGAACATGGCACTCTGCCCTTAACATCTACACTCTCAACGACATCCTCGTATGTCTGGCTACCCTGCCTATAGCAGTACTCAGAGCGATCCAAAAGCGGAGGCATTTGGACAGCTTCTAATCTCTGTTATTTTGCAATGGTCAAGAGCAAGCAATCTCTCTCCCTGTGAATTATATACAGGCTGGTTTTTAGTATGCTTTATTGTTCTCCTTATTGCAGACTGTGACAATTTAAACTCCCAACACGGCCACATCGTGGCTTTTCAGATTGTACACAGGAGGTTTTATAATGCAAAGCCTTTCTCATCCACAGGTGTCTGGTGTAAACATTGAACTGAAAACTCGAAAGAATGGTAACCGAACGAGGTGTAGCTTTGAACGTTGTAGAACAGTTGCTAAGAAAATGGAGCTGCTGGCTGCTCTAGATCATGCAGTCTAGACCGCTTATAATGCTTGGTAATGCTCAGGATTAGAATGTATAAAAATATTAAAAACCACCAGAGTGCACACAAATGTGGTGACTAGCTCTATGCAAGCACCGTGTTCTAATAAGAGGCCTAGGCATTGCACAAAACTCAGGTCCTTGCCTGCAGGGGTAACCCAAGGATCCACTGGTGTCTTTACATACAAACAAGTATTTACATAAAATGCAGAGACGGTTAGAGAAGGACAGACTCTTAAAACGTGCGGTTTGCTCTAAAATATGTTCGGCAATGCAGTGTTTAACATGCCCTAGCGAGACCATGGGGTTTTGGATAACTGAAAAGGGAGGAGCGTGTCTGGAAGTTGGAGCTGAAAGATAATCATGTCATCTCCCCACGCATAGTTCTCTGAAGCTCAGGATTTTACAGCCATTTTTAAGCTTTAATGAAAACACAGTAAAAGAGATGAAACAGTTAAAAGTGTTGTTTGTACTGTGAAAACAGCAGACGGGCTGTTTTGGCAGTCCTCGCTCCTCTATCCCCATTCACCTCCTGGATTCCTCTCCCTTGGCGCCCGGGTGCTTCAGCGCTCCCCGTCCTCAGCGTGCCCGTTTTGAAGCAGGCACGAGTCGGGCTGCAGACCCAGCTCTCCTTCCACCCCACGGGCGCAGTGCCCGGGCCCTGGCACGGGAAGGCACCTGCATCGTGTGCCCCACTCCTCCCGTGCCGAGGGCCTTTCCCTTGGCCCGTACGCGAAGCAGCCGCACGTCGCAGCACGCACGCGGCTGAGCCACGCGCTGTCGCCTGCTTGGGTAGCACTAACAGCTAGAACATCCTACGTGGATTCCGATATAAATAAGGAGCCTTGCAGTCACAAGAGGCTCCTTCAGCTTTAAAAATATAAAATTTGAATTAAAAATATTCAGATAGTAAAAAACCCCAGTATCTGATATGCAAGTTATATTCTTAAAGTGCAACTGAACAACAAGTACAAGTTGTGCCTTTTACTACCATTTTGGTAGAAAAGGGTCTTTTAAGGTTCCCATTCATGTATTTTTATATAATTTGTATGTGTGCCATGTTAGGTCTTCATTTTGTTAGTGCCAGAGGACTTCAACATAACCTAAAGAGTTTGAGAGAATCAGCTTTCCCCCCTGCAGAAGGACATTACACCCTCAAGAGATATCACTGTTCATCTTTGCAAAGATCTGGCCAGCGTCTTTCAGCACTAAAGGGAGAAGCAGCAATCTGGTATTTCTTCAGGATTTCTGTTCTACAGCTCATATTTGAAGATATTTTTTGTTCAGACGTGCTCCATATACACACTGCACTATGAAATGGACAGAGGCCAATTCTCTGTACCGGAACAACTCTATGAGCAACTACTGCTTAGTTTCCCTTCTTCCCTCCTCCTCTTCAGTTTCCAGTGGCCACTTGAACACATACTGTAAACCACCACTGACAACGTGGCCTCTGCACTGGCATAGGGGGGAAATTCTGCTTGCGGACATCCCGCTGGTTCACCAGCACTTAAAAGGAGTTTTGTCCCGTGACACTGGTGTAGCACGTACCACTTGCTAACACACACGACTACTAAGCAGCTCAACAGCTGCTTCTCTGCTTTGTTTCATGAAAGTTGGGGTTTATTTTTTAATGCTTCAGCAGGGAACACTACGGAGGATGAAGGGAAAACATTTGAGGTGGAAAAAAACATGTCCGCACAGTTAATGAGCACTGCTGGGAACCTCTGGGAACTGCCCTTAGCTTGAGATATGTTCAGGAGTCGGATATGAACTGAAATTGTAGACCCTGGCTAACAGAAGACATCTTTGCTGAAGGCAGTGTGTCAACAGGACAAAACCACGTTAACTTCTAGCCTGGGGCACAAGATTAAAGGATGTTCAGCCCTGCTTGGATATCTCGCACCAAATCATGTATTGTCAAAGTCAGTGCGTTGTAGGAAAGCACTTGGGAAATAGATGCTTTCTCAAAGATATTGAGGAGCAGGCTTGGTATTTCTTAACAGGAAAAGAAGGGGAAGAAATTCTCCACATGCCACACGGCCGACGAGACGCGCCCCCAGCACACAGGGCTATTTCAGCTCTGTGGGACAAGCCAAGGCAGCGGCGCGCTTGGGGACCTGCCAAACAGTGAAGGGTGCCGAATTGCTCAGTGCATGTTCATTTCGTCACGTAGGATTACAGCAGGCTCCCTTCTGGCTTAAAAGCAGCAGCTTCCCTAGCTGAGCCAGAAGGAGCTTCTTCCAACAGATGCAGCAGGAAATGAGCTGTTTTTACCTACATGGAAGTCCCTCTAGCTGTGTGTCAAGAATGTGAGGGTCCCCTCTTTCAGTGAGAATATGGGATGTCTCTACTTCACCGTTTTGGCTTTCCTGTTATACACATTTAATATTTAAATAAATTATATGTTTACCCTGGGGGGAATCTGGGATGCAGAAGAAAAGTATGCTAGGAACACAAATAGATTATTAAAACTCCAGGAACGCACCGGATTTTATCGTAAAGGGAATCTGCTAGGGCAGGATGCATCCATGGGTTCATAAAGGCTGGCCTTGTTGTGAAGCAGGGACCAATCTGCAGTAGTGTCTTCCTCTAAGAGAGTTAAAACACCCCCTCCACAATCAAAATGTGTAACATTAACATTATTAATAAGAACACTAATAAATAGCCACAGGTAACAATGTCCAGTAATTTGGAAGTGGAGGTTGTAGGATGCAGCAGGCACACACACCCATCACTCGTCCATATTTTTCTTAAAAGATACAAAAATGAATCTTCTTTCAAGTATTAAAAAAATAAGTTAATTGACAGAAAAGGGTCAAAGTGACTGAGGGCCCAGGCAGGTCTTAAGCTTTTTTTTCCAATGTGCAAAAACAAAATACAGAGGAAAAAATAAAAACACTGAAAAGTCTTAATGGTGGTTCAGTCGGTTAAGGGCTTCTCCCTTTTAGGGGTTAACAGCCAGGGAATGCCTGGTAAGACCCCTACCCCAGCAAACACTTACTACTGTCCCACAGTCAGTATTTTCCAGTGTCAAAACAAAAGCAGAACAAAGAAACCCATCAGCCTCTGAGCTGTGGCCGTGAAGACTAAGGCCAGTGGTAGCTCTCTCTCCAGTGTGTCACAAAGCAGAAGGGCATCTTTCCACTCTTCTTCTCCCCATTTCTCCCCACAGCAATAACAAAATTTTGGAGACCACGTCAGGGAGAGTCCTCTGATGCCCAGCTCTCTCTAAAAACCAGGATGCAGGGAGTTCCATCACACATACTAGCAGAATCTTCTGTCTCGTGTTTCTTCATATCCATGCTTAATAATCAACTGCAGGTTTCTTTGGCGGGGAGGAAGACTAAAGCAAAGAAGGTGCTGCCCTGGGCTTCTGGAGCGCTCTTGGATAGCTGACTCTTCCATACAGGCTGCTACAGGCTGCTGTGGTTTTCCAGAGAGGGTTGCCACTTCCCTCCCTTTTATTAGAACTGGTGTAATGAAAATGGGAAAGGAATGGACTGCCAAAAATTCAGTTTAGTTAAGGGTACTTCTCCCCTTAACCTCCTTCCCACGCACAGAGTTTGTTCCTTTCCCTCCTACCACAAGGAAAAAATATGGTCCATTTCATAGGACCTCAAGGAGACTGCATAGTCTCAGACCACTATCTTCAACTTGTCTTGCAAACATATGAAACTTAAACTTCTGGATCCAACACACTTATCAAAAGGCTTCTGAGTGCTTCAGACTGAATCCCTGCATGCTGGCGGACCCTTTTGAGGTTTCCCCTTCAGTATCTTCCTATCCATGTAATTCTGGCAAACTCAGGGTAGGCCAACTGGACAACACAGACCAGCAGAGGTGAATGTTTTAAGCTCAGGACCAGTTCAAGCTAAAGCCTTTGGAGAGCATGACTGCCTCCAGGTCCTTGTCTTCCTCTTTTTCTCGAAGCCGTTGTTCCTCAAGGAGAGCCACAAGAGAATCTCTCTGCTCTACCACTTCTAGCATCTCGTTCAGGATCCTCTTCTCCTCTGAGAGCTCCTCATCCGTCTTCAGATGATCTACAGAGACACCAAGAAACGTGAGCATACAGAGGACTAGAAGTACACTCATACAAACTGTGAAATGCTCCTCTCGCCCTCACCTTCCACTGCCATCCTCTCCCGGAGCTCCTGCTGTAACCGACTCTGCCTGTCTTCTAGTTCCAGTTCCCGAGCGCTGAAAAGGGCACATGACACATGAGGAGTCCAATATACCACTTCTGTGTATATTAAAAATACTCTAAACATTGTTTTGTATTCATTCTCAATTTCTGCCCCTCATCTAAGTATTTGCTGTGTATTTTAATAATTCGTTTTTTTTCAATTCAAATTCTTTAGATATGCAAAAAAGATTAAAAATAACATTTAAATGTTCTCTCAGAATCTCAGGTCCTTCACTTTCAGCTCAGAAGTGAAAACAGGATGGGTAAGAAGGTTATGGAGGAATTATCTTTTCACATAGCTGTATACTGACCAACTTTATTTAAGCTCAGTGAAAATAGTTCAAATCTGAGTTTGTAAAGGAAGGACTAGACAAATCTGCAGTTACTGTCAAAATCATATTTTATCTCAGTGTATTTCCTATCACCTCCCACTTTCATGAAAAAGTTACTTTATCAACTAAGGCCATTACAGGCCATTGCCCTTTCAGGCTCCAAAACACACAGTACCTTGGAAGTTTTTCTGGCACCTACAAGGACACTGTCCTGGCCAGGCTGACATACTGAGAAACTAATTTCAGTGAATTTTCAGCAGAGACTAAGAAAGCTCCCAGGTTCAGTAACAGGAAAAGCTTTATCATCTGAGCCCGGGTGAGAGGCAGTGTCATCCCACTAAAGAAGAGAAGAGGGCTACCCTGGAAAATATGAATTAAAGGTGAAGGACGTCCAACTGTTTTGGCCACGCCAAAAATGGGCTCTAGCAAAAATAAAATAAATCACCTATTATATACAAATAAAAAAGTGGAAAACACATGTGAATAAGACCTGTTTTGCCTCAAATGGCTTAGGAAGGACTCAAAACTTTGCAGAAGCATCCATGCTTCTGCATGTACACAAAGAGTTTCAACTCCCACGCCTTATTAGACTTTATCTCAAGCAAGAATCAGGCTAATTGAGTTCTGGCATCCTGGCATTATAGGTAAGACAGTGATAGCAGATCATCCATTACTATTTGTGAAGTATTTCCTCTTTTGAAGCTTTGCAGGTTCACTCACAATATCATCAGCTCGGACTCGTAGCGAACCAAAGCATTCTTCTCCTGCACCAGCTTGAACCATTCCTGCATCAGCTTTGGATCATCCTTCTTCCCCATCCCTGCCAAAAGAGAGACCTTGGTAAGTTTTCAGACACTGCCCTGTGATCCTTATAAGCCCAAATGGCAAAAACAACAATGGGGGCAAAATGTGCAAAGAAAGCCAAGCAAGATGCTGCCAGAGCACTCCCAAGCCGGGTCCATTCAGTTTGCCTACAGCACACAGAAGAGTGGAAGTCACCTCCAAAAAGTTTCTTTCTCTTTGAAGCCTGAACTTTTTGCTTCCTGATTTTCTTCCAACTGCTTTTTTCTTCCTTCCTCCACTGCAGAAAGCCCAAATGTCTGTAGCTCATTTCACTTTTCATTAGAGTAGCTTTATAGTTCATATCAACTACTTAAATGTGTGCTCATCAGAAACTCATTAATTTGCTAACTCTGAGTATTTATCCTTATTTTCTTCAAAATCACATCCTTAATCTTTTGTTTTACTGGCCAAAAGTAATCCCTTGTCTTCTTTTTTTTTTTTTTTTCAGTGGCTAAATAAATCTTTTCTTCACTTTTCCTCCTAACCACATACATATCCACTTTGACGACGGCCACTGCACAGTACACACAGAAATTACCTCTACTGTTTTGCACATCAGCACTGGAAAGAGAGAGAATCCCCAGCAACATTTGCTAACACAGAAGTAGGACAAAAAATTCTTGGGCCTTGATCAGCCAATACAGAACTCTCAGTTGATACTTCATTTATTTTACAACCAACTCCTAACCCTACTCAACAGTCCATTGACAAATCTCATCTTTCAGGAGTTACATAGAATAAATTACAGAACTCTGTTCTCAAGGTTGCCTTCTGGTATTTTCCAATGCAAGAGCTTACCATGGAAGCTTCTCATGGTATTCTCCTGTTTTAGGCCCCTGATTACAAACTCCACTACCTTGCAGACGAATGCCATGATTTAAATGAAATGCCAGCAAGGATGCTAGCAGTCTGCCTGCCTGCAAAGAAGTGGAGGCAGGAGAAAGGCCTCAAATCAAGGTCTATGGTATCTTCTGGTTGCAGAATCCTATCTGCATTGCATAGAACCTAGGCTCGCTAAAGTAACTAACAGCAGTGTCTAGCTTGTTAATATGGATACACAGTGGCTACATCGAGAACAAAACATCTTCAACAATGGTTCTGATGCTAAAAAGAGTCAAGCAGCAAGCTCACTATTCACTCTGGGAAACTACACAAATATCACATTAATGGCTAGTTAACTCATACCTATGCCCTGCCTCCATCCTTAAGGTTTCAGAGAAGTGTTGCACTGGAGCTAAATATAGGAGAGCGTAAAATTCCTTTTAAGCTGTAGCTTAGTTTGAAAATACCTGCTTTTGAAAAACTGCAATAGAGCCTTGGGAAATACCAACCCCCGCTGTACCACCCGGAGAGCCTCTGGCTCTCTAGATTTTAGAGCAAGCATTCCTTTCTGAGCATCTCTGCACAATATGCCCATGTGGCAACAGAGGAGGGGAGACAGAACATGCGGATGTCCAGTGCGGTGGTGCCATGAAAGCACTGGGAAGTCTCCCCATCCTTTCCAATGCCAGGATGTATAGAAAACAAATGCTTCTAAAGAAAAGCCCAAAACACAACGCTACCGACCTATGAAATATTTAATTATTTTTAAACAGCCAACGAGCAGAGGAATATGGGAGGTCTTGGGAGGGAGCGTTGACAACTGATGTGAGGGAGCACCATGGAAAGCAGAGTAAGTGGTTAGCAAAGTTACACCATGAACACGCATGAACAAGCCCTTCCCCCATGCCTTGGCAATGGAAAATCTATGGCATATTCTGTTTGGGACAGTTAAAGAATACACTCAGCAACACAGATCAGGGAAGACTGGCCTGACTCAATGTTTGTTGGTTCTTAAACTTCAGGGATGTTTTCCAAGCCAGTCTTTATAAAGAGACAGTATTCCTTTAATCCATACATACTAATTAAAAGGCCATTTAAGGAAGGAGAATTTCTTCCCTCACCCCACCTTTCAGATACCTTTCACGCAGAATAGATAAATTAAAAAGACCAAATGAAAACAAAATTTTGAGTGTGACTGCTCACATTGCCGCTGCCCCGTGTCCCTCCCAGGCATGACTCCCTCCCTACCAGAACGTGAAGCAGAAAAAGGGATACTGTACCTTTAATAGTAACTTGCCACAAGCTCTTACAAGCTGGTTACCAGGGGGCTACTGAGAAGACTGGTTTGGGGGAAAAGCAAGAAAGGGGCTGGGGACGGGGACCTTGTGGTCACTAGCTGACTAGCACTGCTGCAACAACCCAGCTGTGGTCAAGGAGAGTGGGGAGTGTGTGAGGTTACATTACCTTCATGGGCACAGCAAGGGCAGAAGGAGAGAGGTCTACGACGTGGTGTCCCGGCATTGGGCTCAACTTCAATAGGACCAAACGAGGAAGAGGAAGAGGCAGGAGAGGAAGTGGGAAGTGGAAAGGAAGAGGAGGAAAGGGGTGAAAGAAAAGACAAGCAAAGGACAAAAAGCATAAGAGTGAGAAAGAAAGGAAACACAAGAAGAAAAGAAAAGAAAAAAATACAAGAAATGGAGAAGCAGAAACAAGGGATACACTCTACAGATGAATAATGTCCCTCATAAGCACAGGTAACAGATAAGAGGTAGACTGAGGTGCTGGCCAACTCTGTACGATTACCAGGCAGGAGGTTATTGTTGACTTTTTTCCTGATACACATTTTCAATCATATGGTCCTTAGCAAAAAGCTTTGTGAACAAGATGTCAGGATGGGCAGAGATGAATGGCTAACTCCTGCTGATAAATGTCACATTTAATGCACAGCTTCATCAGAAGTCTCTCCTGTATGGATAGGACACCAGCTGTGAACAGCCACCCTACTTTAAAGATTTATCAGGACCATGTTCTTATCGCCTTGGCAGCATTCACTGATGGTGAAAGTGTCCTTTTTAGTGGAAAATAAGCCCTTCACATGGGGAACATTAAAGGGAGAATCTGATTAATGTGGAACCAGCCTGCCGGGATCTGCTGTGCCATGTATGGTGGATACACGTGTACGCAAACGTGTTAACACAGATTTTAAAAAGTGATTCACATCAAGGCGTGTGTGGGGAATGATCAGTCAAGAGCCTTGCATTTTTAAATGGTAACTTTAAAGCTGTCCCTTCATATTCTCATTTTACAAAGCATTTTGAAGCCTACAAATTCTGTTGCAAGTGACTTACTGAATCTTTTTCATCTTTTCTATCACTCAGTGAACAACAAACATTTCTCATACCCATAGTGGTTCAGCTATTTTAACACTGAGAATTTGCTTTTCAGATGCACTTTATATTCCAGAGATAAATAGCAAGAAATAACCAATATCACTCTAATTTACAGAAGAACATAGGCACCAAAAAGGTGATGAGCCTCAAGCATCAAAACTAGAAGACTGAAGCACTTACTACTCTCAACACACAACTGCATTTAAAAAGGGAAGGCATTTCTTGGAAAACACGTAAACTCCATAGCAATTATATGTTAAGAATAATTCATAATTTGGACAAATTAGCAGAGCTTGATTATCTATAATTAAGAGACGGCTTTATAGGAGTCTAGACTATCAGCAAACTGGGAAGGCTTTAGAAGGGACCATCACAGAACTGGACCAGCACATGGAGGACACACTGGAGCAAGAGGGAGAGCACATCAGCTTCAAACCCTGTGCCTGAGCAGGGTGGCTTTCGCAGACAGGGAGAAGCTGCTGTACTGGGAGCAGGAAGGGATGACAACAGGAGAGGTTCCACAGTTGACCATATGATAGTTACAAAAAAGCATCATATCAACATTAGCTGACAGTACTAGAACCTTAATTCTAGTTGTATAGAATTTCCTGACTTCATTTTAAATGAAAAAATCTATGGCTTTTTTCCCCCCTATGATTGCCATTTCATATGTTTAAGTTAAAAAAGAAAAAAAAATCAACCCTCCAAACTGTACAGGCTATGCACTGTGAAGAATAAGGTGTCATACAAAGCAGGGCATTTAGAGCAAGACACCTATTATGTTATTTTCTTCCATATCCTATCTTGCTCTACATTAATTTTCTATCTTGGTGTAACAGCCATTTAGGGGGGTCAGGAGCTGGAATGCAACAGTAGGGAAAATCCACTTCTGTTTTTCAGGTTTTGAGTTTCATTCAGACTGAGGGGGGTAGGGGGAAAGAAAGAGCCTGATAAGGCAAACACAGCTATATATTTATAAATTTCAAACTATGGATGTCTTGGTGAGGAATTCAAAATTTGCCCTATCTAATCTAAAAATAAATACCTAGTATTTATTTTTATAAGACATTCATATAAATGTGACATGGTCACAAACAACTAACTTTTATCCTTAGTGAGAAAAGGGTCAGATCCTGAGACAAGATACAAACTTTGGCACAAAACCACAGGATTTACATAGCAGAAGACAGAATTGCAAATATTTTTCTCCTGTAATATGGACTTCTCTCTCTGCAATTCTGTTTTATTCTTTTTCTCTGGGTTGCCGTATTTCCTGGTAGAAATACAATTCTCCTGGTCTCGTATAGACAAAATGTGTTCTTGAATCGAGTTGTGGAGTCCAGGGTGTCTGTAAAACTCCTGCTGCTAAAAATGCCAATATTGCTCTTCAGGAAGCTAATGAACATAAGTGGCAGTATGAACAATAACGCTATATTCAGTATTCCAGATGTAAATTATAGCTGAACTAGTGAGCACAGGTACAGGATCATGAACATGAGGAACAGGCAACCTGAAAACTTACCTCTAATGATTCTCCTAAACTGCAAAACTACACCAATTGTTATGCCCTAAAATGTGCTATAATCTTAAGTCAAAAATATTACAAAACATATAATGTAGTAGAACTTTCAATATATTTTTAAAAACTTCTGAAACACTGTACATAGGAGTACTGATACAAGTGGTACAGATTATATGAACAGACTGAAATTGGGATTTTTTAAGAGAAAAAATACTGTTTTACTCTTTCCTGAAAGGATGAAAGATTCCCCCTGACAACAACAAATCCTTAAGTGTATTCCATGTCACACATTTCATTACTCTTTCAGACAAATTCTTTCAAGAAAAGGTATCTTAACAAAGAACAAGGAAAAAAGATCACCCAATAAATGGAAAAAAAAGCATTCCTTTTGGCAACCA
>NW_010589636.1:3636-18893 GCF_000705375.1 Tinamus guttatus
TCCAGAAGTTGCAGTTCTTTCTTGCACCCTTTATCCTTCTTGCAACCTTTATCCTGTCAACCATCTCCACATATCAGATAATCCTCCAGCCTCTCAAGTGACACTAAATATTTATGTATATGCAATCAGATGTGATGGGTCTTAAGTTCGGCACTGAAAACTTTACCAAAGCCATGAAATATAGCATCCTAAAGAAATGAGGTCATCTGGAGAATTCTGGGACTCATGTGTCTAAGTCAATAAAGTTGACAAGTCTCCTAAGTCTGATTCCTGATTGTAACTCAGAAACCTACACCAACATGCTCTGTGATGTAAGTGGTTTTACGAAATTCTCTGCACTGCTGTGTTAACCCATCATCTGGGGCCTGTGGTGAGACTTTCTTGCTTGATCTTTACATTTGACTAACATGTAAACTGAAATCATGAGGGGAAGACCTAGCTGTTTTTCTACATTTAGTGAAGAACAAAGGGTTTGCATTAGAGGAAAACATGATCCCACCAAACTTTCCTTCTCAAACACTTTCGTCACAATCTGAATGGATCTTTTAAAGTGTTTATGTTTTGCAAGATCACCCAATGCAACAGTATTTATGCCAATGCAGCCTCTTTTATCCAAGTTAAACAGTGGTAAGCATATGGTAAAGCCAATATTTATATAGTATCTAATCTGCCTTGTTAAATTATTCAGGGCCTGCCAAGATCAGCAATATAATTTGAGCTCCCAACTCACCCACCAGCACCATTCACCTGGTACTTGATAGGAGCTAAACACATTCAGAGATGGTTATGGCCATTAGGTGATCATTTATCACAACAATTGAGTAGGGGTTGTAGTTTCTATTTTCCATGCACCATTAAGCCTGGGGTGTTTGCACTTCATGGATCTCACTCTGAGTAAATACATTTAGAAAGTTGATTTCAATGGAGCTGCAACAGTTTCAGTCCAAACTTCCAGTCAACTCCTGACCAGTCTGTGTAATCCTGAGGGGGGCATCACAGTTTGTTTTGGAGGAATTTTGACTTATTTTTCAAAAGTCGCCAACCTTGTTCATGTCGTATTAAAGCTAAATAAGGAAACCATGTTCTTATGATATTCAGTTCATATTGAGTTGAAATCAATATTATTTGGGAAAAAAAATCACAAAAGAAACAATACAAAAGAAACAAGAGAATTGGCCAAAAAAAGGCAATAGTCAGTAGATAAGCTATTCATCCAAGTTATAAGAGATTCAATTATAGTTATTCATCTGAGTTAAGTGGAAGATAAACTTGAGCAGAGATGTCTTACATCCAAAATAAGTGAGATCCCTCAATTGGCAGGAAATATCTGTTCTTAGAGTAAATCTTATACTCCCACAATGCTCAGAAATTTATCTAGAAAGAACGTTCGATGATGAAAGTCCTTCATCAGGATCTGTACAATCCTGAGAAAATGTTCAATTTCAGTACATCCACCTTTTCCTTTTCCAGACCAAATAAAATGAAATCAAAACATTTCTATAAAACAGTACCATATCTTACAGTAAAAGTAGTGTATAAAACAGTACCATATCCAAAGGCTGGATTCATCTGTACAACCTAGATATGTCCAAATTTGCTGGGAAACTTCTATGACCAGAAGGTTTTTGCAGGTTAGAAAAAAATGCATTCAACATGTTTTAGATAGGGTTGATCCTATTCTAGGCGTACGAAATGGTAAATTATTTCTCCAAGTTTCCTCCTGACTTTTTTAAAATTATGATTCTGTTCTGATGTTAAGAATTTTTCAACATTTCAATACTTAAATGCATTCTGCTGTGGTATCAGACACCTAGGAAGACAAACCAGTTCAGAAAAGACCCACAGTGCAGTGAAAACTTCTGGGCAAGTTGAAATTTTTGGTTTTAAGGAACTTAACTCCCATTTTGACAGCTCAGTCTTGAGCTCTGCTCTGTTCTAGGAAGGCCAGAGATACTTAGACAGAATCTATCTGAGGTTGCTTGAACTGTAAATGAACCCTCATGGTCTCTTAATGAGATGACACTAGATTTGGGACTAAATACTTCCAAATCATGCAAATCCTAGATTCCAGAGGACATCCAGGTCTGTTGAAATAGAAAATAAACACAGACAGAGCTAGGTAACTCATGCCACAAAAATCTTTCTGTCTCTGAAGGCAAAAAGAGGAAAGGAGACAAAGTACTTTGACCTTTTGAGGCAGAGCACCTTTGGGGTACAGTTCATGTCCTTGCTAGCCATCATCATGGTCTATACAATGCTATTAATATCCACAGTTCTCAAACTTTTTTCTTATTTTTTTTTCAGAATTCCCATCTTTCAAGGGCTGTCAGGCAGCACATCCTCTCCCAAAAGCTGGCATGGGCTGTTCCCTCCTCTTTGCTCCATTTCCATGGGCAAGAATCACAGTCATTCCTAGGTGTCTTCTCGACAGCCTTCTCGCACAGGCTTACGATCAGCTGCAGGAGCCTTTATTTTCTTGTGGTCAACCACTCTCCCCTGAAAAGTCTCCAGAGGAAGCATTACATTTCCTTATACAGCCTTTGAGCTTCTGGATTAGCACTTTCCTTTCAGCTGGAGTACTTCCTGTGCAGAAGGAATTTGTTCTGTAGCCTTGGGTTGGCATGAATGAGTGAATTTCAACAGCAAGAGACTGTTCCTAGTTTTCCTCATTTTAACCACCCATTGATCTTACCTCCTTTCCGGATGAGCTACCCGCTCTGTTGTGCTCCTGACCGGCAGAAAAAAATAAACAAAAACAGCTTAAATTGCTTTATCTGGGGGCTTTATTGCTTTATACGATCTTACAGTTATCTGATGGAAGAGGTCAGTGGAAGCAAAGCAGCTCGCTCAAATTATTGCCTTAAAATTCATACCTTCTCGGTTCAGATCCTGAATATGTCTTGTTTATCAAAGGCCTTTGAGGTAGCATGAATATCTTCTATCCACAAGCAAGCAGAATAACACTAGGTCTGGGGTGAACAGACTGCAAATATGTCTCAGTTTTGACTATATTTTATATATAGTCATATATAGTATATATATAGAGAGAGAGAGAAAGAGGGAGAGACTATATATATATGTATATAAAACCCTGAACATACTGAAATGTATCTTTTTTGCTGTTATTTTTAACAACACTATATTTTAACTTAGTCCCAAACTTTCAGATCACTTCAGTGAAATTATATGAATTTTGCCTTCTGTTATTCAACTTCCATCTGACTAAGGGCAGATTCATTACTATACGCAAGAACATATCCTTAGTAACTCTTAGATCTGATAAGATAAGCAGAATTTACTGCACAGACCTTTTCGTCCCAACTTCAAACTGAATTACTTCCTGGCAAATTCCTAGGCTGTGGTGGAGGGCCTAGGAATTAAATTTACTAGTATAGTAGAGTCACTGATTTCATTTGTGGTTGATAACATTTCCCCCAATTTCTCAAGGGGAGAAAAGATCTGAGTAGAAGAGCAAGATGTTCTCTGTGGAGACATTAATCAAAGGTTGAAGCACTTAGTATAAAGGCAGTTTAAATTCAGTGTGGACACAAAAACAAAACAAACAAACAAAAAAAAATGTTTGTTTATCAGGATATGCAAGCACCCATCTCCATCATGAGGTGTCTATATGTCTAGAAGTCACAGGCTACCTCATTTTAGAGGTAGCACATGATAGAGGTCCTGAAGAGTGGAAACTTGGGATATTTTTGAAGCAATTCTGCCTGGTTAATATATGGGACCTTAACTGCATTTCAAATAAATTATCTGAAAGAGAAATTTTGAACAAATCTCAAGTTTTCTGAGTAAACCTGCTTAACTGAAAAAGATCTGCTATGCTTCAGTCCAACATCTTAGAATAGTGTGGGCTATCAATAGGGCAGAAGAATAAGAATGAGGAAGACAGAATTGGGAGAGCAGCATTCAATAATATAAATATTGTTAACCCAGGAGCAAGATCAGAGAGCAAACAAGAATTCAACCAGAGGATGGCTGGGCTTGTGCATGAGTCGTTAATCTGAGGGTTATGTCCCGGCTGCATTCTTGTATGACCAGGGCAATTAATTAATTTTTCTGTGCCATAATTCCTTCTGCACAACACAGCAGAGTACAACTGCTCGTATCCAGGCAGATGTCCCAGATCAGGATTGCTGCAGGTCTGCACAGAGTCCAGGGCAAGTTACGGATGGACCCATTTTGATGAATGCTGCTCTCCCTTGGCATCACATTCCACTCCCTTTCCTTGCAGGACAGCTGCAAGAGGGACTGGGTGCTCTCAGGAGCAGGCTAGGTCACTGAATAAGAAAAAGAAAAAAAAATGAAACTGGCACTTTTTATTTCATTGGCAGCCTCTCATGCATTTTCCCCTCTCTTCCCTCCTCCTCACACTTGCTTGCTCAGGAAACGAGGAACGACGGCTATTAGAATTGGCTGGGAATTTTCTACTAACACATTTTTCCTAGAAAGAGCACTGTTTCACTGAACTCTAGCCATTTCCATAAAGTTCTTAAAATAATAATAATAAAAAAAACTCCATTGAAAATAGGAAAATAACAGTGTTTTGAAGTTATTGTCACATACAGATTTGTAGGAAATTTTTGATTTTTGATTTGAAATGGCACTTGTTTCAACATTTTTTTTAATAGGAGTAGCCTTAAAAATATATCAAATGAACCAACTTGAACTTTTTCACAGATTACTGGATTGCAAAAATTGTCAAGTTCTGACAGGAAAACTCTCAAAACCTTAAGTTCTCACAGGACAAAAGGAAGTTTCACAACCAGCTCTATTTCAATATTGTGATTGCTTTTTTTCGTGTGTGTTTGGTCTGGGAGGTAGAGAGAGGATTTTATGGAAATTTGATTGAAAAATATGCTCACTATATCTAGCCACATCCTGCGTTCTTCATCCCACAGCACATCCAGAGTGACTTGTATAATCTTCATGGCTTTACAGATTGTACTGAGATAAACAATAGCAGGATGATTTGTCACTGTATCCCTAAAAGAAAAACAAATTTAAACATCATACCATATTCATTTTTGAATGCACGAGTTTGTTGCTCCGGATTAATTGTTAGTCCTGTGGCCTCTAAATTATATCCAAAAAAAAAAGAAAAAAAAGTGGTTACAATATTAGTTTTGAAGTGACTCTCTAGACTGGGAAGTATTGATCCTCCCAAAGTGGTGGGAGTGGAACAAGCAGGAAAGCAAAGTTTATAATGATCCCTTTTTTTCCAAAGTTTATAATGAGTTTATAATGGTCCTTTCGAGCAAACTGGAAGGGACCATAGGAAAATTTATCTATAAGGACTTGTAGCATCTCCTCCCTACATGTGGGTCTGCATGGGGATTGCAGATGGACCAGCCTGCTGCCGGAGCTCTTTCCTATTACAAATGGTCCTGGGGGCAATCAGGATTTCTCAAGTGGAAGGACTTCATCTAAGGGGATGGTCCCCATCTCCTCCTACCTACCAGGTTGCTGAGTTCCAAACTTCACTGTGCTTGTCTCAAGCTGGACATGCCACCACAAACCTGTTACACACCATGACAGTGCATGACGACCAGAGAATTGGGACGGTCTTTCTTCTTGACTTTCAGTGGAGCTTCAGAGTCTTTTAGATGATATCATGAGTTTATCTGTGGTTAGTTTAAGGTGGTGGGTAGGACAGGACAGGCTATGTGTCTCTCAGACCATTTAAAATGAAAAATGAAAGACAAGGGAACATCATGAGACTGTTGTAAACAATGTACGCCAGCTGAAGATTAACCTATATATGTGTGGCATATATGTACTTAGATCTGTGTTCACATTAATCCATATGTGATTTACTAGGAAGGTTGAACCTTCCCAAATAAACAGTGGCTATAGAACTTGATCTGGTTTGCATCATTTTGACTGTTTTTCGTTTGTTCATTTTTTAGTTTTTTTTAATTGAAAAGATGCTGTTCAGTATTTTTTTTTTCTGTACAGGGACTTCAAAATGAAATATTGTGTCTAGCTCAGGCTGACCTGAACTGAATTGGCAAGTGATGGCTAGTTTGCATTGGGGAAACAGGAGAGACAACTGCTCCTAAAGGAGGATGGAAACTTGGGCTCTTGCAAAGCCTGCAAAAGCTAAGGGAGGTGACAGGTTCATTTTCACCTGACCTTAACCCCATCAGTGTTTTCAAGTCTATATAAAGCTGTGTTCTATTAAAACATTGATCCTTTGGATTTCTCATTTCTCTTTTAAAGGGCTGTAAATACTAAATTATCCAAATTCCCCATAGGATGGAAATTAAATTTTCAATTTTCATAGGGTTTACATTAGTGATAGAGCTGCCTTCTGTTTTAATATTTGGATTAATAAATTCTGGGAAGGCAATGTCTCGCAACTTAACAAAACCCACAACAGCTCTTTACAACTCTAATGTACCAGTTACACCAGAGCTTTTCCTAATGAAAGGTCACACTGCTCCAGGCTGGAATTTAAGATCAAAACCAGGGAAATGGACACATTACAAAATAGTGAGTAGTGTGGTGGTAGCAACATAAGTGGAGTATTTCAGATGCACAGGAGCACTTCTGAAATGGGGAAGATCCTGTTTAAGTTCCCAGCCTATCAAAAGTAGAGGAAGGCATTACATTTTTGTTGTTCAACTTGCTATATTTATCATTGGGCTTCTAGCTGTTTTGGATCTTTGTTTTGCTTTGATTCACTTCTTTTTCTTCTTCCTCTACTCTTCTTCTTTCTTGAAGATTTCAGACTGCCTTCATTATATGCAGATTGGAAACGTTTTTCCCATCTTAAATAAATGCAGAAAAGGAAGATTGATTCCAGCACAGCTAAAAGAGTAGGACAAATCTCTTCTGGCAGGATGAACAATGCACTGGACAATACTCTATTTTCATTAAAAATTGCTACCTTGCAGAACACAGGAACCCCCAATTTCAAATGACTCCATTGGGCAGCTGGTTTTATAAAGATGCAGATTATTTGTTATTGGGTTGAATTATGTATTTAGTGACTGCTGTTTTCTCCCTCCAGCAGCAAACACTGTTTAATGGTAAAGCCTTAGCACATTTAGGAAAAAAGATGGCAAAGTATTCACTTTTTAGCAATTTTCATTGCTTGGTCACTCACCAAGTCTGAGGTTAGATTTTCCTCCATTTTGTAATGAAACATTTCCCCTACCAAAGTAGAAGGACTTGAATCCAATCAGAAATTACTAATGATGTTTATTCATGTTATGATATTTAGCTGGATAAAGTATACCAGGAATTGGAATTTCTCCTGGCAAGTCCTGCATATATGTCAAGGAAAAGAAGGAAAAAAAAAAAATCTGTTCTGCATTCCGCCACTGGGAAGTCAAAATAGACGGTGCTTGCATTATTTGCCCTCAAGCAAATATCTCCAGTGGATTAGAATTGTTAAGCTTGCACGTGACAGCATAACCTTGTGGAAAAGTCAAATTCAAGTTGTCTGCTTAAGGTGCTTCCGTGACTCCCCTTGGCCCAGGGTCTCCTAAGCTTTAGAGATGTTTCCTGCCAAAATTCCCTTGGGAGCTAGGGAAATGGCTGTATCCTGTCCCAGAAGACTATAAGAAAAGACTGTGTACAGACAGGTTGCTGTTTTCACAACCTTGCAACTGCCCAGTCAATGCTTTCAGATATTTTAAGGCCAGTTTGTTGCACTGGAACACTATAAATATGATGTTTCCCAGACCAGAATCAAACCCAAATCCATACCTCCTCCCTGAAGCAATGTTAAGTTTTCCAACACAGATGACTTGCTGGCAAGTTTTTGAAGGATGGGAGATATACATCATGATTTCACTATTTTACTTGCAGTCTATCTAGCATCATTAATCCCAAAATGTGAGTGAGGCAAGGGCAATAGATGGGGAAGAGTTCTTCCATTATGTTCTGGACCATGGCTGTTCTGCAGGCCAAGGAACCTCAAACCATCACCAGCCCTTGCACCTGCCCCAGGGGAAGCATGCAGACATGTATTTGTTTTAATTCCACTCTGTGTAGTCTGGTTTGGACATTGACAGCATCGCCCCTGGTTCATATGGCAAGATGAGAGCAAAATAAAAATCAATAAGAAAACAATAAAAGTTATCTCTGGGGAGAGCATGGTTAGTTCAGCTGGAAGACTTGCTATTTGAAGTCAAGCCCCAGGAGGAAATGTTCTGCAGGCTCAGTCTGCCCTTTCCTCTACCTCTTCAAGTCTAGGCATATTGAAGGGTTGAAAGATAAAGAGTCTGAATCTGTAATGAGGTTGGAGAAAACTAATGCAAAGAGTTGCCAAGGAAAACAGAGCAAATGACTCTGTGGAAACCACATCCTTTGAAATATCTGCTGTGTAATCTTATGCCTTCAAATTTCATTATATTATCTAGTCTGCGTGTGTGTCACTTCAGCTAATTCCTTCCCACTGAAGAATCCCCCGAAGTCCTGCCATGTATTTGGGAAGGATTTGGTGAAAATAGTTAAAAGAGTAAATAAAAATTTCACTGTGCAGTGAAGTAATAGTGACGAGATGATGGGGTGTTTTGCTTTTGTCTGTGATTTTGTTGCTGCTGTTGTTGCTGTTTGTTTGTTTGCTTGCTTTTCTGGAAAACACTTCCATAATGTTGGTCTCTCATTCCTGCCTTAACTTTATTATAATTACCCTTTGCCAGGACTTCCTCTGATCCATGTATCCCAGCTCCAAAGACAGATCTTTCCTTGGACTTTATGACCAGAAGACTACCTGCTGCAGTCTCCCAAGTCCTTTAATGTCCTTTATGATTTCTCCTTGTCATGGGCACATCACCACATAAACACAACCATCTAGACTCTGGGGGAGATTGGCATAAGGATAGCTTGGACCAAGAACAACAATACTACAGTTTTTACATCTGATCAAGTCATCTGATCAAGTCATGCTATTTGCACCACCAATACACTCTTTAACCCTAGAAACCACAGTATGGTTCATACGGTTCACGTTGTTCCCAATTTACCCCTGGAAACAATAAGGACAGCTATGATATCCTCCTATAATTCTGAATTTATATCCACTTGGACTTAAATCCAGGGAAATATCTGTGAATAAAAATGTGTAAACATTCAAGCATTCACACTCAAACAGATTATGGATAAATCTGTGTCCTGAATATTTTTGTTGGGATGTCATGACAAACTTCTGAACTGAAGGACCCTTCTGGTGAAGCCTGTACATAGCAAATGGGACTAATCTGACCAAATGAATATGGCCAGAATGTAGATATTTTGTAGCTGAAGTAACCTTCCTAAACTCCCCTTGGATTCAGTGAAGAGCTAGTCAATAGAGCTTAGGGTATGATTCATCCACTACTTAAATAGCTTCCTGAAATAAATGTAGTGAATCATGTCTAAAAGTGGCTACTTCTCCTTGTTGACTATAAATGGAGCCCAGGGTGCCTAGCTCAGTGGGAAACAACTATATTGTAGATATCCAAAGGTAGGTGGGAGGAAGAGAGCCACTTCCACCATAGAGACTCACTGAGCCACACATAAATAAGACTTGTTGATGGAAGGATGCTTTCTGAACGCTAACAGATTTACTTTTTGTAAATTGAAGTTATACACCTGTTGAACCTTGTGTCCCTTGCCAACTAAACTGAGTAGGAACATTTTGAAAGTCCACCTCTTGTTTAATAGCTGACACAGGTCTAGTCAGGAGCGCTACAAAGTCTTTCTGCATGTGGATGATCCATGTATTTATTTAACATTTTTCTTTTTAAAGAGCCTCAGTGCACTTAACATATTTTTCAAACTGATATTCAATCTAGGAGTCGATAATTCACCTTTCCTGTATTGCTAGGAGATATTTAGACGGGGAATTTGATTCACCCGAGTAGGAGCAGATCCAGCAATGTGGCACACTGACCGAGGGATTTAATTCACAACAAAAGACACATATTACTTTTGAATGTAGTCATTTGCAATTGAGCAGGGTGTCGTGGCTCAAGTTATAGGCAGTGAAGGGCCAGTCAACACGGTCAACACAGTCTAGCAATCAACTCCACTAAGCCTTGATTCACCTCTCTAAATACAACCATCTAGTACTGCTTGAGATTGGCCAAGACACTTCACAGATATCAGATACAGTGAACCTACAGATTTACTTCACTCTTGCTGTGGGGAAACATGGAGGTCAGTAGGAATGCCCTATAACCCTTGCATGATACTCAACATCTCTGTTTTTAAGTAAATAAACATAGCTATACAATAGATATACAGCAATACAATGTTCTACAATGGATATGGATAACAAGGTCCCACATAACTCCTGATTCTAGGAAGAGCTCAGGGTACCTCGCTTTAGGAAGGTTGATTATATAGTTGTGGACACCACATCCCAAAAAGGCAAGCTGAATTCTTCTAAATTTATGTAGGGGTTGTATTTAGCTGGACCCAGGTACCTCCCTACTTTTATTAGCATTTCCCTGTCTTGCAGAGCAGTTGTGCTAATCTGACTACTCTCCACAGTGGTCTGTGTTTTATAAAAATACCACAGCAATAGTGACCTGTGAGTGTTGGGACTTGATCTCCATTGACTGCCATGAGACTTTAGATACCTAGTGCCCATACAGAGAGTGCTTAAATCCCTCCATTGCCTGTAAAGGGAATTATGGTACATTAGCTCAGCTTTAGGCAGTTCCATTACGGATTTACACATTCTTAGGTGTAGGCATCTCAATTTGGGAGCCCCAATCTGAGAGTTAAATCCCATCCTGGATTACCAGCTTTTACTACTTTAGAAAATGAGCTTCACCATTCCACTTACAGTACCATTTGGGTTAGTGTAGGCTGTAAATCCCTGCAGGAAAATTATATATTATATTTCCACCATTAAATGAATATTTGATTGTATTTGCATGAGAGATGGCTAAACATATGATGAGTAATAGGTGGTTTCTTTTTTTTGTTTTTCTGTTTTTTTTTCTATATATTTTTGTGGGGAAAAGGGTTAACTGTTTCAGGTCTCTGCATCTAAAGTGCATTGTGGGACATCTCCTTTGCTCACCACACTGTTAAGTATAGCAATATACACCCATTTGTCTGCCAAACACTCTATAACCTTACAGTCACTTCAGGCTGCTTGAAGGCCCAGGCAGATGACTTTGCATCTGCTCTTCTCCAACTCCATCTCCTTGCCCTCACCAACAGCTAAACACAAAAACCACAATCAGGAGTGCTGGAACCAAGTGGAAGGGAAGAGATAAGGGCACAGAGGTCAAATTTCTGAGCGAGAACATTTTATAGGGCACTTCAGGCTTCCTATCAATGGTATCAGTTACCATTTGCCCTTTTCTGCTTATAGGCATCCAGGTGAATCAGTATCTATTTTCTTATTACTAGACTTTAGGCTTTGTCTAAAAAGCCTAAACTTTCAACATCACTAAAGAATTTCAGTGCATTAAGCAACTTCACAGCTGCCCTTTAGCAATTAAAACTCAACTGAAGCAGCAACAACAACAACAACCAAAAAGGAGAATGTTTTGTCTTTAAATTTATATGGCACAAAGCACCAGCAGCTCAAGAAACGAGAGAGCGTTTAGCTCTACCTTGGGGCTCATGAAGAGAAGTCCGAGACAAGTCAGTCATTGGCCTAGTGTGAAGAAATAAAGGGACCTTTTCTATCTGTGCATTCAGCAACCTCCATTTGCATGGAGGAGAGAACCTCCTGGCTTTCCCACTTTACCTAAAGTCTCCAGGTGTATTTTATAAGCCTCATAATAGGTTTGGAGCCTCAGTTCAGGAGTTTAATTTTCACATATGATGCCATCTGCTGTCTGGACAGCCCTAAGGGGAATCCTTATTAAAATAACTCTGGAGCAGTAAAGCCATATGTGTAGCTTTACAGCTCATGGAAGGAATTATAATCATTCAGCCAATAAGAAGAATTGTTCCATGATGGCATGATAACTTTTCTGTGTACGTAGACCCTTAGTTCAAAAAGAAGCTACTCACCAAAGTGCACTGTGAAAGTTTGGAATAAAACTTTGAGAGGTGAAAATTAGTGTAACGAAAATTATCTCAGTGCAGCTACAGCATTTTATAATGAATCAGATAATTTATAAACCATTTTATAATGAATCAAATTGAATGATTTTATTTAAATCAAAGAATGAGAAGAATATGATTTCTCCAATGTCCTACAGCCATTAGCTGTCCTTGAAGTGGGAAAACTTTCAGAAATTAGAAGGCTTTAAAACCTTCCATGCCAAACACTTCTTTTAGCATGAAGGAAATTTAAGCTTGCCGTCAGCCTGGCAAGCACCTACTGAAATGACAAGGCAGCATTCAGTGTGACATTTGTTTCATTTAACTTTAGGGAGTCTACAATAAAGATGTCATTTGGCTGTGCAGTCGATGGAGACCTGTTCAATTTAGTCATTGGAGTTGAGGGCAACATTCATAAAGCAGATGTCTGAAGTCATACTAATTTTATCCTGAAGTGCCTATTTCTGTCTATATTCTATAGAGACATGCACAGGACCGGCTCAACTCTTGGTGATTGCATTGTTGATGTATACATTAAAGAAGTCTGTATTCATGCCTGAATCACTCCTATATGGATTCCAGTTTATTTTGACTTTTATCATAGGCAATACACTTCAGGATACCAATCATTCCCGGGGATGAGAGAATCTGATCTGCTTGCCTATGATATGAGCATGGGGAGGAAGAGCTGTAGCTTTGCCATAGCCGTATGATCAAGAAGGTGTTTGGGAGATAAGGATTACTAGAAGAGGTAGTTTATTTTATTAGATCAGACAGTTTCATTAGGGAAAGTGTCAAACCATTGGACACAAGCCCTTTTTATGACAAGGAGTGAAAGGTGAATGTTGACTTTACCTCTATATTAGGCCCAGGGAAATTCATCCGAGACCCTGTTACGGGCTAATTCAATAGCCATGCTTCCATCTCCTTATCATAAAAAAATGTAGCAAATTATACCTTTCTGTCCCCTAAGTGAAATTTACTTGATGCTGCCCCAGTGAAATGAAGAAACTGTATTTCTAGAGAATTGTTTGAATGGGAATGTTTGGAGGCAGGTTTAAACAGAGGCACGAAGGGGTTGTGCAACCTTTTGGACAGAGCAGAAGAATGCAGAGAACATCTACCCAGTGCTAATGACTAAACTAAACATCCAGGTGTGTTCTATACAGAGAGGTGGAATGATACTATCTGAGCATTGGCTTTTGGTGGCAATGCTGCTGGGGATCTACGATGGCTTTAAGTCATTTAAATCTATGCTACCCTTGAACAAGTTTATCCTTTTCCATTTCCCTCGTGAATGAAGCCAAGGAAATCAGTCTACCCCAAAAGTGAATGGGGGCAAAAATGGTCAGAGAATAGGACTGATCTATACTTTTCTCATTTTAAACCAGTATCAAACCTGGATGATAACTCAGTTACTTAGGAAGGGCAGGGTACCTAAAATTAGTGTGCCACAATTTATTTTAGGTGACCTAGACCTGTAGGTGTGCCACCAGCGCCCTGGGGTCTTCTGCGGCATCAGGTTCCTCAGATCATCAAAATGGGGGTAAATCAACCCGTCTTTTGCAATATAATACCTGTGCTGTGGCAATGACAAAGATTCTCAGCCATACATCAAGTTCAATCTAGATGCTACAGAGTCCTCAGACAATTTAAATTTCTGTCCTCAGACAAATTAAATGTAAAGAGTGAATGAATTAATGAGATGAGATGAACTGATCAGTTATCATGACTTACAGTAAAGCTTCGTGTATTTAATAAACATCTCAGCTTCCAGTTTCCCTGCCTATTCCTCTGAATATTTAAATACTGCCTCATAAAAAGAGAAACAGAGACTGCTGTAACTGGTGAACGACAATAAAATGGAGAGAGAGAGATTAGGGACCAGCCATTATTTTCCTCTGAATTACCCAACTTGCAACTACCTGGCCAAAATTAGTAATAGGCTGGCCACTTTCTGAAAGCTGGGTGAAATGCAGAGTTTTGAGCTCTCAGGAGCCTGTTCCTAAGTATATTCACTCCCTTGCCATAGCCAGAGTCAAAGCCTGTCACCTGTCATACGACCCAACACAGATTTTCATAGGCCACATGTGCCCAGTGCAATCAAGGCAGAACAAAATGTGAGAGAGATTATGGTTGTGGAGAAAAACACTCCACCAGTCCTCTTGACTTTAATTAGGCAACACGAGATGCATTCTGGCTGCTGGCTGCTAAGACCTGGGAATTAAACAGGCTTAACTCCCACTAAAAGCCAGGAAAATTCAGGTGGTCAAAAACAGCAATAAGGATATGAGGATCACAATTATAATAAACCTATTTGTGGCATGGATCTGTAAGGCAGGAAGATGTTTCTTTCCTCTTTTCACAGATGGGCAAACCCATCACCCCAAAGACATGAAGCAATTTGCTATAGTCTATAAAAACTCTGTGGCATCAAAAGGAATAAAATCTTAGCTGTTTTTTTTTTTTCTTTAATGAACAGATCTCTATTCTTAAACTGGTACATTTACCTTTGCATCATGATTCTGTGTAAATTCATCCTAATGGAGAATTCAGGACCATGATGGAGTAACTGTACCCAAATCCTAAATTTAATTTTCGTACTTGACATTCCTTAAAGTTAGCTATGATGAAGGTGCGTAAATAACCTCATGGATTGACTTTTGTTAATGAAAATCACTATAGCTGTATTGACTTCTTGGACTAGCTATAGTTCTGGCTTCAAATTTGCAGTTTGCTAAAGTTTATAATTTAGTCTTCTATAATTAGAAGTCATCAAGACCCAATCAACACACTCTATCTTGCTTGCTATCAGAAAGCAAATGCTTCTTGGAACTGGCTTGTTTTGTTTCCTAACCAGCTGGTATATTAATCCCAGAAATTCAATATTTGCTTAAGATAAAATGTCCTCCCCAGAGAAGTCAAAGCCGGAACACAGTTGTACTGGGCAAGCACGGGAGGAACCACTGGGAAATATTCCCCTTTTCCAGAGCTCAGCTCTGACAATAGGAACATGGGGCAAATGGCAAACAGACTGAAAATAGAAGGGAAAAATGCAAAAAATGTTAATGTGGAAACAAACCTAGGAGTGGGGTAAATTGCACATAATGGAGTGTGACAACGTTTGAGCTCTAGCATTTGCTGAAGGATTTTCACGCTCTCCTTGTTGGAAAAAATGGTCCCATATGCCCAAGTGCTTCCTGGTGGAGCTACTAACCTTCTTGGGAATTGACTTGTTT
>NW_010589638.1:0-52409 GCF_000705375.1 Tinamus guttatus
TTATACCTTGTTCTTCCTTCTGGTTTCCTCTTCCTTGGACAGAGGAGGCTGCCTTTGCTGCTTGTCTTGCTTGTCCCAATGTTGTGCAACTCCTTTGCAAGTGACTGGAGAGGCCACTGAAGGAAAGGAAGAGCAGCTTGCACCCTTTCACTTGTGGGCTCCCCATGCTAGGCATTTTTTTGGACTTTTATTGTTTATAGCCCAGGAATAGGAGAGAACATTTGCATGTTGTGACTGCTCGGCACTGTGAAACAGTTATATTTAATATTTAGCTTTTCACATAGTTTCTGAAACTAGAGAAATCCTACCAGCCTTTGCCAGAGGGAGTGATTTTCCTGTTTAGCTGATAAGATTCTCTTCCCTGTTTACTCTGTTAATGTGCTCCCCCTAAGTGCAATTAGGAGTGTTTATGCTAATGTTGAAAAGATTTCATTTTGGTGCAGGTCTTAAAACTCACCAGAATTTCAAAATTGTAGTGATATGAAAACACTTTCAGAAAAAATGAAAATAGCAGAACACAGGATTTTTAGAAATGGTGATGTTTTAAATTCAAAAAGGTAACAAAAAGTCACTGTTGGCACATTGGGATGATTGTTCTCTCTGCTGAGGAGTTCTCAAAATGCTCTCTGGTTTTAAGGGAGGTATTGCCACTTCATAGTTCAACTGTGTTTGAGGTAGATTGAGACAAATGACAAAGTTGAGCATACTTTGTCATTTAAATTACATCTATGTACCTTTTATTTTTTTAATTCTGTGCATATGAAAGTTTATGTAAGCAATAGTATCAAACATCTTGTGCCTCATTTTTTTAATGAGGAAAGAATGTGAAATGTCTTCATGCCACAGGTGTTTTTGTTTAATAATTAAGATCATGCTATTCTGAGAAACACAGTGTCCATTTTAACCTCAGACACAGATCATCTAACACTTTGTCCTCCTCATAAAAAAAAGGACACGTGCTTAAAAAGATTTGAAGGCCTATTATGCTGCAATGTTAATTATACCTATCAACCAGTGATGCTTCTATGGTCACAGTCTTATTGTGGATACTGATTTTGGAGCAATTTTTTGGAGAAATTATTTTGGATTCTTTTTGGTACTGACTTTCTATTGGCTTGTGTCCTTACTGTACTTGTAGAACATAAAAGATATTTTGGACAGACTTGGGGATCAGATTGCAGTCATACATGAGAGGCAGCCTGACGTTATCCTGGAAGCGTCCGGACCCGAGGCCATCCAAATAGGAGATGCCCTAACCCAGCTGAATGCAGAATGGGACAGGATCAACAGGATGTACAACGATCGTAAGTGGTAAGTCAAGGATTTCTGGCTTGTGTCACCAAGAGTAGCTGCTTTATGTACTTGAAGAGCATAAATGTCTTACAGAAGTAGCCAAATAATGTAGTTTTAGAGTTTGGGAATAGTATTTAGTATGTCTGTCTTAGAGAGTAGTTGCCAGAATTATTGAATGTCGAAACAATCAGCATGCAGGTTCTAGTTTGGGTGCTTTCATGAACCCAGTTGCTTTAATTTTTTTTATTTTATAAAACATAAAATTTCCTTATCTCAAGACGCTGAAAAACTGAAATTTCCCTTATGCCCCAAAGTGAAAGAAAACTGAGCTACGTAGTGTGTTAATTTGTAACACAGTCCTGTATGGAAGATATTTCTACACTGAAAACATCTTTTCATCTGAAATCTTTTTAAATGTTAAAAAATAAACTATACCACTTTGTTTTATAAGCAGTAGTAGATGACTAAATGACTGAAAACAAAACTTTGTGAAGCATTAGAATTAAATGGGAAGGCTCATACTGTGCTTACACTTACCTTTTACAGTATTTGCTTTTCAATCGTAAATAATGTAAAAAAAAGATAATGCAAATATCATGTAGATTATAATGTGTGGCTGTGCTTGCTTGGTTTGTAGCACTGCAAATCTGTTATCAAACATATTTAGTAGCATCTTTTGAGTAGATGCGTTTAGGAAGAGTGTGTCACACAAGCTGCCGTTTTCAGTTGTGTCAGGGCATGGACAGGTATTTACGAGCCTGCTGGTGGGTCTGTCTAAGCAGAGGCTGCTGGCTGCCAGTTGACACTTGCTGCATTTGTGCTTATGTCTGTAGCTCAGCGACCTTGTTTTCTTTTCATGTATGAGGCAGGTATGAGGCACTAAGTTTTGGCTTATTTTTTGTCTTTTTGTTGATAACTTAAAAGCTTTAAGTATTTTTTTTTCCTTTTCTACATGTCAGTAAAATCTCATTTATTTTTAACAATTAAGCAGAGTTGACCAGAAACTTAGAAGATTTGGTCTGGAAGGTTTAAATACATGTTTTTCAGAATTTCTTGTCCTTTAGAATTAAACTGTGTGCATAATAGTAACAAAAAAAAAAAAAAAACCCTCCTGTACAGGAAATATGGGTAAGCCTTGATTAAAAACAAGGTATAATTTGAATGAAAATCTCGCTAGCAATGCTGTGCTTGCTGAGTTTAATTAGTGAGGAAAATGGATTCAATGGTAACTCCTTAAAGTTTGATTTTGGATAACTTTGATGTTACACTGCTAATTTCAGATTGCATCTGCATGTTCCAGCAGATTCCAGTCTCTGCTGGAATTTAGACAAAATAATGGGTCACAGAGATAATCTTGATCTTCCCCCTTGTTACATCAGTGGGGGCTCTCTGATGAGCACAAGACCTGCCTCCTATATCTTTAAAGAAGACGTTTTTTTATTAACTTTGAATGGGATGCTCTCCAGCCTGCTGGAGTTGCTGTAGATCTCCTGCCTTAAATGAGTCCTGTGCCCTTTGAGACATCTGTCCCATTTTCCCTGTGATGCCAACGTAATACTGGCAACAAACACACTGAAAACAAGTTGCTCTCTCTACCTTTCTGACACGCTTTCTTAGTTAAGTCGTGTACTCTTCTTGTTAGTTCGTTAACAGTGTGGAGCTGTCTCTAGCTAGTTAATAACAACCATTTCACTCTCCTGCTGTGGTAATTCAGCTTTTTTTCCATGCTAGAAAACATTGCCTTCCAAGTTAGTCTATACGTTAATTCGTGATTCCAAGTGTGGCAATAATAGCAAAATGCGAAGCGGGAAATTATGGTGGGATTCAACTGTGTAAGACCTGCTTCTGCCTGTCCCCTGGTGGTGCGGTCAGTTCTGTGTAATCAAAATCACCTTATTAGATTCCAGACAGCAGCAACTATGGCTTTATGTTGCGGGGGAAAAAAGCCCTGAGCAATTAATCATATTTCACACTCTCTGGTATCCAAGCTGTTTTATTATATAGAAAAACGGTTCTGCAGGCCAACTTGGTGCAGCTAATCAATCTTTATTTACCCTAGTGATGGGAAGAAAAGTTTGCCTGGGACTGCATTTTTTTGCCTTCAGCTGTTAGCTAGTGGGTGCCCGAGCTGTTGGCTTGACCAGCTCCTGCCGGGTCCGCAGGGCTTCGGCACAGGCGCTTTGCTGAGCAGGCTGTACTCAGCCTTTCCCTTCGCAGGGCAAGTGGTTGGGCATTAGCAGTCCCCAAACGCCAGTGGTACCCGGATTCCAGCTTTTCCTCTCTGTTTCTTTGGATGCTTTGTGACCTTGCGTTGCCGCTGTTTCCCCACAGCGGCTTTGACAGAGCGCTCGAGGCGTGGAGGCAGTTCCACTGCGAGCTCAGCGACCTCTCGCAGTGGGTGGCGGAAGCCGAAGGGCTCCTGGCCGGGGCCCGCGGAGCAGACGGCCGCGTGGAGCTGGAGGCAGCCGCCTTGCACCAGCAGGTAGGCACAGCCCGGGAGGAAAAGGGGCCGGCTGGAAGCAGCCTCGGCTTCTGCACAGCACTCTGAGTCGGCCTAAAGATGCAGGGTGGGGAGCTGAAACTGCCCTGTATAACTGTACTGCAGAAAGTGGCAATTAAAATTTCATTTTCAAGCGTTGCCTAAAGTGGTTCGAGGGAGAGGATCACAACCCTTGCTTATGTTGTGTGGTTTAATCGTGACTCCTGGTATGGATGGGCTTGAGATGATTTCTTAATTCTAACTTTGGCATCATCTTTATAATTTTTAAAGTTTCAGTGTTGCAGCCTTAAAAATATGTATGTTCATCAGTTAAGAAAGACAGCATGTTATTTCACTTTCTACTTCTGATGAAAAATTGAAAACAACTATGGCTGATGATAACTTCTGAAGTTACTATTTTAAACAATTTTTGCAATATGGCACCTTGAGAAAGGAATCTAGAAAAAAGAGAAGATGTCCAGACATGCACACACAGTTATAGTTGTCTTAGGCTTTAGATCTGAGTGTTTCTGAATTCGGGTCTAGAATGTAACTCCACGATGCTTTTCTAGATAAACATTATGAAAGAGCAGAGTTTTCTGCTTAGCTCAGACTACCTTACTGTCTTGCAAGCGAGGAGATGAGAACCTGACTTTGAAGATGTGACTTTTCTTCTTTTTATTATGGTGTGAGGAACAGGTGTTAGGTATCTGTTACTAAAGAAATGTATGACCTACTTAATGTATCTTACTGTCAGAGCTGCTTGGAATTTTTTTCCAGGGCATTTCCCTTCTCTTTCATGAATCATCTTGTTCCTGGTCTAGCTGCAAAGGAGTTTGCACTGACAGTGTAAGCTTTTTATGGTCTTTAAGGATGCTTGGAGGTTTGACCCTGATACATTCTGGCTTCCCTTAGAGTTTCATGGATTTTCTGTGATACATGGAGACCTGGATAGCATAGTCATTATTATCCTTGCTAAAATACTGTCAGGTTGCAGAAACAGTCAGGGACACGTGTAATGAAAATGACTAGTTAAAAAGTCATACCATCTACCAGTGTTAAAAAGCATTTATGTTAAGAGGAAAGAAATCAAAAGTGAGTGTGGGTTCTAGACCTGATGGTTTAAATGGTTTAAATGACTTTGATCCACAGTAGTATTCGGCAGCCTATTCTGTATCATTATCTCCTTTTCTGACATTCATTAGCAAATTGAAGTGGGTTCAACAACAGACTCTTAACTGACAACAACTGCATCCAGTTCTAGGCAAGATGGCTCTAAGTGTCCTTTTGAGCAAAATAAGACGCGCTGGGCAGCGATGCTCAGTGTTACAAGCCACAGAGCAAAGTCACCCTAGATGAGTAGTAAAATTCTGTTGGCTTTTGTGTTTCTGACAGGAACTTGAGGAGGGAGTGAGCAGCCATCAGGCCAGCGTTGCAGCCCTGAACAGGACTGGGGAAGGGATCATAGAGAAGCTCCCTGCCACGGACGGGGGCTTCCTGCAGGAGAAGCTGCTGGGGCTGAACAGGCGCTGGGAAGCGATCGCTGCCGAGGTCATGGAAAGGCAGCAGAGGTAATAAGTTAATTGGAAATGTGTGTGTCTGACCAGATGTAATGAGGAGAACCTCATTTGGAGGACTCCAGGAGAGCTAGTGTATTCTCTAGCACGCTGTCATTAATCTGTGTTTTCCTGGCCTCGGGTTTTGAACTGTCTTCTAGGACCAATTTCTCATAAATCCACCTGTAATGGACTGCTTAGTGAGGCGGTCACTGGGTTGGTTGTGTAAAACACAGACACAAAAATTCCCTTTTATTTCTTTGTTTTTTGAAGTCCCTTCATTGCTAATTCAGAGGCTCCATTCAGAGATGGAGAGAATGAAGAAACAGTATTTTCTCTGGCTGAAGTAGCTGAACTGTAAATACATGACTTCGCTTTTTAACTTTGCATTGTCTCGGAGATACTTGTTGGAACTCTTTCACTGTGGATATTCAGGAATGATGCTGTAAAATAAAGTTGAGCTCTGCATTTGCACTTATTTTATCTGTTTGGCAAGGCATATTCTAAGCAAAATGAAAATCATTGTGAAATACGTTTAAATTTGCTTCAAAAATCAGCATGAAAGGTTGTCTTAGATAAATACACAAATTTTGAGGGCATCTGAGGATACAAAGTTTCTACTTAATTATAAATCTCTGGAATTAATAGTTATTTTTGGTATCATTATACTTTAAGTCTTCCAATGCATTTAAAAATGAAGTAACACTTTTCTTAATTTAATTTGGGCAGCTATATTAAGGAACACAAATATTTCCTCTGTAGAGTTTGTGGGCATTTCTAGTATTTTCACAAACAGAGATTGTGTAAGTGGTTTGCATTGATTAGGCCTGAGAGCCTAAAAGAGACAGTAGTGACCTTTCATTTAATGCTTTCTGCAGACTATTTAAAGTATGTTTAATACTTTTGAGCTGAAGTTTATCTATTTTTTTTAAGTGGTAGTATTAATTAGAAAGTATCTTACAAGAATCCTTTGAATACTAGAATTAAGTACTGTTGCTGCTGGAAAACATGTGTTCGTGTTGCATGGGGAGTAGTTTCAGACTGGCATGCCCTGTTCCCTGCAGAAGTGTATGTGGATTTTTGGTTTTGTTTTTAAGGCTGAAAGGTGAGAATCAGCAGCTGATAGACTACAGAAAGAAGCTTGCTGAGCTGCGTTGCTGGTTGGAAAATGTAGAAAATGCTTTGGATACAAGATTTACATTCAACCATGAAGAACACTGGAGAGAATTAAAGGCAAGAGAGATTAGTGTGTGTGGGGGGGCACGTGTGTGTGGGCACGTGTGTGTTGGCACGTGTGTGTTAACTTTTGGGGAGGAAAATTTTCACAATGAGAACTACTCAGGAAAAATTACATCTGTGTGAAATACTTCTGTGAGAGTATATACCCAAGCAGGGAGCATCTTGTAATGAAGTCAGGTTGATTGATAGCTGTTATCTGGCCAGAAGTTGGTGGCTGTGTTTCAGAAAGAGGGAAATAAATATATTACCAATACAATTTAGCAAGTTGAGATTTTACTTTCATGTGTCATCACTTGATCTAATTTTTAAAATTGTTGAAATTGTAGCAGAACAAGCCAATAATTTTAAAATGGTGCTAGTAAGATCTAACTATAGGAGAGAAAGTAAGTGTTTCGGTGCACTTGTAGTAGAATATATTAGAAATCTCAGTAACAGTTAGGAAATCATTGCCTGCAAAATAAGTTAATAAAAGATGGGTAAGTAAAACGTATTGTCCTGTCTGTTGGACAATTTGATACCTCAAGTTAAGTCTTAGAGATGAAACATAACCTTCCATCAGACTGTGAAGGTTTTTGTCACTGTAGGTGGTGTAGTGCACGGGTGGGGATGCAGAGCTGTTGTTGGAGCACGGGTGCCTTCACCTTCAGCCCCAAACCTTCCTTCTCCCCTTAGGTCTTTAGCGAAGAGATGGAAGGACAGGGAGACAAACTGGACTGGCTCAACAGAACTGAACCTGAAGTGCTCTTGGATAGAAATGTCTGTCCTCAGGAAAAAGACAGACTTTCTGATAGCCTGCAGTCCCTCAACATGAGGTGGAGTAAGGTATGCATTTCTGCAGCATTGGCTACCTGCGGTTGGAAAGGGTGTTGTATTTGGAATGGTTGGTTTCCCTGCCATCTGGATGTGACGTGCCAAAAATACCTTGGAAGCCACGCGTGCGTGTGCATGTTGGGGAACTGTATCTACAGGCATGGATTTCTGATCTGTGTCTGCTTGAAAATCCTAGTGGAAATTTATCCATAGGCATGAATTATTCACTACTTCAGATATTTTATATTAGCTTTCTTTTAAAGGAATGATTGAAAATATTTCTTTTTTTTTGAGGCAAACCATAAGACAATAATTTGAAATTGAGCGTGTCAGAATAAGTGTTTGCTTTTTAAGAAAACTGAATGGTTGCAACTGAGGTAAGGTAAGGTTACATGAGCAAAATATTTGATCCGTTTTCTGGGATTCTTCCTGAATTTAAATGGTAAAAAACAGAAACTGTATTGAACTCCTTGGTCTCAGTAGAAAGTGTGAGAGAAGAAAATCTCTCATTGCTTGGAGTGATTTTTTTTTTCCAAGGAGAACCTGGAAATCCATATGAAAAGGGGATTAAAATTATTTGATATTGCTTGTATGGATAAAGTATGGACTTGGAGGTAAGAATTTATCAGAAAAGAAAAAGGGACTGTTGATAGTTCAGAGAAAGAAAAGTTTGTTTCTCACACATTCAGTTATTCCTTTGTATTTTACATTTATTTGCTACCTCTTCAAAATTGCAGAGAATTTTTTTTTCTTCTACAGTAGGAACTAGTGGTAATTTTTTTTTTTAAGTTGAATTCCCTATTCTCTACCTTCCTGTCCCTGATGACCAGAAATCAGTCTCATACAACACCTTCAAAAAGCTTTCAAATTAGTCATTACCTCAGTACATGGACAGTTTAAAAAAAAAAAAAAAAAAAAAAGGACACAACAGCCTGTCTACAAAAATTCATTTATTTGACTCCATTATTTAGGTAGGAAATTGGAGGGTGTGGAAATGACACTGTTGAATACCACTGCAGCAAACATAGTGGAGAATATTTAAAATGATCTAGTAAATGATTATTTTTTGGTGTTAATGTAGCATTTCTTACTGTTTTTGTTCCTCTCCCTGCTGGGCTGCAGGTTTTCAAAGAAGTGCCTGACAGGCTGAGAGAACTGGAGGTATTTGCTGAGCAGCCTCCCCTCGTAGCACCAAGGAAGCATTCTGGTGAGTGGGCAACAGGCACACGCGTCTGCCGCGCGCAAGTTGAATCCTGGTTGTAGTCCAGAGCAAGCTACAAGGGAAAACTCTTTTTTCTGAACTTGAAGTGGAAATCAGAAACGTTGCACATCGGTGTCCTCTGGACTGCTTTCATGTAGCTAGAAAAAAGTCAGAGAGAGCACAGGGTTGAGGTGTTCTTTGGATTCCTCATGAATTTTTGAAATGCAGGGGTGCTTTAGTAAGGCTTAGGTGTCCTGACCAGGTGCTGCTGCACCAGGCAGATAATAAAAGCCAAGGCAGGTCTGCTTGTGGGAGCCTGCTTTCCTGAGGATTGTGCCTTGTGGTCATCCTTTTTAGCAACTGAGACCTCACTGAGGCTTTTCCCGTTGAGTGTGTGTGAAGTATCTCCTGCATACAGATTCTCTGCAGTGCTATATAAATAAAAGGTCATTCTGTATCTTCTGACTCAGGTGGGGCACAGATAAAGCCTTTCTCCTAGCTATTTGTTTTCTGGAATCTTGTCAAAACATAGTGTCTTTGAGACAGCTTCCCGTGTGTCAGATGCCAAAATTGGCAAGTTCTTTCAAAAGTCACTGCCAACAGACCAGTTATAGACAGTAGAAGCAGATGCACAGATGTCCTTTTTAGAAAACTAGCTTTTTTTTTTTTAAAAAAAAAAAAAAAAAAAAAACAGCTCTCACCCAGAAGAATTTATAGCTTGAACTTAAGTAAACTAACCTAAAAAAAAAATCATTAAACAGTAGTGACAAGCTAAATTTTAAGGTGAAAAATAGCTTTTGTTACAGTGTCAGTTTCAACCTGGTTTCTTTTGCTAATACCAGCTATTTGCCAAGTAAAGGTACTGTCTTTTACTGCTTGAGGCAATTGTATCTGTGCAAAAGTTAAATTTAACTTAAATGTTTTCTTGGAGCAAGAACACTATGAAGAACAGCTTCTAGAGAGAACCTTGGTGCTTCACTGAAGCTTGGCAGTGCCAGGTTAAAGGGGTGAGCACAGCATGGGCTGAACTTGCAGGATCCCCTTGTAGGACAGCTGGGTATTGCAAAGCCTGGGGAGCAGCTTGGTGCTTAAAGTACTTCTGGGCCAAGGAGGGGGAAAGCTTTGCAGGAGAGCAAGGCAATTCAGACCCTTAGCTCATGTGAAATAATTGCTTTTATTCCCAGTAGGGCTTAGGTGTTACTGTTCATTCGCATAGTGGTTAACTTCACTCCATGGGATTTAAATGCTGTTTCGCTATTGGAAGTTGGGTTTTCTTCTTGTTGTGTTGTATTACATCTGAATTGTTTGAGAGACTCTGTCATGCAATAGAATAATTGCTAACTTAAAAAAAATGAAATGAGAGACAGCATGGAAGAAAGGGTGAGAGAGAAAAGGAGATTGAAGGAATCTGTTTCTTGTGACTTAGGTCCTGGTGGTTCTACAGATGCTGCTGCATATTTACAGGTGTTACAAGTCCCTCCCCCATACCTATACCGAATTATATTTATTGTAATTGGTTATCCCTTTGGCTGTGATTTTTTTCCCCCTTCTTAAACAAAACTTTAAAACTCTGTTTATTGTTTCAGATGTCCAAAAGGTGGTGCTAGTATCTTCTTCATTTGAAATTCCTGTTCAGGCTCAGCAGGCGTTGGAACTTTCTGCACCTGCTGACCTGGATAAAACTACAACCGAGCTGGGTGACTGGCTGGTATTGATTGATCAGATGCTCAAGTCGAACATAGTCACTGTGGGAAACGCCGAAGACATCAGTCGGACTATTTCACGAATGAAAGTACGTGTTCTGGAAGACGAGCAGCCTAGAAAATTGTCAGAAACCTGTAATTTTTTATGTAAAATACAAGCTAATAACATTTAAACGAAAACGGAGGTGAGGAAAAAAATATGGCAAATGACTCCAGAACCTGACATTGAAAGCTGTAGCCTAAACAAATTCTAAACTCTTCCTGTGGATAACCTTAAGTGGAATTCGAAAGAATAGCTTGGTGAAAAGTAACTTTTTTTTTCCTTCTAACTGTACAGTACTTACAAAATGGGGTTCTAGTACAGTGCTATAGTGAAGTAATAGCAAAGTTTTGTGTGCAACATACTGTCTAACAGACAGTTACTTTTTCTACTGCCCTTCTCTTGTCTAAACTATTTTTGTTTTTAATGATCAGAGCTTAGTAATTCGAAAATAAACAATGGAAGAATGGAAGAGAGGCAATCTTTACGCTAACTGGGTAGTCTGTGCAGCTTAACCTGGGCATCTGGAGTTTTAGTAACTGTCATTCAGAGCACCTTTGCATCTTGATGAATTGCAAGAGCATTGTGACCATTTAAGGGCTGCAGTTGTAAAACAGTAAGGGTCATCTATCTATAATGATGCATACATGTTTCATCTCTCAATAATACAGGTATTGTTAGTTAAATCCTGCTTTTTGTACTACAAAATTGCGTTCTAATTCTCAACAGATAACGAAGGCGGATTTGGATCAGCGACACCCTCAGCTTGATTCTGTTTTTACCTTGGCTCAGAATTTGAAAAATAAAACTTCCAGTTCAGACATTAGGACAGTGATCACAGAAAAATGTAAGTTCCCCAATTCTGTGTTTGCAAATTCAATAGTCTGTTAGTCAAACATAGTCAGTAGTTCTATGGCAGTCAAATAATCTGTTTATCTTTCTCTTAAACTCTTGATTTTAAGCTTAACTGAAGTTGTTTTTCTTAAATACACTGAAAGTGTGACAGTTAAATGGCTTTCACCATACCACTCTAAAATTCAAGGAAAAAGGAATTACCACTATATTTGGTGAGGACAAATTTGGAAGGACAAGAGTAAATAATTTGACAGAAATTTGAGATTTACTTTAAATCCTTATCACTTGTCCTGCATCTGTTATTCATTGATATAAAAAGTACAATGTGGTGAAGAGTTCATTATGTGAAATGGATGAATGCGTAAACTCAGAAACTCAGACTAACTTCATGTTCATGCTTTTTTTTTTTTTTCTTTTTCTTTTTTTTTAAAAAATCTTGACTGAGAGGTGGTGCATTTTCATGTCACTGATCTACACTTTGAGATTCCATTTGTGTTACCAGTAGTCATGCCCGTACAGGAGAAGTGAGAACCGGTGTACACTGGATGCATGCATGCCATGCATGAGGCTTCCAGAACATTTCCTTCATGTATATGAAAATTTGCAGGCTGTCATGTGACATAGATGAACTTAAAAAAATCAAGGCTGCTTTATGTACCTTGTTGCTCTAAATGCTGAGAACTGTTCTTATGTCCTACAAGCTCTTAGGGTCAGCTATATGTTAGTAGATGAAGCCTAATTACTCTGAGAGCTACAATCACAGAAAATAGAGGAAAGTTTCCTTACCTGAACCTTCTCTCATGATTAGTATGTGGACATTGGGAGTTAAAAAAAAAAAAAAAAAAAAAAAAAAAAGCTTCATCAGGGATTCTTTCAAATCTTTCCAGCTTTGATACCAGTCTAGTGCTCTTGACTGGTTTTTCTAGGAACCAATCTATTGAACGCAAGGGCAGATTCTTAAGGTAGTGAGAATTTAAATTCACTGTGTCGTGGCCTGTATTGCTGGAGGCTGAAGAGTAGGGAAGTATGTCAGCTGTAAATAACTCTATTATGAACAAGGAGTCGAAGGTGGTTTTAATTGAGGTGAGATTAACCTGGGCTTTCAAAGGGAAAAATATGCAACACAGTCAAGCAATATTCTTTCCATATTAACTTTCTGTATAAACTTCAAATATCTATTCATTTCAGGCAAGTTGCTATTGAAGACAGCTGTTTCTCAGGAATATTTTCTTCCTTGCAGGATTGCAAGGAGAACTCAAACCCTTGGGAGCTTTTTCTCCATGGTTCATTAGCCAGCTCAAAATGCTACAGCGTTCTTTCACTCCTGCTGCTGTTTGTGAAAACAGCACAAACAGCTCTTGCAACAGCTGCCAATTTTCTTTTGAACATACTATTTATTAAAAGTAGTAACGTGTTATGTAAAATTTTGGCCGTTAGACTCATTCTTCTGAATTCTCATATTCAGTATGATCTATACCATACCTGAAAATTAATCCAAAAGTTCCCTGTGGCTAGAAATTGCATCTGTGTTGCAGTTATATGTCTGTGTATATACATACATATGCACATATATACATATATATGTATATATAAGTGCATATGTATACATATGTAGAGAGAGCGCGAGCTGCTCTGGCACTTGAGCTTGACAGGCAGTCAGAGTGCGTTGTGGAGCCACGCAGAATGCTGTTAAAAGTAATCCTTAAGGAGAGGAGAGCTTCCAAAGCAGATGAAGCATAATGACTTTGAATGCTCGTAAAAGATTTAACAAAAAAGGTAATGGTAAAGCCTTAACATTGTTGCTTTGTGAAAGATTAAAGTGCTTTGTGTTTCAAGTATGTTAGCTTTCAGATACACAAAGTAAAATGACATACTAGCTGGTAAAATAAACATGAGTTGTTTTACATATTGCCTACCTGTTGCTGCTGGCCATATAGGAATTGAAGATAGGCATGAAAGTACACAACACATTTTTCTAATAGAAAAATGGGATCAATGCTATCCACGATTCAAAACAACACTGTTTTATGTATGGGAAAATTGAAAGGGAAGAAACTAACAATTCCTGTGGCACCTGGACCTCATGGCGGCGCCATCATGTTTTCTTGAAACTCATGAGGTTAGCCAAGGTAGCGACTTTCATCTCTCTGTGTGCAAAGTTCCTAAATACAAAAGTTCAGATTTGTCAGAAAGGAGCTTTCCGAGTGTTTTTAAAACTAAGTGCTTGTGTGGGTGAATAAACGAGGCTTGCGTTTTCCTGCGAGTAACAAATAAGGCTGCTGTTAGTTTAATTAAAATGTTCTCTTTGAAAATCAGCGGTGTAACCTGTCTCAAAGTTGAGGTTAAAATCATGCAACACGTTGGTGAAATGACACAAAGTGGCCTGAGCAGATGGGAGCAGAGAGGGGATTGGAGCCTCTGCGGAAAGGCTGTTTCCTCACGGCGGCCTCTGGCCCTGTGGCCAGCCTGTAACTGTTGATGTTGTGTTGTCAGGAGTGTCATTTTAGTAAAGTGTTTCACTGTGTTTATTAGGATAAGATATTAAAATAAAAATGGCATGTGTTTTGAAAATGAGGTCATCTAACAGCTGTACTTCAGAAATTCAGGGAGTTTGTCTTGTTTTATTTTCCTTCTTTTCTTTACAATTCCTATTTCATTCTTTCGTTCTTGTAATATAATGTGCCGCTGCTAACTGTTGTGGCAGGTGATAGGAAAGACCTTCTGTCAACTGCCAAGTAATGCCTTCTCCCCTCCCTCCTTCCTACACTTTTAATGACCTGTAACTATTAAGAAATATTTTTAACACTGTTCATCTCGCTGTGACAGGCAGGGTTAGGGCTGCCCCGGCACGCTACTTTTTCCCCCCCCATGCTCTTGCCATGTTGTCTTTTTCACCCTTTGCTTAATAAAGGTTAAGGGCTGGTGTGACTGAACATGTGATGTAACTTCCCTTAGTGAGGGATAAACCTGATACTTGAAGGAAACAGAATGTGATCAATAACTTTTCTGTTATGCTGTAAAAGCTCCTTAACTTCAGCCTGTAAAAACTCATGGTGAAATGGAAGCATTAAAGCAGGCTGGTACTCGGATGTTTCTGGCTTAGCCCAAACTGTGGGGCAGGAGCTTCAGCGTGCTGCTCGGTGAAGCTTATCTCGCTCCATGTAGACTACACGGGGCTAAACATGGTTTATTTTATTGGTTCATTTATACCGTTTTCAGCTACAGCAATACAGAGGTGATTTGGTGGTATAGCAAACTGCAGACTTGCCAGTCTGGACCTCAACTTGTGCTCCTCGAAGGCCTGCCTTTGCTTATCTTCATAGTGGAGCTGTGGCCAACTGGCCACCAAAATATGCCTTCCTGAAGAGTAAAAGATCACGGGTTTGAAATCTCCGAAATTATTTGTCACCTTGAGCTTGCCTGCTTAAACACAGGCAGCCAAACACCACTGTTTCCTGTGCTTCGGTGAATGCGTAAACTACATGGGGAACTAGAACACCGAACTCTGAGAGAACTTTTGGCAAATCAGTTGTTTTATTGGCTCCTTGGCATGAGGCAACTGCTAGGCGAAGCTGCGTGGTGGTTTGCGGCCATGTTGTGACTGCCTTCCTTGTGCCCCGCAGTGGAGAAGGTGAAGAGCCAGTGGGACGGCACGCAGCACGGCGTGGAGCAGCGGCAGCAGCGGCTCAAGCACATGCTGGCCGACAGCGTGCGCTGGGACGAGCAGCGGCAGGACGTGGAGCGCCTCATGGAGCACGCCGAGCTCCGCCTGCGCCTGCTCCTGCAGGCCCCCCGGGAGGCGCTGGCCAAGCAGCTGGCGGACAACAAGGTCAGGCCTCCGCGCGTCTCCGTGTTGGGCCTTGTACGACAATCTGTGTCATATAAGATTTAATTGTAAAATTGATTTGGTAATTCTCTCTAAGGATTAATATGCCGTAAACTCTTTCTCTCTCCCCCCCGCTCTTCTTCCTTCCTCCCACCCTCCTCCCCTAATCAGACTCCCTGGGAATCATTTGTAGGGGCAGGGAAACGGGTGGCATGTGTGCATGTTGTGTCTCTTCTTAGTAAGAAGTGTAATTTAAGTCAATACAGTAGCAAATAAATGATCAAATACAGAAAATGTGAACCTCAGACTGCTAAAACTTTATTTGTGCAGTCACAGGATTGAGCATGTGTTACTTCACGAAAACCTACTAGTGGTAGTAAGCAAATTCAGGGATGGACTAAGATACCTAAAAATATATTCATTTTCACTTCTGATGGGTCCCCTGGACATGTTTAGCACCTTTTTTCCAATCTTGCGCACTCTTTGCTTTTTATGTCAGAGCAAACCTGCTGTGATAAATCAATAAGTCTGATGTCCTTTCTTCCAAGGGCTGCCAGAAAATGGACAGGCTCTCGGAGACACAGGCTGAGAACTAAAGAGACAAGTCAGTTGGGAGGGGCTCTTATCAGTGCTACAAGGAACAGGCTGTAATAGACTTTAAAAACCAGGTGTATATATAGTCACGGAAGGACAAGATAGGAGTGCAGCTGGGTATGGAAAGAAGCAGAGGGAGATATGGTCATGAGATTTCCTCACTAAACTATTGCCCTATTTTAGTAAATAGTAAAATTGCTTGCTTTTCACTGGCTTTATTTAAACAGGAGATTAGAAATAACCTGTGCCCAAACGTATACAGAACAGAGAACATACAATATAGGTGAAAAACGTATAAATGTATAAAACCTGAAAATATACACGTATATAAAATGCATACTTTTCTCCAGAGTTAGAGATATCTCAAGAAGGCTGAGCCATGTTATGAATATCGTGCTACAATAAATTACAATATTTGACATGTTTCTTCATTAAAAAAAAAATCCTGCAGCACACTTAATTTATGTCACATAAAGCTTATGGTTGTAGCACCGTTCACATAGTTTAAACTTACTCATTCTACTAAAAATATAGAAGCACTTTTGCTTCCATTACCAGTAAAACACAGTAAGATATTTCAAATTTCTTTGGCAGTTCTGAAAAGCATAATTTTTTCTCATTTATTTTTGAATTGGTTGGCTCATTGTCAGGACACTATCTTCTAATAGTTCTTTGTTTTAAGAAAGAGTATATTCTAGATGAGATATATACACATTTATTGTAAAAGTTTTAATATGATGAAATGCATTATATGTGAAATGGTCTGATTTTCATTTGGCTCGTGTCTCGTTCTGGAATTGTTTTATAGGTGTTAGTACAAGATTTGCATAGAGGTGACATCACGGTAGCTGCGTTCAATGATCTTTCCAATAAACTTCTTCGAGAGTATCGAGATGATGACACAAGGAGGGTGAAGGAAACCACTGACCAAATGAACACTTGTTGGGTTAATCTGAACCAAAGGTAATTAGGAAGTTTCACGCTATATGTAGCTCTTTCTTAAATGACAGAAATAGCAGGATGCAGATCTATGTGTATTAGCTTCTCTTCTCTATACTTAAATTTTTCTGCAGTGCAGATCAAAAGTCAATTATAGTGAAGCTCTTTTGAAATTTGCTTGTGATGGAAATTCCCACAGTTCATCATGGAAGCATCCTAATATCCAATTCCTGCTTAAAAAGAAAAACAAATCAAAAAAAGTATTTTCATAGTTTTGTGTTTTTGATGTGAAGGTGAGTTTTATGTGGATGGTGTTCTGGTTATTTCCACTGAGAGATGAGAATCAGAAGAGACAAAACTTTATACAGCTCATACAGTAAGATGATTTGAGATAGAATAAAATTGTGTTGATCTCTAAATGTTTCGAGACATCCAAGATAGGCTTTTCAAGGATTAAAAGATTTCATTATTATTTAATGTGATGTGCACACCTATTTTCATTTTTTTTTTCAGAAAACCTTCAGTAAATGGTGGGAAAAACTCTGTCATACGATAAGGTTTCCTCAGCTTTTCGCGTTTTCCCTCTGAAGTGGCCCGTAGGGGTGCACTTGTCTCCTGAAGTGGCTATTCCAGATCCTTCATTTGCATTAAGATCAGAGACTGGAGTGTGTTCTGCCTCAGATCCTCCTCCCTCTTATCAGAGCACTGTAATATTTCAAAAATGTCTTTGTCTGGATTTCTGTCAAAGTGGCATCTGGGGAATAGGAGGGTGAGGAGAAATAACTGCTTTTGGGGTTAGTAGTAACAGCAGACTACAGTCATTCAAGTTCAAGCTTTCCAGTGTTTTTGTTAGAGACAGCATAAAACGGCCCACCCAGCTCGGGACAGGGGCCCAGAAAGAGCTCTGAGGACTCCTGCCTGGAATCCTGTATGGCTTCTATAGCCATAGCCTCTTATATGTATTTACCATACAGTGCTTTAAAAGTCCATTTTATTCCACCAGTACCCAAGCCTTGGAGAGTGCAGGAAGGGTCCTTACTTGTTCATCTAGGAGAATCACAGTCCTTAATAGCACTCTGATAGCACTATCAGGAGGGCTATAGCCATGAAGCTCAAAATTGAATCAGCTCATTTTAAAAACATAGGCATTAAGAAGATAAAGCACTCCTTCCTGATGCTGTATAAATTGGATATCCTATCCAGTGGCTATTTGTGTTCCACTTCTATATTTCAGGATGAAATTGTAGTAATTCCCTCAACATTTGCTACCTCAGAAGTGGGCTGCAGTTGTTGTCCAGTCTGTCCCAAATGTTTTTCTTGACTTTCCCTTGATCTCATGCTCGTGTGTATTGCAGATTTTTACTTTATGTCTGAAAAATAATTGAGTGGAACTGGAAGCTAAAACAGTGACAGGAAAACTTAAGTTAGGAGACTTAAAAGGAGACTGTTTTTCTTGGGCATGTCTTTGCTACTGGAATCTGCTTAGACCTTGTTGCCTGTCACTGAGTTCAGTGAGGTTGGCTGCGCTTGTGTGGGGCACTGCAGGTTCTCCTGGTGCTGATTCTTACATCCTGGGAGGAGCTTCTCCCCTTTGAGAGTGTTGTGACTGTGCCAGATTTATGTGAGAATTGAGTCAGCCTTGTTGGCAGGGCAAACGGTCTGTCTGCAGTGCAGAACTCTCCATCATCTTCTGCTGGTGACCTTTTCTGGAGTGAAATGAAAGTACTTGGGTCTGCTCTCTAGAGGTGTTCTTCACTACTGTCATACAGGTCCTCTTTTACAATAGTCATGTGGTCTAGAACATTAGTGGTAAAACCGGTAATTTATGCTGCTGGAGTGCAGATTTACAGAACAGACTGATTTTTCTCTGTAGTTCAAATATCATGGTATCAGTGGGACTGTTACAGAATTTAATTCTTCTCTTTAATTTCAAATAAGCACAAAGTTTGAGATATTTAAAACTTGAAAATTAAAAATTAAAACATTCTTGAATGCATGTTATTAGGTGTAATGTTCCAGCTGGCTCAATCCCTGCCTAGGACATCGGTACTTACACTTGGAGATCTAGGTCACTTTTAATGTGTTTCATCCTTTGGGGCTTCTCTGGTTTTTTTTGAAGGTCACCTTTATTTTCAGCCTGTTCTTCCCATTGCCACTCCTGTTATTCCACCTTTGGCTTTAATCCCCTGCTAGGGAAGAAATTCCCTGCAGAGGGGAGACAGTTTTGAAGTGAGAGCTCCTGCTTTTACTTTGTGGTGCATGTTTTTTCCCCTCTTTTCTCTCTCCTCTTTCTTGGTGTATTAGAATGCTCCAATTTTTCGGCTGCTACTTTGTTATTATTTTAGCCAACATATCTATCAAACAGTTTGTTATCCTCAGCATGCTTTCTTTTTATTTTTTCCCTCTCCCCTCTCTCCAGAGGGGGTGAAGCATTGCTTCAGAGCTTCTTGCCCTGCCAGTCCTTTACTAGTGGCCAAAGCCTGGGGAGCACGAAGCTAGGAATGATTCAAGCAGTCTCACTCTGGATGAAGCAATGATTAAAACATGGCATAAGCCCAACAGTTTCTAAATTTGGGTTTGCAAAACTATGTTGTTGCAAGTAGTCTCCTGAAAATACAGTTGGTTCTGTTAATACTGAAGGATGCAAGACTGACAGAATTGGGGTTGCATCAAATTTCCTTACTACCCTTGAAGGAAAACAGCTTTTCCTCACATCTGTCCTTTCTTATGATGTGCCAATAAACTAAACTACCAGTTTAGAAACATCCTCTTGAATGATACCAAACACCTGCAGCTTTTGTTTTTTTAAAGAACATTTTAACCACTGTTGAAGATCTTGATTCTGAATACAGTGAGTCTGTAATACTGCTGAGCAAAACTGTCACCACAATATGGAAAGCAGAAAACAAACGTAAGAAGAATGTGCGAATGCAAATAGATTGAGTGTGTCTGGAGAAATCTGTGCAAGTCTTTCAAAAATATCAAATGCTGAGTACTTTGGCCCTGTTTCATTTGAAAATAAATATCACTTTACCACTGAAATCTTATAATATGATTAGTGATTGAGTTAAAGTTGAACTTCCTGGTTATTTAGCAACTGTATTCCAGACAGTAGCCCTGATAGAGGCTTCAGTACAGTATGCTGGTGGAACAGCTGGGTTTTTTTGGTCATGGTTTGGAAAAAGGGATATTGCTAAGTAGTAGCCTCAAATGGATGAAAAGCAGCTTGTCACATTTCATTTTTTTTTTTAATTGCCAACCATAACAGTTTTCCACTTGCTTCATTTCAGTGACAAGGAATCACACTGTATCCCTGCATCTGATAGATAAATCTGATTTTTTTTTTTTTTTGGAAAGCTGTCAGTGTAGTTGGTTAACAGTAATAAAAGACTTAACCTTCTACTAAATTAAATCTTTTACGATCATCTAGCTGAGATCTTTGGACCGAAGAATCTTTTTAAGAATGTTTGTTTTGGACTAATTGTATTGGCAGTTATAATGGTAATATATTATGCAGTATGGGTGGTTGTGTCAAAAGCCTTTGCTTTTAGCAGGGAGAACCAGGAATCACTTTTCTTTCCTTAGCACTTTAACTAGTACAGTACATATTGATTTAGGGAAATATTTATGCTAACTATAAAAGAAAAAAAGCTCCAACTTGTCAATTCTTCTACTCCATGTGATGTTAGTAGATGAAGATAAGCATTCACACATGGGAATAACACTTCTAGCAGTTGGAGTAGCATAAGTCCCTGTTCACAGTACTCAAAAATAAAAAGCTAGATTTTTAGTGAGTAACTTGTTTTCTTCCACATGCTTTTCTTAAAACGGCTGTGAAATATATATCTAGTTAAGAACATCTGTGGAAAGCTATAGATATAACGAGAGAAACAGTGATCTAAATAATGATAAAACAAGCTGCGACAGATGTATAGTTTCTTAACAAAGAGAACTTTGGGATTAATCTTTCAGTAGTTCCATTTATGATATGTGTAATGTTGAATGCTGTGGAGGAGAATTCTGATGCTTGTTGTCATCCTGTTTTCAGAGCTGTTGATCGTCAGAATTTCTTGGAGGCCGAGCTGAGGACAGTGCAGGCCTTGCACAGGGATCTGGAGAGCTTCCTCAAGTGGCTTCAAGAGGCAGAGACGACAGTGAATGTTCTTGCAGACGCGTCCCACCGTGAGACTGCTGCTCAGGACAGTGCCTGCATAAGGGAGCTAAGAAAACAGGTTCAGGTAAGAAAGTAAATAGTGCTACTGTTGTTATTTGCACTTTTCCTCTATAGCAGATGTTACAAAGGGAAGCTGTCTAATAGAGTGGCGACACCGCCGCTTATTTAAAGGTATTTGAGAATGGCAATTTAAAATTCAGAAGTTATGACAGTTTTTTCTCACTAAGGTTTGAAATGCATATTCCAAGGGTCCGTCTGGCTGTCAGGGCTCTTAAAATTGCCTGGAGAATGACCGTGTTCAGGAAACCTGTATCTGCTTATACCAAAGCCTACCACGTGATTGTCTAACTGAGCAATTTAATGTGATTTCCTCCAGGGAAGTATAAATCTGTAAAGCGCTGTTTCCTTGTCCTGATCTTTCCCTGCTTGCCTTCTCCCTGCTTTGCTGTGACCTAAGAAGTCATGGTGCTCGCATTTCCTTCCACCCTTCCCTGCTGCACCATCTCTCAACAGCTCCTGAGAGGGGCCTGCCTTGGCAGCCAGGCCACAATATGTGGAAACCCCAGAAATAACGGAGCAGAGGATTAAATGTTACCACTTAGGGTCCCTTCTCATATGGGGACACCCTGGCTCATCTCAAATCTAGAAGGCAATGCCTTTCTCTCGGTGTAAAGAAGAAGCTCAGACCAAAGAGGATATGGGGTGTGCAGCACCAGCTGCCCGTAGCTCCCTTTCCAATCTGCCTCCCCAGGAGGCAGAAGAGCCGAGTTGAGCCTGCTCTGTTGTGGGCAGGCAGCAGTAAAGAACGTGGAGACCTGTCAGTCCTTCTTGGTGTCAGGAGAGGACTGAGCGTCACTGCTTAAAAGGGTTTTCAGTGTTTCTCTGACAGGAGTGCCCTGTTTACCTGATGTGAATGCTGTTCATGCCTCTTCTTTCTCCTGAGTGTTTTACTACGTTTTTTCCTCTTCAATTATCTCCCTCCATTCTTTAGTATGGTTACTCTCTTTCAATATACACAAATTGGAAGGTTGGATTTCTTGAATGTTTTCTGTGGTCTACATTCATGGAGCTTGTGTGGCTTTTAATTAAAATACTTTTAATTAAAATTTATAGATATCGGTAGTGCTATTAAGCTGAGCATGCCTACGTTAAGTGTCTCATTTCATCTGAAGTTCCTGGTCAAGCTGTCCACTGTGCTCTCGAGGTAAGGGCAGTGCATTGCGGAGGCTTGAGCCCCCGCGGGTGACGATGTGGCGATGTGCCGCTCGCCGACGCTGACGTGGTGGTCGCCAGCCAGGCAGCTCCCCTGGGGGGATGAGGCTCTGAACTGCTGAGATGGCAACGCTGGGAAGTTAGTGCGATCCTGTCTGTTGGGAGCAATGGAAGTAGGAGTGCTGGCAGGGTTGAAGTGGGGACACAGAAAACTAACAGCACGCATCAGTGCAGTGCAGTAATGCAGACATTCTTCTGCATTGCCTGGCTTGTTGTGTGCCTGGTTACACTGGGATAAGCTGTGGCTTTGCACTACGCTACTGTCCACTGGACACGTGTGTGAAGGACTTGAGCAGTTTGGTCGTGGAAGATCGATTGCCTCCTTTTCTGCACTGCGGGTTGGTTTAAGCAGTTGCCCTGTGCCATATGAAGGGCGAAGAGCTGGTGCTCCATGGAGAGGTCTGTAGGCCTCTGTGTACCTGGTATTCTCCATCTTCCCCATGACCTGCGTGCAGCAGGTGAAATGTTGTATTCACTTAACTTACCTATGAATTCACGAGAGCGCGTGTCACACTGTCGTAGCTCAATGGCTTCTGAAATGAACTTTTTTATTACAGCAACTTTTAATACCCTTTTAAATCTAAGCAGAGGCTTTCGAATCGTTGTACTAAGAAGCTCTCAAAAAAATCAATGTTTCTACATTTAAATGTTTGTCAGAGTGAATTTTTGAAAACAAATTACAGCAAATTATAAAGAAAATTCTAGTCCTCTCCCCTGCAGTTTTAAGATTAAAACTGACTTAAGAAAGAAAATACACTGTCCTCTCCCCCTTTTTCAGTGGTATATAATATTATTGCTCATGGTTGTGCTTTGTTAAATAACCAAAGAAATATTTCTTCTGAATTGAACTGGTTGTAAGAGCTGTGCAGGGCTCTGCGCGCCAGCCCCTCCAGCCCTGTGCGTGGAGGAAAAAGCTTATTCACTGTGGCTTCAGGCTGGGATTAAATCTGCTGCACATAAAATGTAGTCTGCCGTGCTTTGTTTGCAGTTATACATCATGCATTTTCAAAATGGGATCGTCTGCTGAACTGGCACCCATGTGTGGTGGGGTGGGTGCCTTCCTTTGCATCGCTGGGGCTGCCTTGGCTGGCTGCAGTGCAGGTCACTCGGGACGGTGAGTGATCTGGGGACTACTCATGCCTTGATTTGACTTCATTGCCTTCAAGGGCAAGAGCAGTGCAATGAAAATAATCCCATCCTAGCATTTGGTAGAAGGTAAAGTGGTTTTTGGTTGTTATTTAGGGGAGGAAAGTGATGGTTATAGCATCAATCAATCTTAGTACGTTCAATATCCAATTATTGCAGAGCATTTCCTATTCCTGTCAGAGCATTCCAGCCTATGTCGGTCACCATGTGCAAAATAGATAGGTTAGAAGAGGTTAAAAACTAATTTGAAGAAAGCTGCAGAAGATGAGCTATCAAATAATAGAAGGTAGTGCTGGGGTGAGAAGCTGTTTTGCCTCCAAAGATATTATTCAGAATAATTTGAAAGCTTTGTTTCAGCATAAACTAAAATCAGCATGGCTGGCCATGGCCTGCTTGTTTCTGTTTGCCGTACTGCTTGATCCAAACTCGTATATTGGCAAGGAGCAAGAGCAGAAGTGAAAGAAGACGGCAGGGGTGGACTTGGACTCTGTTTTGCACAACAGTCATTTGAGCTCTTGCTCTTCTGTCTCCTAGGCTTTTGTCAGGCATGTTTATTAACAGGACATCGGCCTGTGCCGATGGGCTGGAATTGGAGGGAGAGTAGGTAAGCCAAAAGCAACTGGGTGTAGGGGAAGAGTTCAAAGAGGTGGTGGAAATAAGGCAAGAAGCCAAGGCTGTGGAGATCACGGATGTGCAAAGTGAGATTTTAAAATACAGAATGAAGTTAATGTCCCGTGTCCTTGAAATGTGACCATGTTTGGTGCTGGAAAACCCGAGGAGAGAACAGTGTACAAGGAGAACAAGTTTGGCGCGTGCACTGGTAGAAAAATGGACCCAGTTCTAAAAATGAGGTGGGAAGGTAAGACTTGAGGAGGTTGCGCTGACAAAGATGTGGAAGGGAACAACTTTTAAGTGGGCCTCCTCTCCGAAGAGCTCGTACCCATCCACCTGGGAGGCAGAGCAGCCTGCCAGCGGGTAGGGAGCGGGTCTGCGGGCTGCGGAGTTTGCAGGTGCCTGTGGGTCCGTCACACTTCGTGGTCCTCTTAGTTGGTGCTTCTACACAGCACTGATAGATATGCCAGAAATGTGTGAATGTGTATTTATGTAACACTGTGCACATTAAATAATACCATTACTGGCCGTAGTCTCTCCAGATTCCAAAATTAGCCAAAAACCTCTTATGTTTTAACATTATGGTGATGTTAAGGGAAAGTGTTAACTTAGAAGTAAACAGGTGAATTTTATTTAGATCTTTATTCAGCAGATACTTCAAAGTAAGCCTGCAGTAATGACTGTTATATCCTTTGTCTTGGGCTATGTATTTAGCGTCCAGCGAGGCAAACATTACGTGTCTGTTAAAAACCTAGGAGCAGGGAAAGTGATCAAAGCTCCAGGCTGAGTACTCAGGTGATAACTTTGTATTTTTCTCAGTACCTGTTGATAATACATATATGTATGCATATACAAACATACATATATATATATTTAATTTAGTTTTACATTCTATTGGTGAAAGTGATTTTTAGACTTGGTGTTGTTTTCCCTTCGGGATCTTGGTAAAAACTATGTTATAACCCAGTTTAACTCAGTTTATATGGTGAATGTGTTTCCTTCCTCAGGGAACTGTTTTTAGGGTGGGTATGAGAAGACCCAGGGAAGTCCTGGTTCTGACTGATCTCCCCTAATTCTGCGGTGTGTCCGATGGGTGTTGAGACAGATTCCCTCTTTCGCTCTTGTTCCCACGGTGTTGATCTTGACCTCCCTGAACATTTGTCCCTGATCCAGGTTAAAATACCTTCGTGTTAGCACCTCGGGGAGCAGTAAAACCCAGCGGTGTCTGGTGGTGCTGCAGTACCGCCTCAGCCAGGGGTGTGCTGGCTGTGCTGCACCCGGGCGCGCACGGAGCTGGGCACAGAGCACCTCCGTGCTCCTGAACGGCCTACTGCAACCCTTGGGAGGCTTAAGTAATACTGCTTCGTCATGGGAAAAACATCGCAATGATGTTCACTGTCCAAACTCAAAGCTGCCAGGAAAAGGGTGGCATGTTTGGATGCTTTAAATCTGTCAAAATCCAGCTCTTTCCTAGGAAGTCATTCAGGAGAAGATTCTAACTGGAAACAGCTCCTGAAAAACATTCCTACTTTGCGGTGGGAGCGAGCATCCTTTGAGATCCCTTGGGCTAAACGGGCTTTAGGAGAGTTTCCGTAGGAGAGGCAGGAAAAAAAAGCTCCTCTCCCGAGATCTGTAACCCCACGTGCTCCCCGCTCCCTGCACGGCCCTGCCGGAGCCGCGTTTCCTCTGGGAGCGGGAGCGTCCTTGCCCAGAGCGCGGGAGCAGCCGCCGCCGCGAGCAGCAGCAGCGGGGCCGCGCGCCAGAGCCGCTTCCCGAAGGAATCCCTCCGTGGTCTCTGCTGCTCTAGGGCTCAGATAAACACCCTTGCCTGGCTGCTTGGTGCCCTCCTGAGCGGTGGCGGGCACCCGGCTGCGCGACAACTTCCTTCGCTCCCGGCAGCGCTGCCTTGGGGAACCTCTGCAGGCTCGTATCTGTTTCTTGGGGTTGTTTTGCGGGAGAAACTTATGCTGTATCAACCTCCTTTGCCTTTGAATCGTATCAAGCCTGTAGCTCTCCAGAGCCGTCCTGGAAGAGAGCATGCTCAGAGAGCTGGCAAATCGCTGCCCAGTGACCGGGAGGAAATGATAGTTGCTCTTCATTTATAATGCAAATTCTGAGGTGTCTGCAGAAGTGTGGCAAACTTAAAATGATGGCTGTGGTGAGAACGTCTCTGCAGAAAGTTGTGGTGTTGTTGCATCGCTTGCAGAGGATGGCAGTTTCCTCCCCGCGGTACCAGAAGCTTTGCAAGGTAAGAAGATGCGAATCTTGGGGAGCACCTATAGCTGACTCCCCTATCAGATAAAAAGAAAAAAAAAAGTGTGTGGAGTGGGTGTCAAAAGTACCTAAGTGTGTGTTTTAAAGCTGAAATTTTCTCCAGCATATGTTTTGTTAAAGAACACTATATATATACATACATACATATATATATATATATATATATATTAAAAAAAGGTCCTTTTAAAATGTGCCAATGTGTAATTGACAGGATGGTACACTGACTACCCTTTAAGTATGTCTGGAAAGAAACTGTTAACATTGTTTTCTTTTATAAAATGTTCCTGCATCCTTTTCAGAAAAGGGTAGGCTAATTCTTGATAAATATGTTACTGTAACTCCTGGCTAGCTGTTGTGCAGAATAACTGTGTTTTTTCTTCCAGACTTGATGTTTTTGCTTTTGAATTAATGAAACTTTTTACCAGGAATGCGAGTTCAGCAGACTGAGTATTCAGCCATGTAATTTTGCCTGCCTGTATCTGTCGAGCTCTCTCACAAATCAAAATGAGAAAAAGTTGCATGAAAAACATGTTGACATAGTTGACTACTCATATCAATATTTCTGTTGTTGTCATTTTTGGAGCTGTTTCTGATCCTGCCAGGACTGTACTACTGTTTGGTATTTTGCACAGGTGCAGTAGTTAAATACTGTAGTAATCTAAGATACCTAGTGGAAGTCTCATTTATTTACTTTTTAAAATAAAACAGGTTGATCACCAGGTATAAAATGAGTTAAGACTGTCACTGTGTTGGTGCCTGCGTGGAATGGTCATGCTGCGATGTATTATTTCACCTCGATATATGGATCCTACTTGGTAACTTTTGGAGTTATAAGGTTTTTGCTGCTTCCATTACTTTAGAACTACTTGTGTGGGTTTTTATTTGTGTGTGTGTTTTTGGTGGAACTATGCCAGAGTTTGTGTACAAGGTATGTCAGTCAAAGTGCTTGGCCATAATCAGAAATCCATTCTTTCTTCCAATTAAAAAAACCTGATGCCTCTGTAACTAATCGTATTTGCATCAGTTTGAAATGCCTTTTCCATAAGGACCAATATGATAATGAAAAAGTAAAAGACTCCCTATCTTTATGGCAGGGTTTGAAACTCAGAAGAGGGTATCAGAGGGCATGCCAGGTTTATAACTTCCTCTATGAACTTCACTGTTACGGCGTGTTGGGAACGGCTGTTGCTTTCAGAAGACTTTTTTCAATGTGTTGCTGTTTACAAAGCTGCAATAAGAGGTGTATCTCCATTACAAAAATTACTTGTGAAAAGCTGTTTTGTGGTGTGCATGCAAGCCAGGCTGCCTCAGTGGCTCCCGTCTTCGTCTGTTCTGTCAGTAAACAACCCTGTTTGCTTTGGTGAATAAGGCAATCTCTTTTATTAAAGGCCTGGTCAATTTTATTTTCTTCTTCAAAAATGCTAGTGGTATATAGATGCATTAAAGTCCCTTTAGCTACATTTTTGTGTATAAACTCATTTGCAGCAATGTTTGCCAAGCAGGAACTGTTCAGTGAATCTTGTACTAATTATTATCAGCTAATTAGAGTGAAACCCTACTAAGTGCTTATTTATTTTGCTGAGTTCAAATCTACCCAAGCTATAGTAAAAATCTTCTCGAAAGCTGCTATTCACACATATTTTCTGTCTAAGAATCCATGCAGTAATAGCCTTGAGAATTTTGTGTGGTTTACAGCTATACTTTTTTTTAAATTCCTTAAAAAGTCACGCTGCGGGTGTTTTCAGAGGTGGTCTCCTGCTCTGTTTAACTGGAGGTAGAAGTGCTGGTCTGCCTGTGGAGTTAAGTCACTCATAGAGGGGGAAAAGGGGAATCTTACAATCCCAGCCCCTTCCAGCAGGTGTCAATGTAAGGCAGTGATATATGGAGTCTGCTCATGCAAATGTTAATGTTTAGAACAGAAAATGGCATGAAAATAGCAAATTAAAAGCAACTCCAAAAGAAAGCCTTGCTTGCACTCTGATTCAGTGCTCTGGATACTCTTGACTCTTGGCGTTTCACAGGTTGGTACCTGTGAACCCTGAGTGAACAGATAAGTGCAGCAGTGCCTAAGAGAAGTTATTTAAGTCATTCATTCTCTATTTGGGATATGAATTGTCACATCGGGTGCAGAGGCGCTGCTTCATGAGCTGCCATCTAAATGTTTCATGTGAAGTGTCTTCTGAAGCATAAAGCTGCCAAGGAAATAAACATGAAAAAAAGCACCAATGAAATATTCACTAACAAATTCATGAAGTTGGAATGTTTGCCTGTTTAAGTGCTCAATTTATAAAAGAATAAAACAGGCTTTATTATAAACTGTAGCGGGGGAAAGTCATAATTGTGCCTTTTATTAGGTGCTTGGTGTAACAGTAAGTCAAGATTCAAAGTTGCAAGTATGTTAAAAGCAGACAGATGAATAAACATTTTGTTAAAATGTGTGTACTGCATTGCTGCAAAATGTAAAGTCCAAGGTTTAAGATACTTGTCTTTATTTGCTTCCTCCTTTTTTTCTTTTTTTTTCTTTCACTGATTTCTTCATAACAAGGTAAATTTTTGACAGATGCAACTTCTTACTGATTGTGCCATGTTATCAATTCTTTTACACTGATAGCCGTGGCACATCAGGACAAAATCTTTACATTTAGCAGCCTGTTATCAGGACAGCGAATCTATTTTTTGCTTTATTATTAACAGCTTTGTCTCTTAATATTCCATAATTCTCAAAAGAAAGAACCACAAAAATAATGTGTCACTGTTTTGGTAATGTGTGATCGTCCTTTAAGGAATATTTTCTGTTGGCTATATCCAGAGAGCTTGGACAAGAATGAATGTAGATGTTCCTGGGAACAAACTAATTCATGGGAAGAATCAAATTGACAGATTTCTTCTGAGAGAGCAGAACTACAGTGTTACATATGAAAGTGAAGCAGAGATTTGGGAGTCTTTCTTGAATTTCCCTGATGTAAGCAGGAGAGTAGTACATGTCTCAGTCAGATAGATAAATAATAAACTTGAAATATGCATCCTATTGATGGAGCTTGACCATATTTTTGAAATAAACTACTACCATGCAGAGTAAACTGTTGGAGGACAGAATGAGAAAAATAGCTAGCAGCTAGAAGAATATTTTCTCATTTCCTTTTTGATGAGTTCTTCAGAGGAACACTCTCTTTGCGGGGTGGGATGAGGAAGAACCAAGACCAAATAAACCTCTTCAAATAAAGTACCTGAAATCTTCAACCTGGTATGACATTACTTTTCACTTTTAAAGTGTCACCTGGTGACTTAGCTGAGTTATTGGCTTCCTCAGCTGTGAGGAGAAATGATGTGTCAGAAACGAGTATCTTTTTTTTTCTTTTTTTTTTAATGAAAATGTGTTCTAAAATGCAACTCTTGTGTTTTTTTTTCTGTTTTATTTCTATTGCTAGTGTTAACTTCCTGTGACATTGCAAATTTAAAAGCACAGTGAATGCTAAGGTCTGCCAAACCCCTCTTTCATTGTGGTGCTGGTGATTGACTTCTGAATGGCATTAAAATATCATTGTATTTTCAAAGTAATGACGAAAGGTTTTTTTGTTTTGTTTTGGCTATCAAATTTTGAAAAATGTGAAAGTTATTGGGAGGGAACTCTGGAGAACTATGTTAAAACATGAGTAGGATAAGTACTGGTTCCACCGATTTCTACAGCAGTGCATTTTCTAATATTTTTAGTATTTTTAATTTTAATTTGGTTTATAAATCATTCACACTTGTTTAAATTCATGTATGAAATACAGGTAATCAAATCAGATGAAGAAGAGATGCAGCAGTAGCAGCGATGTCGCACAGTAGAACTGAACAAACCTATTTTTATAAAGCAGCTTCTGAAGTAGATTGCTGTGTTAAGTTGCTCATTGGCTGGAAAATGAAGCAGTAACCATGCCATCAAAAGCATTGCTTAATTAGGCATTTTTTAATTTTTTTTGTTAATGAGAAAGTAAAGTGTATACTGCTTCTGCTCTAATAGCAGAGGGGACTTTACAGTAGTCATAAAAATTGTTACAGATTCTTTTGCAATGTCAAATCTCTAAAAATGAGCCATGACATGCGTGTCAAACCACCCATCTAAATCCGCTGTAAAGCCTTTTAGAAAGGAGGAAGGCAGGATTGAAGAGTGATGATTGCAATTACATGTTGAAAAATAGTGAGGTTAAAAAAATGTAGTGCTAGACAAGACTAGTCTTGATAAATGAGTAAAACTACTGAGGAGCATCTTATGAAGATGAGTTTAGGATATACTTCTGTAGAAAACAGCGGAGAAATGTATGTGGTAACCAACCTGACCCCAGGTTCTCACACCTGGTTCCTGTTGAAAATAGGAGCTTAGAAGAAGTAACATCAATGAAAATTCATGTATGGGGAGGGGTGGGATGAGACATGCCTGGGCACATGCCAAAAAAAAAAAAAAACAGGGTTAACAAACAAATACAGAACTTAAAATTTTACAAGATGGCATGGTGGCACGGTGGCGGTGTTAACGAACTGAGTGGAAAACTATCTTTGGAGAAATGTGAATACCCTAAGAATGCGTATTAGTCGATTTAAAGTGGATGAAGTTGAAGTCTTTTCTGATAGGAAGTAAAAGTTGGAATGCTGAAAACTGCTGATTAGAAGATTTGAAAATATGGATATCTAGAGCTTCAAGGAGATCAAAACTGATTTGTTAGTGACATTTATCACTGAATAATCATGGCAACTGCAGAAGGGATGGAAGACTTTTTTATTGGCTTTTTAAAATGAAGGAGATAAATGCTGGAAATTACTATCCAGTGAGTCTAACATTTTACTAAATTACTGGAGGAAATATTGGGAGTAAAGTATAGAATCACAGAATGCTCAAGGTTGGTAGGGACCTCTAGAGGTCATCTAGTCCAAGCCCCCTGCACACGCAGGGTCACCTAGAGCACGTGGCACAGGACTGCGTCCAAGCGGGTTTTGAAGATCTCCAGAGAAGGAGACTCCACAACCTCTCTGGGCAGCCTGTTCCAGTGCTCTGTCACCCTCACTGTTAAGAAATTTTTCCTTAAGTTCCTGTGGAACTTTTGATGCTTCAGTTTGTGGCCATTTCCTCTAGTCCTGTCAGTGACCACTACTGAAAAGAGGCCATGGCTTTTTATCTGCAAAAGGAAAAAGTAGTAATAAAATGTATTTTGAAAAGCAGATAAACAAAAAACTTGCTTTTTGATAGCTACAAAGTAGGAAAAATGGGGATTAGTTTGGAGATTGTGTGTGTATGTGTGTGTGTATATGTATTATGCATATTACCATTTTAGTGTTCCTGAGAAAACTGCTTTGAAGCTCATTTTTTAGAGGTTGAAAACTGAGCAGAAGTTGTAAATAGCAGGGTGTACTAAAAGTAAGGTAAGGGCATTTGGTTATAATTGCTTGTGTCTTATTTGATCTCTGGTTACTTAAAATTTAATGACAAAGGAAGTAAAAGCATACTTGTGCTGAAATGGAATAATTTCAAGCATTATTGGATCAAAAGATGGAAAATTAGAAATACAGACAACTTATGCAGTTTAAGTTGGAAATGTAGCTGTTAAGGAAAAATAATGTAGTGGAATTTATTTTCCATTGGTGCCCAGCGGCATGTGACTATTCAATTGATCAATGAAAGACAGTTTGGGGGTAATTTGGGACTTTGGTGCCTAGGTACGGTGCCAGTTGCTAAATGTTAGTATGATATGTGTTGATTCTCATTGGAATATCTTGGAAGGGGGAAATTTTAGTCATTTATGTTTTCATAAACTAGAGAGAGATTTGGGATCTTGAGAACAGTCAGGGATAAGAGAAAAGGGAAAAGTTGCTGTCAAAGATGCACTGGTCCTGATTGGAGGTGGCAATGGAGTGTCTTCAGTCAGAAACAGTAAGAAACAGCTGAGAGGAACAGGTAGAATTTTGAGAAGATAAATCTTGTAGATGAACTTTGGGAAACTCTCTACGTTGTGAGATCTAGGAAGTTAGCACATGTTTTCCCAAGAAACATGTTCTCAGTCCATGAAATAATTTAATTAGGAAGCCCCCTGAAAATCATTTCTAAACATAAAAGTACAAAGTGACTGCACAGCCAGCGTGGTTTGAACAAGCATGAGTTGTGGCAGCCCTACGTGTTTGCTGGCAAAACAAATGTTTATTTGGGTGATGGAAGAGCAGGTAGAGATCCTTGGTCTTGACTTTTGCAAGGTGTTTGACACTACCTCTGAGAGGTGAATCAGAGAAATATAAACAGGGATGATGAACTATGAGATGGGTAGAAAACTCCCAGAACCGCTGGTGTTTCTCCAGAGTTGATACTGAACAGTGTCATCAGTGATCAGTGGGACAAAGTGCCATAAAGTTTTTAAAACAAAAATAACAACCACCTTGCACCTTTATGGACCAACTGGAAATGGACTGACAAGTGAGCAGATCTGCAGAAAAGGACCAGGCGGATCTGCTGGGCTCTGAATGCCCTTGCAGTGGTGACGATTAACCACGTACTGGGTTATATGAACAAGAGCAAAGGCAGCAGGTACTGGGGAAAGGGTCTGCTCCCCTCTCCTTGGCACTCACGAGCTCGTGTCAGGAATACCGCACAAGTTCCCGAGCTCTAACTGTTGTCAGTAGCGGGGATGGAGCCAGACATTGTTCAGGGGTCCACTGTGAAAGGACAAGAGGCGGTGGAAACAAGTGACAGCGGAACTGGACACGAGGAAACCAGTTGTGCACAGTGAGAGTAGTCGGGCACTGGAACAGGCTGCCCAAAGAAGTGGTTGTATTTCTGTTCTCTAAAGACACTCAGCTCTGTTGGATAAGGTCTTGAGCAGGCAGACCTAGGTTTGTGATTGGCAGGAGGTCTGGCTGAAGGACCTCCGAGCGCTTCCCACCTGCGGTTTTATAGGGCTCTCTGTGCTACTGCTCTGTTATTACATAGGCAAAACTGGAAGGGAACAGTTTTACGACGTGACTGTTGCCTGCTTTCTGTCAAAAGCAACTTCACATGTTTATCCATATGTGAAAACTGTGTATGCTCTATGTCTTGATCTAAATCTGGGCCTGGTATGAATTTGCTGTACAGCCACAGCAAGTATTCATTTGAGAATCCTTTTGCTGTAGTGTAACTGTAGTGGGAACAGTGTGGTACAGTCGAGCATTGGGTGTCTGTCTGAATTTTGTGGTTATGGTGAGAAGGCATTTTAGTATACTGTTCAAAAGAAATTCCTGTGATCTCACCCCAAAGTACTTACTCTTGCATTTTCATACATTGTTCCCAAAACGCACAAAGATGGGAATGTGCCAACAGCCCCTTGCTGAGAGAGATTGTGTGGGTCTTGAGAGATGTTGCAAACCTAAAAGTGACTTTTTTCCCTTGTATCTAATTGTGATCAGTGCCAAATGAAATTGAATAATAAATGTTGTTTTTATTGTGAATTTGTTTTTAAAGGAGACTATGCTCTCTAGTGCTCTGTGTACATATGAGGCTTCTCTAGATAGAAAATTGTTTTGCTAAGGAGAGAGAACAAGGAGAAAGAAAATGGGAAAGGACATAAAGCTTTGTAAATTCAGTATTTTCTTTTAACTGCTGCACCAGTCATTCCTGGTTTGCAAGCAGAGTGCAGCTTAAGAGGAGAGAAGATTGATTCTAGGATATATTTTTTTTAATAGTGTTTCAGTAGTATTTTAGAAGGGAGGAAATGATGAGAGGGGTGAGTGAAATATTTCAGAACATCTTTTTAGAATCCGCTTCGGTTTAAAGGCAAGTCTGTTTTTGGAGCTGAAAATATTTTGCTATTGCAGCAAGAATGAAAGTAAGTATGAAATATGGGGTAGTTTTATTAAGGCACGAATGTAGGATTAATAGGAAAATTGACTTTCATGAACTTCATGTGTTTACAGGAGCTGGATCAATATTTGATACATGAGGCCGTCTTACAGTAGTATTTTACCACAGTGCTTTATGATTGCTACTGTTTTGCAGGGAGTAATTCTTTTTCCCCTTGCTTTCCCATAGGGCTTAATTACTGTGCCCCAAGTCCTGAAGCCAGAGCTGCCCCATCAGCGCGTGCTTCACCCCTTCCTTTCCTGAGCTGAACGTCCTTCCTGCCTTCCACCTCGTACAGATCACGGATCTTTAGAGATCATTTGGAGAAAGCGATGCTCATTACGTGTCTGGAAAAGGACACGGTGCTGTTGGAAGCTGCTCTGTAGCTAGTCCTCGGGAGCTGCGGAGGAGTTCTGCAGTCCCTGTTGCCTCCCCCGTAATTTACACAAGGTGTTATGAGACTCTGAGGCTCTCCGGCCCCTCTGAAGCGGACTGCTGCGTGCGCACTGATTGCAGCCCGCATGGCCCTGGGGCTACCGCGCTGGGTTTTCATGGGGGGCTTTCTTGGTGTAGTTTGCTGCAAAGCATTTAGCCTCAGAGCTGAGGTAACCGGTGCCACGCGGCCTCGCTATGTGACTGAGCGTGGGTGGAAGGTGTCAGTGGCTCTCCTGATAGCGGTGTGCTGCTGCTGTGCTACAGAAAGTGGCTCTTCCCAGGGGAACGGCACTTGCCAGTGTTTCCTGGTGCGTGGTAAATACTGTTGATGCTGCAGGTGAAGGGACAACTGCAAGGGCTGCTGATGCTGCTGGTGGCCCTTGGTTTCTGATGAGCACCGTGCCTGTGCTGCTGGGGGAACAGCCGCCCCTTCTGTGTCCCCCTTCCAGGTCTCCAGTGCGAGGAGATTCTTCCGGGGAGAGGCAGACACTCGGTTTTCAGTGCTTGTTCAGATCCTGGCATTTCTGCTGAGACTACTGACCAATTAGTGCTAATTGTGCTGGGTTTTGTGACTTGGTCCTGGAACAGTCATCTGAGGTCACTGCTTTCCATCACCTGCTGTCTTTGGACTCAATTTGCACTATTTTTTTTTTTTTCTTCCAGAGAGGAATGCATTATTAACCCTGAGCTCATCAGTCACCCTTTGTGTTTAATTTTGAATGTTCCATTTCAAACACCGTAGCCCTCTTGGTTAATATTCCCTTTTATTGTTTGCTACAAAGAGAAGTATTTATTTGCTACAGGTTCCAACACTGCAACCACTTGAAACAGGTTTCTTCCACCTCTTTCTGTCTGTTACCAAAAGCACAGTTAAAGTCTTTAGAGTTAAAAGAAAGTTACCCCCTTCTCCTTATTGTTTGAGTTCCTCTGATATTCGTAGGGTAGAGGCATAATAAAAGCAGCAGGTTACGCAAAGCTTCCTCCACCTTTCCTCTCCACGAACGCATGTTAGGAATTACAGTTTGATGAGGGGAAAATGGGACAGAGAAGGAAAAAAGAAAAGTCCCTCTGAACAGAATTTTAATTCACTGCTACGAGGTTACATCAGCTGTTCTCACAGCAGCTCCTCGGGTATTTTCACGGTTATAGCTGTCTATCTGTTTGCAGGCCAGTATCTTTCATTATCATCTCTGCTTGGCTATATAATTAGCTCTGAAATTACCTCCCGTAGGCCAGATGTCTGTCCTTAAGAAGAATACAGCCTGAAACAATTCAGTTGTTTATCTAAGAAGCAAATCATTAAGTTTGATAACTGGATTGTGAAGGTTTGTGATCCCTTACAACGGGAAGGTTGGTTTTTGATTTTGTTTTTTAATTTGCATAAGGGCACTTGTAAATACACATGGGATAAGTAGTAGAGAGGCTTTTTTGTTTAAGAACCTGTCTGTGAACTTGACCTTCCACCATCTCTGTGCCTGCCCGGGTGGGAGTGACAAGGCCGCCAAGGGGACTTGCAATCTTTAGGGTTGTAAGGAATCACATTCCGAGTTATGATCAAGGTGGTGGGGGTGATGATGGCTCTTAGTGTTATTTCAATGTTCATTCTAAAAGCCCTCTTCCTTTGCTGTATGATGGAGTTCTGTGTTACTGGTAGCAGATTTCAGATCTCTGTCATTATGGGATGCGCCCAGCACGATAGTAGTCTTTGGGCAAGGGATGAGTGCCTCCTCCCTTGGAGGGGTGCAAGATCCACGTCTCTTATAGAAGGAAACCTGCCCTCTGCCAGGTAAGCTTTTTTAATGTGCTTATGGTGGCAATTGTGTGAGTAAAACTTAACCAGGAGCATAAAAATCCAGAGAATTTTTAAATTGGGACACCAAAAGTTGCCTACAGTTAAATGGAAAAGAAAGCAAAGAAAAAATTGATTTTTGTGCCTGTGTAGAAAATTTTGGAAATTGTTATCAGGTTGTCAGGCCCAGAGGCCCAGCACGTTTCATCTTGCGTAAAGGGGGAAAAAAAAAATGATGACAACAACAACAACGAAACATTTAAATCACCAATATATATCTGAACTATTAATATATTTGACTAAAATGAAGATTAGGTTTTTTTTTTACTACATTTGTACTATTCATTTTTCAAAATATCTTTATGAATAGTAAGGACCATATCACATTTATTTTCAACTATGGATTAAAAAAGATGTGGTAAATTATCAGGGAGGGGTGATTAAAATGTAGGCTTTGAATTGATATCGCTGATAATGACTGTAATAGAGGAATAGAGCTGTGGTCTACATGTATAATGGTTGAACTTATCAATGACTATGGAGATAGATAATTTTCATTTGGGAGCATGAGTAGTTGTTGCTACATGCTTGCAGATCTGCTCAGTGGTAGTGAGTAGCAGCGTTTTCAGTGCCATGTTTCTCCCCTGTGGCTGAAGAGTAACTGTCTTTCTCACGTACTTGTCCACTGCGAACCTCTCTCCTTAGCTTAAGAGACTAGTCAATTCACACCCAAAGAGGTGTGAAAACTGTGAAGTGGGAATTTTGTGCAAGAAGTAAACAATAGGAAAAAGTGGCTGAATGAAAGAATGTTTTTGAGTTACCCATGATTGATACCTCAAAAGACATGAATTTAGGAGTAAGCCAGAGTTATGTTTCAGTTTAAGATGGCTGCATTAAGTATATTAATTTTTAGTATTCAGTGTCCTTAATCAGAAGAAGCGGTGACGATGGTGTTGAGCAAATGCACATTTTTAACACTGTTGAGGTCTCTCATATTGTTAAGAAAAGGGGTATGTTCCTCGAGGGGTCAAGTTGGTTATGTTGAACTTTGGTATTGTTCTAAAGAAAAGAATTATGAGAAGAATTATGAGATAAGCAAAAAATAAAAAAAAAATAAAAAAATGGAAACCAGAATAGCGAAACTTCTGATAAGTATTATGAAATATAGGTAATTATGCATATAATTATATTTGAGCTTTTCAAATCAAGCATCAATACTGTAATGTATGAAGAATTATCTGCTTTTTCTTGTGTGAAATCAGGAGAAATTAAACTTCATTGGTAATTTTGCAATTTTACTCTCTGAATGGCAGTTGTAGAACAGGATACAATTTTAAATGGGAAATGGGGAAGGTATAGGACTGCTTTAAAATGGACCTTTTTCAAGCTTAAGCCCAATTGCACAGGAGATTTAGAAGGGAAATATGTTTTAGATCATCTTGGAAAGGCAAGGGCATAAAGCTAAGTATGATCATTTGTCTCCCGTAGCATTATTTAATTTGATTATAAAATATGTTTATATTTTATGGCTGCTTGGTACTGTCCCAGCATCTTTGTTAGAGGCGACTCTTTGGCAATGATATTTGTATAATCGTATAAGTATTCATACAAGGTGTGGGAGAAGGGAAAAATAGCTTTGGAAAGAAAACAGCTGGCTTGCAGCTAGAGTGATGGGGTGAACGTTGCCTCACCTAACGGCCGTTTCTTGGGATGGTTTTTGTCATTAGAAGAAAAGCCTTGGGAAGCTGAGCGTTGGCTGCCAGTGAATGTTGTGCTTGGAATCAAGGGAGCTCAGCCCCTGATGGAGCCCATAAGGCTCTTGTAGACACCATGTCTGGAGTGAATGAAAAGGTCAAAGACAGGAAGACGTGTAAAATAGTGTCAAAAAATGCCCGAGAACTGAGGTGGTCAGTCACTGTAGTACTGTCCTCTTTGTGCTTGTAAGGTGACATTTGAGTTCAAAAGTGGTGGTGTTCAAACAGCAGTTTATTTTTCCCCTCCTCTCTGTCTGTATGAAACTCTTCAGAGAATAGGGTGACTTCCCCTCCAGGATCACTAGTGTTGCAGCTCACGAGGACGGAGAGACCAGGCGGTGTGGAGTGTTTGAACCGGGGAACTTCACCGTTGGTAGAGCCTGTCTGCTGGGATCCATAACCTGACATTAACATTTGTGTCAACTTGTTGGACTGTCCCTCCCCCCTGCTCAGCCTTGGGCATTTCTTCAATGCAAAGTGAATTTATTTCTGATATAGCCCATTTCAGTCTTACTTCTTAATTCATCTGTGACTGTCTGAAGTGACAAGGCCTGTGTGGGTGTGTACAAAGTATTAAGAAGTAAAATTGAAAAGGCTACACCTCTTTTTGTGTTTCTTCCCCATTCTTTTACATGATAAATTTGTGCAGATGTAAAGGGCATCTTTGCTTGTGTGTGTGTGAAGTTTGAAATGATCATACTCATCATGATGGAAGATGAAATATTCTTCCTTTCTCTTTCTTCCTCTCTTCTCCTCTTCACATTTGCAGCTGGCTGCCTGGCAAGCCTTGCAAGTTCCAGGTCTGCCAGCCTTCGTATTTTGGACCCTGTGGTTGTGGTATTATTGATTATTTTATTTAGTGTTGGAGAAGATGAAGAAAGTTATAATTCAAAATTCTGGGGCTGCACTGAAAATTCTTCCAAGAATGGAAGAATTTTTTACTGCTTCCCTTCAAGTCAAAATATTAAACATGTTCAAGGGTAAAAGCTTCATGAATTCAGCTAAAACAAAGCCCACACTTACAAAGAGGTAGAAGAGATTGGTAGCAGCAGTGACTTAATAGTCATACAGTCCCACTGTTTAAAAAAAAAAAAGCACCACAGCTAAACTGCTTTTTGGACTGGCTTGTATATAAAGCACTAAATTGCGCCATGCCCATGTGATCATGATGACAGCACAGAGAACACGTTTTCTTCCTTATCCAGTATTACTTGTCTTGGTACATGTGAATGAGATCAAATAAAATAGATTGTATTTAAAAAGGAGGGCATGGTACTATGGAGGTTTATGGTGTGACTGTACCCAAATGGGCCTTCAAAGTTGCCAGTGGAACTTAGCAAGGCACCTTCCATAGGAACATCTGTTCCTGAAGATAAGCAATAGTCTGCTAAATTTGCTTCCTGTGTTCAGGAAAAAAAGTGTAAGAGGTTGTGTGATTGTGATTGTGGCTCAGCATTTCTTTTGGCTTTTTGTAAAATGTGTCAAATATTTATTTTTGTTTAAGTGGAGGCCCCAAATTACCAGCTTGCATATAGAAAAATGAATTGGCTATGCATCTATGTAAGGATTGTATATTATATATAGCATTGGAGATGTACACATTTCAGTTTGAAGCAAGTGACTGACTCTGGAAGCTATTCCCTGTGAATTTGGGGAGTTTGTAGTTGTATTGCTCATGAGTTTATTTTTGTAAAGTGAGACCAAGCAGAGGTTGAAGATTGATGTATTTTCATGATTCCTGTGCATAAATAATTAATTTGTGTGGTAAGAAAGTATGCTAGTAAAGTATAATGCAGGAAGAGATTACAAGGTCATCTAGACTTAGTCCTATATTGAGATCCTCTGTAGCTATGTCACTTCTGTTGAATATTTGTCCGGTGTGTCCTTTATGCCCTTACTGGTTTTGACAAGTTTTACAGATGCTTTTAAGACAATCTGATATAGTTTTTTTTTCCTGTCTTTACTGTTAAAAAAATCTTTTTTATTGTTGGTGTTTATCTCTGATGTCGGAGTGAAATTTTCCCCTTCCTAACTGAGAGCAATTTATTGTAGGATTATTCATCAACCCTCCACATATCGATATTTACAGTAGCAGACCATATTTCCCATCCATGATAGTCAACATTTATATATTTGGAGACAGTTACCATTTCTCCCCTCTTCAAGCTTCATTACAAGTCCACTTTTGGGATAAATAATCGTTTCGTCTGCTCTTTCCTGAGTTATCTGCAGTTAGTTTAAACTTATCATGAATCTTAGTGCTGAAAACTTAATGCATCGTGCCTGCTTAGGCCCTTTTAGGGCTTCCATGAATAACTTGTTTCATCCTGCTAATACTGCTTTTTTTGTACATTTACATTTACCATTGTTGGCCCAAGTTGGATGTGGGACCCACTGGTGTGGCACCCAGATGTTTGTTATATGTGATTCTTGTGACTGTCACTTCTCACACTTGTTGTGTTTATTATTGTCATTTAGAGTGCTTTAGCATTGTCTTAGAGGTGTATCTGATTTCTTTTCAGTTTTAAGAATAGGCAAGATTTATTTTTAATTCTTACCTTTAGACCGCGTCTTTGCAGCTTGTAGCCCAGCTTGATGTCCTTTTTAAAGCTTGGTAAGTTGGCTCTTCTATTATCCCATTGTTGGGATAACAGTGATAAGAATTGATTGAAAATAATCACAAATACTGGACTCAAGGCAAGTCCCTGCAAAACCTTTCTTTATATGAACCTTTATTTTTAAGGTATAGTTTTTAAATGAGGGATGCTTTCCTTGGGAACTGTCTTGTAGCGCTTTTGACAACTTGGTGGAGTTGAGAAAAATTAGGTTTGTTACCATTCCCATAGTCCCACGGCTTGTTATCCTGTCACTGAAAGAAATTAGGTTCATCTGAAGTAATTGATTTTTGACAAATCGTGTTGGCTGTTGCTGATTTTCTTGTTATGTTTAAGGTGCTTGTGATGTGCTTGCTATTTTTCTTTTTACAGAAATGTAAGAAAAGCTTTGGGGCGGTTAATTCCTCAGTTCCTCTTTATTCCCCTAATTTAAAATGAGAAATTATATTTGTCTTTTTCTGGAATTGTCTGTTGATTCCCAGGGGTACCTGCCAATAGCCCAGAGATGCTTACAGCCTGCTGCTCAAGTATTTCTCGGCACAGTGCGTAGGGGCCAACCAATTTGAAAAAGTCAAACTTAACTCATTACCCTTTGATCTGTTCTTTGACCAACTGGAGCTAAAGTTTTTGTGACTGTGTCAGCAGTTGTGGATATTTAATTGTCTGAACCACAGCAGTCCCTGTTACTGAAGACTGAAGCAAAAAAAAAAAAAAAAAATTATTAAACAGTTCTTCCTTCTCAGGATAATTGTTTCATAGCTTCCCCTTGCAGTCAGGTTATTTATTTGAATGCAAAGTTACTGTTTTAAAAAAAAAAAAAAAAAAAAAGAAGAAAAAGAAAGAAGAAAGATAGATAAAGTAATTAGGAAATTGTTTACTGACTTTTTTATCTTTACAGGAAATTAACCATTTCCATAGTGTGATGTTTAATATCAAAAATGAAATAAAAAAAAATTTGCCATGAAAATAACAGCTGACCACTGTGTAGTTAAGCGAGTAGCACCAGCAAAGGGAATTAAAACTTTGGCAGGACAGTATGGAAGTGACTCTAGAAATAAATGCAAAAAATCCACTCACCTGCCTCAAATATTAGTTATGTGTTATTATATCATATTTCAAAATTTTCAACATTTATGAAAGCAGTTAGGTACAATTTTGGCTTTTGAAAATTAAAATATTTTCTGACATCAGTGGATTCTCTGTGTTTTTTATCTAGCTATTTTCTAATGCTAACAGGGTCACTGGGCTCATTTCTTTTATTGTTGTTTTATGCCTTGTTTGTGCACTTTGCAGTGAATAGATGTCAATGCTTTACAACAGCCTTTGGCACCCTCCGCACTTTTATTTTTCTGAGATCAAAAAAAAAAAAGTTAGGTTTCACTTTCTAGTTTTTTGATTTTTTTTGTCTTGCCATTTAGGTTTATCTGGTGGGGGGTTGTTGTTGTTGTTGTTATTATTATTCAACTGCATTAAGCACCAGACAGTTTAACTTGATTGAGCTGCTGCTCAGCGCGCGTGTCCTGCTCTCGTGTTCTGACATTCCAACTTTCCTTTCCTTCATGTGAGCAGTAGAAGTGGAGTGCAAGTGAGACCCTTCCATCCCTGGCTGAAGTATTAGCCTTGAAATGGGCTGACAGGTGCAGGGTCTTCACTCCCTCCATGGAGCTGTTGCGCTGTTGGAAGGACAGGATTCTAGGATATTTTGTGGTTAATGAGGAACAGACCTCATCTTGGAGCCTGTGTTAGTGATGAATGGTGCACAGAAAATGAGCATAGCGAGGGAAACAGCCACAACAAAAACTCTGGTCTGATCACTTCAAGCATGGAAAATTGAAGGGGAGGGAATTAAAAAGGATTATGAGATGGTTTTCTGTATTTTTCCTTTAAAGATTGTACTTGATTTTGTTAGTGGGAAGCACATTGTTTAAGCAGATGATAAATGTGGACTGCACTGTATTATCTTCTAGGTGTGTTTAAAGAGATCTCAAGTAAAAAGCTGTGGTATTGTCACAGCCTGGGTTCCTGGGTTGTTCTGGAATACATAATACACATTTGACACGTACAACTACTTAAATTAGGAAGTTATAAAAAGAGAGATTTAGACAAAAGTTACCTTTATACAGAAATCTAATAATTATGGAGGGAAAAAAGCAAATGAAGAAAAACTGCTCTAATGATTCCATATACCAGCAACACACACAAAGATGTGTGGGAATTACCTGCCCACTCTAGTGCATACAAGTGCTCTCTTTGACATTTAACTCATTAACTGTAATGGAAACCTGCAGCGGAAGTAAGGGAAAACTACAGAAAAATGTGTTCATCAAACAAATGTCAAAAAAGCATTTGCTATAAATTGCACTGCATATACCCTTATTTCTATAAAAGTGCTTTTTAAAAGTGTTCACTCACCTCTTACTTTTGGGTGTTTTCTACTTGTTATCAGACAGTGAGCTTCAAGTTCTGTTTCCCAAGCTGGAAAGTAAAGGTTTTGGTATATCTCAAAAGTGAGTAGTGTTAAAAAAAATATATATATATATTTTTTGTCAAGTATTAGTTTTATAAAGGCACATAATACTTTGGAAAGCTTGTCCTGATGAAATACGGTTGCCGCTGGCTCGAAGAGCGAAGCTCCTGCAGAACGTGGCACTCTTGGCTGCCTCCTCTCATGCCGACCCATAACCTCTCACTTTCCACTTCCCTGTTGTCTGTGGCTGTCCCTTGCTTTCTGCCTGGAACCTGCCCTCCTCTTCCCATGTCTGCTCGTGCTCTTCCTCCTTCTCCTGTTGGGTGGATGCTTAGTGACTTGCCTGGTTTAGGGCACTTTTGTGCTCTTGTTTTCTGCACTCCCGCTGCTTTGCACACCCTTGTGTCACCATTTACAGCCTGCTCCTTTGTGTTTTTGGGGTTCTTACCCGGAGGTGACTCTTGCCAGACTGGAGACAAATACCTTTTATTTCCCACTTGAGGTGAAGGATTCATTTTCTGCCTGCCTTACTAATTTGCCTTGCTAAATTTTTGACATCTCTTATGGATCCAAATTTTGGGTCTGTGAACTTCTGATCAAACACCTCAGCATGTAAGTAACAATCCACTGAGTAGCCTAAGAGCTATTAACTCTCTTTTCCCAAATTAAGATTCTTAGTAAAGGCACAAGCTAGGAGTTATTTTATTGTGCTTTTTCTGTTTCAAGGAAGTCTTTGTAGCTAGTAATTCTGTGCAAAGGTAATGGGGAAAAAAAAGTAGTATGTGTAATAGCTATTCTGTAGGAGACCGTCTGCAAAGGAAGGATTTAGTGCAGAGCAGGAATTAGGCAATGGTCTTTCTGCAGTGGCTGCTCTGCTAGTCCCTGTGTTGTGTGGCCTGTTGAGTTGCTTAAGAGATTTTGCTTGCCTGATGCCTCAGCAGCTGGAGCAGTTTTACACTCATGAGATGAGAGATCAGTGAGGTTTGTTCTGGGCTCCTCTCTGTGGGAAGTCCAGAAAGGAAATCTCTCCCAGCTGTAAAACTGACAGTTGCATAAGATCAGAGTAGATACTAAGTAGAAAGACTGATAAAAATCATTTTTTTCCCTAAAATGGCTGCAAAATTACAGTTTAGACCATTTTTAAAGATGAGGGCAAGCACATCTTTGGAAAGATAAAGGCAGAGATGCCCAGCATGTTTTGTGTTTCACAAGATGTGAAAATGTGTTTAGTAAGATATGACAGTAAATGACAAAAGACAGGTGAGCCAGTGCCTATTAAAACCTCTGTGTGCTGTGTAAGTTGAGGTAAAACGAAATACAGAGCTTCGTGAGGTGCGGGGGAACCCAGGCCGTCGTAGCAGTTGTGGCTGCGCCCGCTATGCTGTGAAGTTGAGTGGCGCCAGCAAGGGCCTGATGTCTGGAGCTGCTCCAGCTGCTGGAGCCAAGTGGGACTGCAAGGGCAGGAGATGCTCTCAGGGCTGGCAAAGGGCTCTTGTGCGAGTCCTTTCCAACCCCTATATTCAAATCACTTTTTCTTCCCCCTTAGTAGAGGCTTATTTGTTAGCATAGTATCTCTTAAAAGCATGTTAGTGCTGATGGAGGAAGAATTCCCCTCCAAAATGCGGACTCCTCTAAAGGAAATGGAGATGCTTGTAGAACTTTAAACAAATGCTTTGTGGGTTGTGTATATATTTGTTTAGATAAATAGCTTTTAGCAAATGTGTACTAGCTGCTTTGAATAAACAGAATTTCTGTCTAGAACTCTTTAAGTAAATACCGTCTTTGGAAATCAAAGCTGTTTGTTTTTTTCTCTGTTATAAAAATTAAAGCTGTAAAAGAACCCATTAGTTATTTGAATCTCAAGGTTTATTCATAGGCAAATGGAAGAAATGTCCCTTGTGTCAGTATGGGTTTAAAAATTACAGGCTTGTGGTTCATGAAGCACTTGTTGGGGAATCTGCCAGCTTCAGACTGAAGCTTCCTTGCTTTTTTGCTGTATCAGAATTTCAATCACTATCTAAAGCGTAAGATTTGGTCTCTTTAGCCCATTTCTTAGGGTGAATGGTAGATAAGTTTAAAATGTCGTTTATAAGTTTAAAAGGGCGTCTTAGAATTGCACTGGGAAGCATTGTTTTTAAGTCTGGCGCTGGTCTTCAGGAAGAGTTTTTGTTTTACGGTGGCATGAGTGAAGTAGCAGTTCATCTGATTTAGTATCTGTGCTCTTTAGGAGGGAATGGCCAGCCTTAGTGATTACCCCCTCTTCTGAATGGAAGTTTATAATCTTGTGTCTAAAAAACAATTTGCTGTCAAATAAGCAATTTGGTTGTTGGCCCCTTTTTGCATAGTATAATTGGAACTTGGAAATGATGTGCAAAATGAAGGGCTATCTGGTTGAAAACAGTTAAGCTCAGAGGGTGAATTAAAGGTGATGCAGGAGCTACATCTAAATAACATAGCAGATGCTGTGATGTGATGGTGCTTAAAAAGTACAAGAAACTTTTGGCCACTGGTTGCATCAGATTTGATACCCCAGGCAGTGTTGAGCACTTTGAGTGGCAGAGCAGGTAACATCAATTTGCATGTCCTCATCTTGTCCAAGGAAATAAGACTAGCTTTGGGTCTATTTATGCTTATATTTTGTCTATTACATGTCAAAAAAAATAATATTGTTCTTAAGGCTAATGAGTTGTTTTTTCTTAGAGTCCCCACAGAGCATTAGTTGCATCTGTGTTTTTTTGAAAAGTTATTAGTAGCCCTGATACTTTCAAATTCTTATTTGCTTTCAGTGCAACAATATGACATTTTTAAACAGAAAGTGTTGCCATTTTTCTTTCTCCTGTTTTGTACCAGCCAGTTGTAAAATTGCATCCACTGCCTCGGGGTTTGGATGTGATCTGTAGTAACTGTTAAATTGCTTTCTCTAAAAAAGTTTGCAGATAATGAGCTCTTAGCATTCATGTGCCGTCTTCTGCATCTCTTGTTCATGTATTAGAAAAAAATATTCCTGAATTGCTGCTGCTTTTCCTAGTGAGAGAGCACTCAAGTTACTGAGTATTTTTGCCATTGTTTTTGTCTTGGTTCTTTATTTTCCTGGACCATCCTCCAACTGTTTCCTCAGTTTTCTTTGGAAGAGCAGACTAGTGCACAAATCCTGTTTTGTCCTTGGCACCATCCCACTGACCTGGGCACTGGAGTTGTTGTAGTCACCCTGTTTCTGTAATGCGTGGCTGAATTTCTTGTCACAGATCATATAACAAATCAATTATAGCCATCAGTGTTTTATCTTGAGAACAGCATTATGAACCGCAGTGTTTTGAGTGGCCGCACTAAATTCAAGTGCCACAGACCTGCCATAGGGTGTTCTTCAAATAGTCTTGATCTCTACAGAGACCAAGAAATCGTGATATTTGTCAAGAAAATATGAATAGATGTAAAAAAATCTTTGTATTGCGTTTACCTAAGTGTAAAGCAACCTTCAGCATTTGGCATGCCGTAGCCTCAAGGCAGGCGTTTGTTCTGGTGCATGTTCTGCAGGTGGACGGCCCCAAGCGCGTGGGGTCACAGCTCAGGAGGAGCTTCTCCTCCTGACCTGTGACTTCTCCTGCTGAGAAGTACCCGGGCACGTCCCCCTCGCGGGGAGGCTCCACGCTCGAGGAGCCTCTCCTCAGGGCTGCAGCCCCTGCGTGAGGGCTTAGTGATCCTGCAGGCCCCGCTCTGCGAGCGCCGCCGCGGCCTGTGGTGCGGCCTGCGCCACGAGGCCTCCTGCGCGGAGCTCCCAACGGTCGGGAGGCCTCGCTGTGCCGCTGGTCTCTTTTGTCAGTGTAGCCATGTAACGTGTTTGTCATCTCTGCAGAAGTTTATTGGGTGAAGGGCTTATTTTTTCGCATCTCTGTTCTTTTAAGCTGTGGTGATGAGTTGAATTAAATAGGCAAGCGGAGTACAGCTCCATGTGTACAATTGTGTGTGTGTATCTGTAAACCAGGGGTGAACGTGGGGTGTGTGCTGGAGGAAAGATAACAGCAGGGTGCAGCCAAGCACACCTGTACCCTGGGAAGCTTGAGTACTCAGGCTGTCCAGGTCATTGTTGAACATCCTTTTCTGCCTAAAGATTTGGGTAGTTTGTCACCAAATAGCTTAAAAACATTCCAGATGAAAAGATTTTGAAGGGGAAAATGCCTGGAAAAGGGTCTGCCTTGAGGCTGGTCGTAACAGGTGTAATGAGTTGCCATCAGCAACTAAATGTGTGTTCATGTTTTTCTGCTTGCAGATTTTACTGCCAACCTTCTTTCCTGCTCTGAATTAGCAGGAGCCTTGTGATGCACCGTGGTGCTCTCCAGGCTGGCATCCAGGTAGCTTGGTTCATCGGTAGCGTTTACGTGCTCAGGAATGTCACCGTTGTGCCGTGCAGATCCTCGCAAACCATGGGTGCATGTGGGTGTATTATTGCTGGGCAGCTGTACCAAGAGATACCACTGCATTTTGGCTTACACCTGCATGTGATGGTGAAATCTTGCTAAAGGTGTAACGCTTAATCTATTGGACAGACTAGTATGTCATGGAGATTGAATTTTCCTAAAAGTTGGCTCTTTATGAAAGAGCACAAAACAGTGAGCTATAGAAATTAATCTGTGGGGATAAGGAGAAAAAACAATCCAGAAGTACAGCAGGCATCTGATGTTCAATCTGTTGCCAAATAAACAGATTATGATGTTCAGAGTGAATTAAACTACTTTAATCCAGTTGCAGTTTTCTCTTGGCAGTAGATTAATGGTTTTAATTATCACTTTGTAGCATTTTGCAGAAATAGACATTAAAGCCTAAAGAACTTGAAGTCTTAATCAAAACAAGTAATAAAAATAGCAAAAGGTGATGGGAGAGGCTGGATTTTAGACAAGCAGCTTATGATTCTTTGCTATATTGAAAATGCATTGTTGGCTGAATTTTTTGAAGCAATATTTGTTTGTTGTTTTTCTCCTTAAACAAGAACAAGAGAACAGGAGATGCCAGTCATAGAAAGCAACAAGCTCTGCATAGGAAGATTTAGTGCAGTGAGTGAGGAACCTTGTCCCAAATGGGTAGAGTTAATGTATAGAAGGAAAGGGAAGAGAATCTCCAAGCAGTGTATGAAAGTGCTTTGGAAAGAAAATTGAGACATTTCATGGATATTTCGTTTGAGCACTAGAAGAAAGAAAATGATTTCTGCATGGCATATTGATTAGATTAAAGGAGGTGAGATAGGAAGACTGGAGAGGAGGGTACAGGAACTAAGATAAGGAAGATGCGTGGCGTTGGCCTTGCTTTTTAGGAGCTGGTGAGGAAGGTGCACACTTCATAAATAGCCTAGAGGAATGGAGGCTGTTTGTCCCATTTAAAGCAGCTCGCACTATAGTTGCAGATAACGGAGATGATGATGAGATCACTGCTGCTTGTTGAGCTGCAGGGTGGAAATAAGGTGGTTGCTCTGCACGGTGTTACAGAAACAGCGCTTTGATCACTGGAGTGATTTAAATGCTGATGGACTGAGTGGTTGCTGAAGAAGTAACTGTTCAAACTGCAGCAGTTATTTGGAGAAACAGTGTAAAGGGAATACTGCTTGTTACTGTGTTTTTTCCTTGAGAAATTCAGTCTAGGAAACATGTTGCTGCTATCAGCATGGAGGGTATCTTGCAGCATCATGTGGCACTTTTCTTTCTTTCTTTTTTTTTCTTTTTATTTCTTCCCACTCATTTTATATGAAGAATTTCTCAGGCTATTATCCATTATCCAAATACTTTGGTATGCTGCATGTACAAAGGGATTATGCTGTGCTATAAATTAATTCATTTTTCTCTTTCTCCCTCAAAGCCTCCAGCATTGATTACTTAAGGTCTTGGCCAGCTAAGTACCAAATTCATAGCCATTCTGGGCGTAAACAACTTACTAAAATTTTAGGATATGGAAGTAAGGCTGTTGTCTTTAAAGTATAGTCACGAAGTTAAATATCTCAATTTCTGCTGCACAGAGATAGTTTGGGTTTTTTTCTTTTAGCTTCTGTTTCATTAAGTAAAACTACTTTCATTATTATCTCTGTTTTTGTTTCTTTTGTTATTTTTTTTTCTTTTGGTAATAAAGCATCATCTGTCCAGTTGGCAAAAAAATGTGGATTGCATATTAGCATCCATGAAGAAATTTGGGATGTGGGCAGTTATAAAGATAGCAAGAGCCATTGTTACTGCAGTTTTATTCATTATTAACACAATACTTTTTTCCCCATTTAAAAATGACTATGGCATTCAAGTGGCTAATTTGACAAGTGCTGCGAAAACCATGTGAAAATTAATGAGTTGTGTGTAATTGCTGCATATGCAGTGAATAACTGTTCAGATGCGTGTGGTATTTCCTGTAGGTGATTATAGAATATTTAATTCGGCAACAAAAGTTTAATGAGTTTCATCTTGTACAAAAGACTTTGTGCTTTGCCTGCTTTATCTGTAGAGCAGCCAAATCATTGGAAACCGGTTCCATTAAGGAAGCGAGTGCTCCTGAAAAACGTGAAGAGCTGGGCTGGAGCTGCTGGCTGCCCGCTGGTGCCAGTCAATAGTGGCAGGGCCTGCATTAGCAGCACGGTTGGGATCGTGCCCTTGTGAGGGAGATCCCTCCAAACCTTGTCCCTGCTTTACTCCCTTTGGTTGGCATCGTGCTGAAATCCTGGTGCCCACGAAGCAGGGTGGCTGGGTGAAACTAAGTCAGGATACGCAGCCGTGTGGGACACGCGGAGCGTGCTCCCGTCTCTGGAAGGCACGTGGAGCACAAGACCGAGCGATAGTTGATCTGAGCACTGAGTATCGTGAAAGCACCCAGTAATATTCTTACTTGCCAAAGTGGAGCTAGGATAAGTGTTTGTTAAAAACTTGTGCAACAGAAGAGTGCCGCTTTTCATACTATTCCAGTGACACCTGAAATGTGAATACAGAGACTGTTAGAGCCTTCAGCAGACACACAAACCATCGGGGAGCTTCTCTCTGCCGCCCCTGGAAGGAGCAGCGGAACCAGGCATGAGGCCTGCTCTGAGAGTCGTCCCTCCTGGCGCCCAAGGGGGGCTGCGGCGGGGCCAGAGCGGGCGCTCCGCTCGCCCAGGCCGTGCGGGCCGGGGGCGCCTGGGTCCAGGCCGTGCTCCCTGGGGTGCCGGCCCAGGAGTGGGTGCGCGTCCTGGGGTTCGTGGTGCCGCGCTCGCGCGGTGTGTGCAGAAACGCCGCCTCTGCCGGGCCTCCCGGCGCCCCCCAGCCTCCACCCCGAGCAAACAGAACGGAAGTTGTTAGGTGCTGCTGGGTATCAGCTTCGCTCATTCAGCTTTGTGGTTCAGAGAAGGAGGCAGCAGAGGTCAGATAACACAGCTTTTTTTTTCCTTAGTGTATGTGTATGAACTTTTATTTCACACGCAAAATGGGATTAGAAGAACATTAATAATGTTGCCAAGTTAAATGTTCAAGTTGGGAGATGCTACAATTAAGGTTGCTTATGTAACCTTAATTTGGTCCCCTTGTGTGCATGTGTTATGATTCAATCTTTAATTAGATGTTTCTGTTGTTTTTCTGCTCTTTCCCCTCGCTTCATTTAATGCACAAAACACAATACTTGTCTAATGAACACCTGTTCAATGTGTTTTTTTTTTTTTTATCCCCACTGTTGTTGTTCAACATGTGGCCTGTTCCTTTTTCCTCACCATATTCAAAATCTGGTCCGTGAACAGGATTGTTGTTTCCAGAGCGATAAGACTTTTTATATGGCCCTATAGTACCTGTTTCATGTGTACTGATGAATTGGTTTATTAACCTGAGGGGTGGCTCTACCTCCAATTTATGGATATGAACAGAGAAATAGAGAAATGAAGTAGGTAAAGGGCAGCCCCCAATTTTCCAAATACCCGCCTTGAAATGCTCGGATGCTTGGATGTCACCAAGCGCAAGCTTGTCCTTCCTGCCCTCTCAGCCCTCCCAGCTTTCACGTGGTGGTTTCCTGTGCCGCTGATCTGGCTCTGCAAGACCAGGTCTTACCACTGCATGGGGATTCCTTGGTCAGACAGCTTCTCTTCTAGCTGTGCTTTTCTCTTCCTTCCTTGTCATCTCGCACACTAGTCTTGAACCCTAGTCTTTCTCTAGGCTCCATATCCCATTCTCATTTTCCCCTGTTTCCTGTTGCAGTCTTATCCACAGCATGATCCAGCCTTTCTTCTGCATGATGCAACAGTTCCCGGCTCACTTTTATTTCACTTGAGCTTTTTGCTCAGGGTTCATTTTGACTCTCTCCTGACTCCGGCTTCCTCACGCTGCCTCCGCCTCCCTTGAGGATCCAGCTTTTGCTCTTGTGGCTGTTGAGCCGGGCAGCTCCTGCCCCACCAAGCGGGTGCAGCAGGCGGCGTGGAGAGCTTCGGGGTGTCCCCGAGCGCGCGGGGGCACCTCAGGGCGCTCAGTGCGGGGCAGGCGGTGCCTCAGTGCCCCTTGCACCGCCTGGCGCGCGCAGCGGGGCAAAACAACGTGCAGGGAATTTCAGCTGCCAAAAACTCCAGTTTTCTCTAGCCATGAGGGAACCGACTTTTAATCGTTTTTGTATTTATTTAAGTCTACAGTGAAATACCCAAATTTGGGGGTATTTTAATAGTGATGGTGATTTTGGTCATGAAAAAATGGAGCTATTCCTGACAGGAGGAGTAGCCCCCACTCACATGGTGCTATGATTGTAGTTATAAGCATGGTGCTATAGTTATTTAACAGTCTTATTTTAATAAGGGAAAAATATTTTATTTTTATCTAATTTCCTTGGATGCATTAGAGGGGAGGCAAAAGAGGAGAGCAACCATGAAAATTAGATAATTTTAGCCTGACTGATGGAACCTTGAAGTGATGAGTAGAAATAAAGGATTTGTATGACTGTAGAAAATATTAGTGTCAGTACTGATTTTATGGCCAGGCTCTCTCACATTAAAACTCTGTGGGGAAAAGTCCACAGGTGTCATAACTAGATGCAGCTCTGTTGGAATCGACTGTCTTATGTCTGGCTTCTTTACCCAGGGGTTTTGCACATATTTGCATGTGGCTGTGTGAAGGTAGATCAAGTCTCAATCGAGTACTGAGGAGATGGGCTACATTATGAAGACAGTTACAGTTTAAGTAGTTAATGCTCCACCGTGAATATGTTTTTCTTATTGCAGATTATGCTGGGCTGTTCTCCGAATGCCCTTTGAGTTTGTTGTTGTTGTTTTTAGAAGGGGGCAGGAGACCTTGAATATGCTAACATATTGTAACACTTCTGTTAGCGTAACATATACCTTTATATAACATGAAATGCTTGAGGGAAATGCCTGATGGGGAGTATGGAATCTCTGTTTAAGCCTGAAGAAAAATCTTGTTAACTTTTTGTTCATTACAATCAGTCACTTCTGTGTGGGTAATATGCAGACGCTCTTGCTACTGTAGTGCTTTGTATTTATCTTGATTACTGCCAAAAGTTTCCCTTT
>NW_010589638.1:52454-84986 GCF_000705375.1 Tinamus guttatus
CTTTTTTTCCTAGTCTTATTTAGATAAAAACTTACAGCAATTTGTTCTAGGTACCTTTTTAGAAAAGTAATTTCAGCAAAACTGATAAATATTTCTGTGAATAATTCTCATTCTCTGTAAAGAGAGCCTGTTGGTCTGTCCTTCAAAAGAGTGCTTTTTTTCTTCTTTTTTGGTCATTTATTATTTTGATATCTCAAACCTTCTCTTTTCCTGCAAAATGCCTGTGTACCAGAGATCACATAGTTTGGCTCTGATACGTGACAGAAACCCAAAATCTTCACCCGAATAAAGATGTTCATACTGTGACATAGTAAAGCCTCTTAATGGATTATTTTTATTATTTGCTGGAAAGCTTTCTGTAATTTTATAAGGAAAACAAGTATTTTCCCCCTCTATTATTTAGCTCGAGTAGGCATACTTACTTGGTTTGATCCCCACAGGTGCCATTTGCACAGCGGTAATTCATATAGCACTTTCTCTAGAGGCAATTAAATGTTATATCCATTTCAATGGGGGAATGCAAGAGCAGAAGTTGATGGGGCTTGTCCCTATTGAATTTTAGGGATTTTTTCCTACTGTAGCTTATTTATTACTGCAGCTTATTATTTATCCTCCCAGCTGGCAGGCCATAGAGTAAGACCTAGAGGTACCAAGTTCTGCATAAAATGAATTCTGCCGCCTTGCACTTGATGCAATCACTGATAACAGATTTGGCATGGAAAAATTAGAAGCTTATTATTAAGAACTTTTTAAATAAATTAGACATAAGTTAGTGTACGTTTAAAAATAAATTAAGCTAACCCAAATTTTGTAGAAAAGGATAGGAGTATGTCAACATGTGTTTAAAAGCTGTGAAGTGCCCCCTCTCTCACTCGTGCACATGCTCACTCTCAGTGTTTGTGCAAGTAAATAATTCTTAAAGAAATTCCATCTGTGTCCATCATGGAGCTTTTCTGTAACACTTCAAACATATTTGATGCAGTATTTGTTCCTTCTTATGGCCGAAGTGTTAGGGAAAATAGGAGGAAGTGTTGACTGGGGCTCAGTACTGGAAGCCAGAGCCAGGAATAGCCACAGTCTCAAATTCAGTAATATTGCTTGGCCAGAACTGTCTGTATCAGTGTCTTGATTCTGTTCTGAAGAGTCACCCTGGGAGAAGAATGTGAAATAGATATGTAAGAGACATTTGTTCCTTGTGCAAGCACTCTATATTTTCTGGAAGTAAATAAGAAGGTAATATCCCTCCTCTTGACACAGAGACTTTGAAGTCAGCACAGCACTTGTACCGACTTGTCCATATTTCAGAAATATAAATCTAGTTGCGACCAGACTGACCCTATTATAAGTCGCTAATTAAGAAATTAATTCAGGTGCTTTTGCCGGAGGGCAAGACTGCTGCCCAGGAAGGCATCCAGGAAAGCAGCTGCAGCCGCTGCTGCGCCTGGGCTGGAGGAGCCGCGGGGCTGCCCCCAGGCAGCTGCCCTGCTCCTGCTCGTGGCTCTGTGTCGGAGTCACGAAATGCAGGTGGAGAAGCAGAGCTGGGCACCTGCTAAACCGAAGGGTTGTCTGCGGTTCATCTTGTAGGCGCGTACAGCCCCATTGACTGTGTTTATTTTTTATTTTTTGCTTAATTTTGGATCCTCCTTTCCTCCCCAAGCAATACAGTTTCAGCAAAGGAGTCTCCCAGAGCTCTTGTCAAACCTTCAGGTGAATTAGTACCAGGAAATAGCAGAAGAGTAAAATCAGTTCCTTGGACACGTGTTCCCTGCTGACTTCCTCATCAAGATGTCTTGCATTCAAAACTTTCTTCAGTCTAAAGGACCATCTCAGACAGAAGTCTGAAGAGCAGCAGACCTAATGAGTAGGTACAGTAATTGAAAATCTGTAGGAACCAGTCTGCTATAACGCTGTATTTGCCCGAGCATTTTCATGGAACTGTACTGTTGTATATTGAGAAACAGTCAAAAATTCTGAAAATGTCATACCACAGAAAACTATCAGAAGTCTTTAAATTCAGCAAGCCACTTGGTAAAGTGATGTTGCCAATGCAGTCTTCTTGCATTAAAACAAACAAAAAACTACAAACTTTTGATAGGTTTCCTAGAAGAAAAAGCCACCGTGATTGGGTTTTGTTCTTTGTTTTTGGAGAGAAAAAAAAGCTTTCATGGAATAACAAAGAAACATTCTTTTGGATTATATTTCTACATGAATCTTTATGGTTTATCTGTGAGTAAATGATTTGGAAAAGAGGATGAATAGTGAGATTGAGAGGTGTGTTGCTGTGGTGAGAATCTGTTAGCAAAACTGAAATGGTCTGTGAAAAGTCGTAATGTTTTGCAAAGTGATTAAAAACGGCAGATGAGAGTCAGCTGTGTCAGAAAAACGGTCCAAATTTATACATGAAAAATAACTCCGTCATAACGGGCTACACTAGAAAAAGATTTTCAGTTTTATTCTGGATTTGAGTTGTGCCAGTTCAGATACTGAACTGTGAAAGCGAACGAATGACCAAAAACTCCCAAGAGAGCTTGAGGAACTTAAAAGTAATTAATTTAATAAAAGAGTAGACAACAAAATGGGAAGTCTTATTTATGTGACTGCATGTCCTTTGTAAATATTTGTGTGGATAGTCTGTGATTTTTCTTGTCACATCATCTCAGACAGAATATAGTTCAATGACAAAAGATACTAGGAAGGGCAAGCGAAGCAGTCCTGGATAGCTTTTGAATAGGATGAGAGTAAATAAATTATGGCTCTTCAACCTGGGAAATCATGCTCCCTCGTTCATCTCTTAGAAATCTTGAAAACTCTCTGAATAGCAGGGCGATTTGTTCCTTACGTCTCCTAACATGAGAACGAAGAGGTATCTAATGAGGCAGCAAGTTATTAAATAAAAGGAAGTACCTTGTCATACAACACACAATTAAACTGAACTCATTTCTGCAGGATGGTGTAGAGGCCAAAAGTAAAAAGCGGTTTGATAAAAGCATTTGGATAAAATAAGGGCAGCGAAGTCATCTGTAGGGCTATTAAAAACGATGTTTAGGCACAGTGTGTCATCGTGAGGCCCCACACTCGGTGCCAGCAGGAAGCGGGAGGACGTGTCCGAGGTGGGATTCCCCTCATCTCTCCTGGGGCTTCCGCTCTTTGCCTTGGCTTCCTTAGCGGGTTGCATTCCCAACTGCGTGTTCCGCTCTTGAGCCGGAGCGAGGAGGTGCCCTCACCCCCTGGTAGGAGGGGAAGGGGACACCGGTGCGTGCCCGGGCTCCCAGCTGGAGCCTGTGCTGCCCGGCGCCATGGCGAGCCTCAGTCGGGCCCTGTTACTAGGTGGCCGCCTTGGGTTTTATTTTAAAAATGTAAGGAAAAATTGAAAAGGGAATAAAGTGCATCCTAAAACCCTTGAAATAAAAGACTCTTCGGATTTTGTGTTGGACTCGTGGGCTTTGAATCTTTAGCAATACTTGACATTTGAAACCCTATTGAGCAACTACTATCTTTGAATTGCTACAAATGCCCCAAAGTGAATTATTGCTGGTAAAAAAAAAAAAAAAAAAAAACTTCAAGATCTAGTTCTGGAAACGGTAGCCCTCTCTTGGGCATAATTTAGCCTTATATTGATAGTATTCCCTGTTTCTGTGTTTTTGGCAAGCTATGTAGAGTCTCCTCTGAGAAAGGCAAGGACTGCTGATTACTGTGGGGGAATTTCCTAGCTGTTGTTTTTTGGAATCAGTAGTTCTGACCCAGGGTCTCATTTTTAATGATTAAAAATTCTTCTGCTAGTCCTCCCATTACAGGTCAGTACAGGACAAAAGCAGATTTTAAAGTACTCATTTTTCTAAGTGACAGCAGTTTAGCATTTGGCCAAGATACTGCCTAGGAAAGGAATAATGCAAATTAAGTAGATAACCTAAATAGAAATTTTATCCTGGCAAGTGCTAACATGTAAGTGAAAGCAAAGCTGGTTTGGTTTTGACTTGCTGTTGAAACACAGCAACATTTTCAGTGTATCCTCAAACTTAGTTTAGAGTCATTGTAGCAAAAGGCATTTTCCTCCATTCTATTGTTTTTTAAAATATGAATATTTAAGTTAACTGAGACTTGTGCAAACAGTATAAGAACTGCTGAAAGATTAAAAAGTATCCTGGCATAGCCTGCGTGGGAGAGGATTGCTAGTGACTTGTTAGAATTGCTGCTTGGTGAAATAATACTGTGCTCTGCTTTATTAACACGCTGAGCTCGGTCGTTTGTTCCTAGCACTCCTGTCAGATGACTCTTGTAGAACCTCCTTCCTCTGAGGGCTGGAAACATGGATGCTCAGTAAAATGTCCTCTGTGGTTAATAGAAAAGAGCAAGCACTGGGAGAGGGTAATTCATACACAGTGTTTAGGCTCCCAGCTGAAGTTTTCTGAATTACATTTTGAATGATTATTTCAATTTTCCTTGCTTAAATAGAAGCTACTGTTTCAAGGCTCAATGTAAATCTCTCTCTCTAAACCGAATGTAGCCATGGCCATTTCATGGAATTAGTGAAAGCAGGCCATAATTTCATCAAACAGTAATCAAATATTTATATTTACATAGAGGAGTAAAACAGGAAAGAGCAAGATTTAAACTTGAAGAATATAATAGCTCTCACCAAGCTAGACTTAGGTAAAGCACTTAATATATTTGTCATAAGAAATTGCTAAAACCTGTCTTCATTGCTTTAAATTACATTCAGTAGTAAAGAATGACTCAGAAGTTCATGAGGATTTCTGCCCCAGAGGAAATGATTGGAGTTGTTATGATTATTGGAGTGATTCATCCAGGAACAACACTATAGAACAGTAGGAAGAAATGTTTTAATTTAGAACATGGCCCAGAAAGGAGGAGTCCGCTGATGAAATTTGTTGACAAGACAATGCTGAGATATATTATGAATGTAAAAAGAATTGGAAAATCATAGAGGAAAAATTGGGTGACTGTCAGGTCTGGAGTAACAGCTGTGTCTTGGTGCTTAATTGCATGTACTACAAATCTTGTGTGCTTGAGGACTTGTGTCAAATTTTGCCATAAACTGGATATTTGCATTAGAAATGACAAATGAGAATCGTCATATTATTTTAACTAATCACATGGCAGTATGCCACCAATGTGATGCAGCACAGGTGCCTATAATATTTAGGAGAAAATAGAAGAGTTAGAAATATGAATGTTGTAGTGTTGTTATGCTAAGCGCTGGTATGACTTGCTGAGTAGTTCTGTGGGTAAATCTGGTCTTTCATATTAAATAAATATAAAATCATACAAGTAGTACTGCAGAGGAAGGTTACCAGGTCACCATGAAAAAATGGAGAACTTTACAAATCCCTGCTTGTAGGTAACGTTATACATGGGACTTTACTTCCCTGAGCAAAATGTGTGGGTTTTTATTTATTTATTTATTAAATAATAACTGGCCATTACTGAATAAAGCTGCTATATTTTTGCCTCACAAATTTCAAATCTGTGACTTTAACTGAAGAGGAGCTTGCAAGCTCTTGCTATAGACATCTGTAAAACCTGAGTTGAGTTGTTTGTGTTTCTGGTGCTGTTCTTCGTGTTCTTTATTTGCCTTGTTAAAGAGCTGAGGCCAACTTTGAACGTGAGCATGGACCCTTTCGAACAGCAGACCTGTTACTTGGTTGATTATGCTGGAATCTCATCCTTTTTCTGCTCCCAGCACTTCTGGAAGCAGTGGTGGGAGAAAGGTAATGTGTGTTAGGAAAAGGAATGTCAAAGTATTGAATTATGAGCAGAAAAGACCTTACTAATAGGACAGAAATCTTACCACTTTCACATGTTGTGAAATCACTAAAAAAAATTAAAAGTTCTACTGAATTACTCCCAGAGAAATCCAGGTTTGCTTCATCATTGCCCATTGTAATATGAATGCAGGAAGTTCCTTCAGTCATAACATGAAATGTGATAATTTAAAGGTTAATGTATTACCTAAATGTTGTCAGTAAGTATATATGCAATGTAGCATGGTTGTTAATTCAATAAATATGGGAATATATGGGTAGGCTAGTTTTATATTTTCTTTGAACCATATGTATGGAGCTCTTAATCATCCACATTACCACATTTTTCTTTCTTTCTTGAAGCAGCAGGCAAAATGTTAATGCTGGCCAGCAGTATGGTGTTATAGGTGGTATAGTGCGTTTAGTTGGCAATGAAACTAAGACTCGTCCTTCAGAGTCTTGTTCAAGAGAGTCACATAGAGGCAACAAGCGAGGGAAAAAAAAAAGGCACTGAATGCTTAATTATTGCAGTAAGAAATTAATATCTTCCACTAAAGTCTCCCAAATTGTTAAATGACTTGAGCTGACATTAATCATCCCTGCTGGACTATGACAATCTTTATAAATAGACTTGTGGTCTCTCTAGGGTTTTTCTCCATCTAATTTCTTTGCTGGCAATAGAGAGGAGCAGTGAGGAAAAGGTTGTCTACTTCATGGATGATAACGAAGCCTCAATGTTCACACATTGGTTTATTGACTTTGGAAATATTGTACATCTGGATGGAACATGTATATTTTCATTCAGTTTTCCTAATTGTTATTTTGGAAAGTATTTTAAAATGTTTTAATTCTGAAAACCTAACATTTAGAAACTGACTGTTCATAACAGAATCACAACAAAGTTCCTCTTCATATTAATAATGCTTTTTTCTTGTCTGCAGTAAAAGTCTGCCTCTGTTGGGGCTTCACTTACAAAACTTTCTCTAATAAAAGGCTGTCGTAAAGCTATGTCAAAGGTTGATATATCAAGGGATGCTCCAGGTAATTGGCTGGGTTTAAAGTAAATAACAACCTTATAGGTCATTAGTTTCCCATTCTATTTTCTTCTCTGCTGTCTTGTGTGTAGAAGTCCACCTCTTGTCTATCCACTCATTTAGATCCATTTACCAAAGAGTAAATGGAAATGCTTTGGACACTATCTTCTGGTATACTTCCTTGGTACTGATGGAGTTCCTTTATGCTTAGATATATTTCTGAAATATTCCATAATATAGTAAATACTCAGTTATTATTAGTAGCGGTTTTGAAAAATCTTGGCCTGGCTAATTGGTTATTTTTAATTGGTATTTTTTTTTTCAAGTGTGAAACCATAGACTACAGAAAATCAGTTATTGACTGTAAGCGAGGAAGCGATATGTCTTTGTGCTGAGTTACTGAGGCAGCAAGCTGGCAGTGAATAATAAATATGCCATTATTTTTTGCACAAGAAGTGGGCTTTGACTCAGAAGATGCTTAAAAAGTGAATAAATAAACCAGAAAGGTTGTGTTGACTGGTCATTCTCTGCAGTGGTGGTTCCCTGCCCACCTCTTTCCTGAGCAGGGAAGAGCTGGCATCAGTTTGAAGCCATGACCACTGTTGGGTGTTTCCCCCGAGGAATTTCTTTGAGATGAACCCTCTTTTCAGGGGTAGTTAGAGTAACTAAGGAGTGACCTCAGGAGCCGAATTCCTGTCTCCCAAAGCTCTTGGGGGCTTTGCTGGGGGGTCAGAGTGAGCCCCACTTTGGTTGCTCAAGTTTTCCATGTAACCCTGCCTGTGTCCAAGGGGCAAACAGCCAGCACAGAGTGTGTGCTCAGCCCTGAGAGGAAGGCTGCCAGGTCCAAAAACTCACTGTCCTGGTTTCTCCCATACCAAAGCTCCTCTTGCAAGGCACTCGTTTGTCAGAGCATCCTTGTGCCTTACAGTAAGCAGTTTCTGGACGTGAGAGGCAGTTGGAGCTAAGCTGTTCATCAAGGGTTGATGAACCAGAAGCACTCAAGTGCTCTCTTGGCTAAACAGGACCTTTTGACTGCCTTGTAATATCCTGGATTTTACTACCTTTTTTTTTCTTCACATTAATTCCCCAGTGAAAGAAGAGGGCATTGGCTGTCTGTGAACTGGAGTTGGTGAAGGAAGAATTTTAAAGAACCACTCATCATAGTATTGCTTTCATTGCAGCTAAATTGAAATGATACAGAATAGGAAGTGGCAAGGATTTTAAGTCATCAGTGATAAATTGGGATGTTTGTTCAAATCTAAATCTTTTGCCAAATTGAATTTACTTTTATATGATGGTAAAGGCCAAATGAATCACTGAGGGTTGCGCTGTGCATAGTGGTTTCATTATAGAAACTCATGTAAATGTCTCAGTCTGTGGACAGTTATTAATGCTGCTATAATCTAGAGGTCTGCATCGTGTAATGAAACAGATGCCTAATGGATGGTGCATTAATCGAAACTCTCCAAGGGCTAGTTTGGATCTCAGGCGCGTTGGCTTTCATTTGCATTAGGAAGCTGACTGTGTGTGTGAGTGTCAGCGCTGTGAAACAGCATTGTAAATCTCCTGTGAAGAAAGCAGGAAACATATGTTTTTAGAAAAATAATGTACACGGACAGGCAATTTCCAGGTTGAAATATTTTACTTTTTCTGAAGACTTGTTTTTTTTTTTTTTTTGCTGCATTGATAAAGGATAAAGTGTAACTAAGAGAGAAGGAAATAAAATTCCTGGTAAGAAATGAGTGAGTTAACATCCGTGAAATCCTCATTTTTGACTAAGTGACTTCTGTTATTTGGTTTAATTTTTTTTTTGGATATATCAGAAAGAAACAAGACAAAAACGAAGAAGTCTGCTAATAGACCAGATGATATATCTATTAATTCATTAATGTAGCCTTACCAGACTTCATTCTTGGAATTTCTGACTGCCCATATATATTTTTTTAATTAAAATGTCATTACTTCTTTATCTAAAATATAAAATGAATAACTGGCAAATAATATGAGATTAACTCATTTCGTTAAATATATATTCCTTCTGTAATGAACAAAAGCAAAAGAACCAATTGCATGGAGTCTTTTCCAACCAGCAGAGTTGATACTGTAATTTAGTACTTGATATGTGCTTGTAATTACTGCAGTTTGTAATGGGCAGAAGCTACTTGCTGGACTGTGTGAGAGGGGCACGTAGCTAAGAGGGGAATAGATGGAGGGAGCTGCTTTCCCTTCTCTTGGTTTCTTTAGTGGTGAACTGGCTCTGGGCATTAACTTGGACTGGTGGGAGCCACCTCTCTTCTCCGTTGCCCCTTTGAAAGGAGGGCATGGGCTTTGCTTTATAGGGAGGAACATCTTGGAAGCATCCAAGAGCTGCTTGGTGCCAGGACTGTTGACGTAATGCACATGCTTTCCTAAAGCAGTTGCAAGGAATTAAGTAGATCTGTGGGTTAAAGCATGGGCTGATGATGTTTTATTGGCAGAGTTTAGTGATAGCAGGCTGCTCTGCTCGTTCATGTTGCCATTAGTGGATTCCTTTCTCTGGTCTTGTGTGTATTCTTTAGCTTCTGATTTATTCGAGGTCTCATTTCTGCTGGTGCCCAAGTGATGAAGCATGTGAAGTATTTACTATACCTGTACATGTCAAGAATTTGATACACTGAAGGCTGTCGTGCAGAGGTTTCCAACAGCTCATGTGATGCAAAGCCAGAATGCATTTCTGCTTGCTTTGTCCAGTAAGCTTGAGGTACTAGGTCATTTCTGAAGAACAGAAGTTACTGCTTAGAAGTTTGTAGTTCTTCAGTCAAATGTTCTGGAAAAAATAAATGTTAAGTGTTTTAGACTTGAGCTTTCATCTGTTTCCCGATGACTTTTATTTTCCAAAGAACCAAGAAAGCTTTAATTTGTAATATTTTTCAAACTGTATTGGGTTCCTGGTTCTATTATACATACAGATATATATAAAACATAGATACATTAATTGTTCTACTAGCATTTTCCAGAAAACTTTGAAAGGAACGTCATGTTGTGAGCCATGCAATTCTCAGTAATATTCACTAGGAAATATTTTTAAAAGTGCCAAAATAAATATTATATTGTTCATTAGAAATGATAAATTCTACTTCAGTTGGTATTGTTGAATAATCTTCTCCAAAATTAGTCTGTAGTTATGCTTTCCTGAACTGTCTTAATTTACTGAAAATGGCAGATTGTTGCAAATGCAAAGTGTCTGCAAAATGCATGGAAGAGGCAGTAGGGCAAGTAATTTACAGCCTAGTAACCCATTGCTCTGTTTTGTAAAGATGATTTTTGTATAATTTGAAGTTTCACTAATTCATATGTGACACAGTGGTTTCACAGAAAGAGCAGTTTATCTCTGTGTTGCCAAAATTAAAAGAATGTCTTGGTGCAGATAACTTTATTTTAATTGACTTGCTCAGGATGCCGCTTTGCAAAATATCACATCTTTCAAATGCTGTTTTACGTGACATTCATTTGTAAATTGCTTCCATGTGCATGCTCATAATTCTTAGAGCGCAGTGTTTTCTGTAACAAACATTTCTACAGTAACTCATATGAATATGTTGCAAGGAGGAGAAGATAACAGTAAATGCACTTAAAACATTCATAATTTTTATATAAGTCATCTCAGTGTGTAGCATAGTTAACATGCATTGGTATTTCCAAAGCCTTTACGTAAAATACAGAATTGCAAAATCATCTTGAAAACTTGTCTCATTCAGAGTCATTATAAACCACAAATGAGAAGTGGTGGGATGGAGACAAATACTTGACTGGGCAGTAGACTCAGCAGTGTCACCCAGCTCTGAAATGAGCCCTGCTTTGAGCTGCAGGGGACCCACAGAGGCTTCTTCCAACCATTGTGACTTTTGCTTCTGTGAAAGCTGAATTTATGTTTGGTTGTCCCAAGCCCTGTAAGTGCAGTCCATAGGCAACTTCGTCACTGCAGTCCCAAAGCCAAAACTCTATCAAATTGAGTAAGTGAATAGTAAGGGTCACTTGGCTAACGTTTCCAGCGCTGGTTAGCTGAATTCTTCGAGAGAAATTTATGGGGAAGGCAGATGTGGATACATGCTGAGAGCTTGGGGCTTTGCTTTTGTAGTGCACTAGTTTGGACAACAGATCCTGGCACTTCTAGCTCAATTTCCATGCAGTTTTGCATCCTGGTAGACAGACACTGCAAAATCTTTATGGCAGGAGAAATGAAGAAACATAAAAGCACAGTGCAGGAATACAAAGAGCAGCTTATTTACATTAATGTCAAAATACAGCAGGATGTTACTTGCACATTTTTATTAGGCTGGGTGGGTGGAAAAGGTTGAATGCCTTTTCTTGCCACTGATGTCTTTTGCGTAGAAAGTGAGTATTACTTTCAAATGCTTTTCCATGCTTTGCAAGAGGCCTTCAGAGGCAGCTCTAGAAATTGAGGGCTGCTAAATATGGGAAGCATTGTGGTGGTTCACTCCGTGGTGTACACTCCGAAATTTTGCAAGATTCTTCTTTTTTTACTACTGCTTCCCAGTGTGCATAATGCCACTGTTTTGTCTCTTGGGATGTGCTTTAGCTACTTATTAGTGGAGATTATTAACCTCTCTTGTAGAGAGAAGGGTGAACTCCAAAATGCAGAGCTGTGTAACAGCTGTGGGTACTGCAGTTATTTTGAAATAATGGCTTGGAGGAGAAGTTGATATTTAACCCATGAAGAGAGCAGCTTTTTATTTTTAATCACAAAGCTGGATGAAATGTATTGAATAATTCCCCTCCTTCCCACCTCCTAATGGAAAAAGTTCACAAGCTGCTTCATAAACATTTTGCTCGATAAATGGAAGGAAAATGTATCCGGTATAATAAGCAAAGATGATTCTCAAATATAAGCCTTTTCTGCCCATCATATGAGTGCCAGTTTGCACTCGGGTTTCACGAAGTGTTCTACAGTCGCAGTAGAAGTAAGGGGGGGTCTTATTTACTTTCTGTGGTGTCTCTCTCATTCAGCACCTGCCTGTTTGCCACAAAACAAAGAGCAGAGACGTGCACTGTTCTGACTGTGCTCCCAGCATCTGAGAACTTGCTTTCCCAGTCTACTGCCCAGAGACTGATTTTTGTGTGTATTTTGCTGCCGCTTATTTGCACTGAGAGTATGTGCTCTAGTAGATGCGTTGGAGAGCGGGCAGGGGAAAGGAGGGCAACCTAAGCAGTACTTAAAGGCTGAAATTGTGACTCTGACTAGTCTCTAACAACCTTAAGATTAAGTAACAGCCTCAAGTTAGTCTCATAACCAAATGTAGCACCAGCAAAGATAATGCACGCAAGGACAGTGATCAGCATGAGTGTTGTTTTTAAGAGGGCTTACGTGAGAGCACGGTCGGTCTGTCTGTGCTTGTCAGTGCCCAACTGGAAGGATGGCAATAGTTTTGTTGTCATATTCCGACCTCAATCTCACAGGTCCGTTCTGTGACACCCTAGGGTACTCATTTAATATATTTTGCAATTTAAATGAATATGGCCTTCCTCTAAATAGCGTGTCAGCCTGTTAGAAGATACTGAATGCTGGCAGATAAAGTTGAAGAGAATTGAGATTAAACTTTTAACTTATTCTGAAATTGTCAGCAACTTATATTTTATATTTCAGTGTTGCTGTTTATTGCCTGGAGTAAAGGATTACATGGTGCTTATCAGGCAGGTAGGGTTTGTGGTTCAGAGAATTAAAAAACAAGGAATAGCAAAGTGCCATGGCAATGTATTTCGAAAATGAAAATGAAAACAGAAGGGTAAAATATGGTAGCTTTGCAAAGATGGCTGCTGTTTAATGTCACGCCGCGCGTTGCACGTGGTGGGAAGGCTGGGAGGAGGGAAGAACCCACCTGAACGGACACCAGGGCGGGCGTAAGGAGCTCCCTCCAATGGAGTCCGTAACCGCTGATTAAAGACCGTGTCACAGAAAATGCGAATATAGAGTATCAAGGCCGTGTTTCATGTCTGGGAGCCTCATACTGGCATTTTGGGCATTCTTAGGATTAAGAATATGGCAATTAAGGATTAAGGGTATTATCAAAATACATGGCTGTGTTATGCTGAAGTCATTCCCCTTTGCAGAATGTGAAGTGAGAGTCTAAAGTTAATAGAAATAAATTGTTTAAAAAAAAAAAGTAGGAGGAGAAAATAATACATGAATCTTTATAAGCATTTAATACGTAAAATTTGCACATGTATTCCAATGTGTATAGTGAGTAGTTTGAGTGCTGCGTTCATGCAGCTGCGCTTTCACATGTGCTGCACGTGGGTTTCAGGGGTGGCACTCCTTAAGGAGCTGATCAGTTTCGGAAGATATGATCGTGCTACAAACCACCCCGTGTTCTGTGAAATAGGCTTCTAAAGCAGAAAATACTTGTTGTGCAAATGGTGGTGACAGAAATATCGTTTTTGTCCTCTGAAGGTAGATCTGTTCTTTTAATATTATTCCTAAGCTCATGCACAGAATTTCCATTGAGAGAAACAACAATTGCTTTTATTCAGTTTTTCCTCATTTATAGTAAATGTATTAGGACTGTTCAAAATGGTGTTTTTCCTTCTCATCTTCAACGCCAGCTCCGTTTGGCAAGCCTTGCATTTCTGCTCTAGATCCTGACATCTCTGTTGCGTTTTTGCTTTATCATTCCCTCCCCTGCCACAGGAAAAAGAAAAAAGCTTGGGTTTTGTTTGATCATGTTTTGTGCCATGTTGACATTTGCTGATACCTCTCATTTCAACAAGCAGCTAATGTGTGTAGACTGTAATAATTATTTTGTATCTGATTTTATCTTTCTGCAGTGAACCCTCTCTGTAGATGTGCTTTTAATTTATATATTTCTTTCAAATGCTGATGTGTGATTAGTTGATTTGGCAGGAGGCAAATGGCATTGACAAGATTCACTGCTTCTAACCAGACTCTGCAACAAAATCTTCCAGTAATAAGTATAATAAAACATAAAACAACGTCGTATTTTTTCTGCATATTTTCAGCCATTTAGATAATTCTATTTTATAGCCTCGCCAACACAATAATTTTGGTTTATTGCAATTCACAGTGTAGCATTTCATGAGGCCTTTTCTGCCCCCTCCACCCAGTGTTAATCAACAAAGAAATAAGGGGAAAAAAGTGGTGGGGAAAGTTCTGTTTTCCTTTTCTCTTTTGGGTTTCTTCCTTACCATTAGTCTTTAGTCCCCAGAGCTCTGTACTAATCATTTCTATTACTTCATTTGTTTTGACCAACTTTTGTACTATTCTTATTTTACTCATCTTCTTTTTTTCTGGAGTTCTTTGCTGGAACTTCAGAAAACAGCTTGTGAGGAGGGTGCTTTCCTGTGTAGCTCTACTACATGCAGAAGTGCTTTAGATGTCAGGAGTGTCCTCTGGAGCCAGGAGTTCCTCATGTCACTAGCTTTGGCTGTAGAATGTAGCTCAATTAAATAATGATTAAAAAAAAATGGAAGAGTTCAGAATTGGCTTTGAGTCATACATGATAATAATTTGGCAAAATTAAATGTATATTTGTGTAGGTACATATATATAAAATAAAATTAAAATATGCCTAGGTGAGGTTAAGGCAGAGGAATCTGAGGTGATGATGTCCTTATGCTCTCCATGTTTTATTTGAAACTTATGTCTGGGTGTTTTTATTCCAACTTTACAAAAGTAATTTTTTTTTTTTGCAAAGATATTAAACATCACAGCTTTATTTTAAATAACTGTATTTACTTACACCACAAATGAATGAATGAATTAGGCTAGGATCTGTTAGGCTCCTCTGTAAAGGCAAGCAGTGAGTTTTTTACAGTCCTTATTTTAACTGGGATCCTTGGAAGTTGCTGCTGCTTCTTTGCCACCAGGTCATGCAGTTTGGCAAAACTCATCAGAAAACACCCGGGGGTTTCAGTGTGCTGTGAATGAATGGAGCCCTGTGATGATTTAGAGCATCTGGATACAGACTGCTGGCCCTTGCTCTTTGCAAAGGGAAGTATCAATCTAGAACTTGTATTAAATGACAAACTGTTCGTGTGTTGCCTTTTGTATTGGGCAGACTGAGCAGGGACTGTTATCGTGTCTGAGAACTGTTGGGCAGGAATGGTTTCCTCTGGATTAATTTAAATTGTCATCATCCTCTCTCTGTGCTCCCACACCATGCTGTTCACATCAGCAAGGAGCAGATTGCTAGGCATAGGTCTGCTCCATGTTTTAAATCTGCAATGGTCAAAAAACTGCATGGTTGATACTTCAAGTATGGTGCATGGTTGTGCACAAGTTTACTAAAACTCTTCTGAAATGTTGCTTGCTTGATTTCATGAGTAACTTTTTCTTCTTGTTTCAGTGTTGCTTGTTCCTTTCCTTAAAGCTGTTCTTTCCAGCTGGAATCATTGCCTCCCTTGCTGACTTGTTGGGCTTCTGCCATTCTATGCTTTTCCTTTCCCAGTGTAATGCTGCTTTAAATATCAGATCATACTGCTTTTTCTGGAGAAGTGGAACGGTATTTTCCAGAAATAGTGTTGCTGTCAGTGGTACAAGGCCCTTGGCTTGAATTCAGTTGCATTTTTTTTTTCTTCCTTTTAACTGATCTCACCCGTTCTGCATTGCTTTGCTTGCAGCAGCTGCATGGGGTGAAGCTTTCGGTCCCCCCTCAGCCCTCCCAGGCAGAGGCGTTGCGAGGAATTGCCGTGCATCTGCTCGGGTGCAGGATGCCCTGCTTCCACCCAAACGGGACTCGCATCCTTGGCTTCTGAAGAGCCGTTTGTGTTCCAGCCGGAGATCCCTAACATTCCCCAAATTCTGCAGGGTCTCTCTGCCGGGGTTATCAATCACCGTGGCTAAACAGTGAAAAAGCAGCGGCCAAGAAAGCTCTGATTGATGGACGCTGCACGTAGCGTCGATGTGTCAGGGGGACTGAGACCTTGAAATGAAGCCTTACACAGGAAAACTGGGGAGAGAGGCAGATGTTTCTCATTTCATGAGCAATTTTGAGATTAAGTGAACTAACTTAATTCGTACGTGCCACTTAATCAGCTCTGTGTCCTTCTTTCTGTACCTACCCGTCCTGTTGTCAGGAGGCCACCTTTTCTGCCCCTTTTCTCAATCTCTCAATTCTCACATTTGGCTCAGTTTTGGTGTGCTGCATGCCCTGTGATGCCCTTAGTAGACTAATAGTGCAAAAACCCTGGCCACTGCTGGCATAAACTGGAAATTATGTTGAAGTACATGAAAACTAAACATATTTTTGCTTTTCTTCAGATATTTCCCTTTTTTTCATTTATGATGTACTAGGTTTTACACATTACTTTCTCAGCTTTCACTTCTAAAGGTAAAATAGGTCAATGAAAGACTGAAAGATAGTTCAGAAAATGCTGCATTACTGTTAAAAACCCATCTTTGATAAATAAATAAATCACAATACCACTGTTTGCATACCAGAGTGGATCCTAAACTGTGTTTTGTACCTTAGAATAGGTATAAACCTTTTTCTGTCCCAAAATGCACGTATTTTTTGGTTTGGAAGCCCATATGTTCAGTAGGTTGAGGACACAAATATTTGAAAAGCAAAACAAATGTAGCATCTGGTGCGGTGTTCCATTTGTTTTCGTTCCAAGTAATATGGATAGAATAATATTGATGAATACTTAAATACGGTAAACAAACAGAAAAGATCTTTTAAATTAAAATCAGGTTTAATATTTCCCATGCTCTTCTAGTCATTCTTTGCTCTGGAGAATATCTGCAGAGATTTCCAGTAGGAGTTTCCCTCTTTCAGCATGTCTGGCAGCAGCTTTTTTCCTCAGAGACAGATGTTGGAGGCTGCTCCAAAGCAAGCACTGAGAAAAGCCTTTTTTTTTTTTTTTTTTCCATTGCTCTCCCGGGATTAACCTGCCATCCGTCAGTGCGACCATTTGGATCAGCAGGGTGCCCAGCCGCTCCGCTGGGAACTGAAGGGAGCCAGGGAAGCCACTTCAGAAGGGACGTTTCCTACTGGGAAACAGAACCGAACGGGAGTTGAGATTGGTTCTGTTTTGGCGGTCAAAGTATCGAAAGGCAATTTTTAGGTGTCTCAGAATGAGCAACTACGATATATCTAAAACTGGGTCCAAAAAAGGCTGATTTGATCCAAATGCACCTAAGATCTGGGCACCTAACACAGGAGCAGTAGAGCAGTGACATACATGGCGATGAGAGATGAATAAAAATTTTAAACTTGGTATACAGCCTTTAAATGTTTTGATATCATATTTTCTAGGTATATAACATGATTTCTAGGTATATAGCAATCTGGAGTGTTATTAGCATCTCTAGTGTGTACTTGACCTCTGTTTCCATGTAGGTTGCTCTAGGTAAGGTCACAACGAAGGAAAGATCATGAGTAAACATTTGGCAGTGATGCCACCTAAAACCAGAGACCTCGATCTTCCAGGATTCAGGGTGTGACTGCATTACTTTAATATGTTCAGTTGCCCCTAGGTAAATTATTTAAATTGTCTCTCTTATTGAAAATAATTATTGCTGTGGAGAGAGTTATAAAGATGGTAAAGTCTGATCCAAGTAATTTGAGAGGCACAATTTTTATTCTTTCATTGGCTTCATTTATTTTAAAGCCTGAGTAAATTTGCCAAAAATCAAGGAACAGTTGTTAAATAAAATACCTGCTGGAGGAGAAGGTGAAGACCTCCTTTCTCAATTTATATGGGTAGAGCTGGGATTTCAAGAGCCGTTCTTGAAGTTCCTGGTTCTGTATTAATGTAAGATCCTAATTTAAGTGATCGTTCTAAATAACTGGCAAATGATGAAAATAGTGTTAAGGTGATGCAGGAAGGCAAACTGGAAGGGTTGTGAAGTAGTTTATGGAAAAAAGTGATGATTAACTCAAATACAGTTACATTTGGCTTGCACAATATGCAAACTTTTTAAGTTGGAAGCATCCTATATATTTAAATATTTTGTAATTTAGAAATTCAGTTAACTTACAGCAGTGAGGAGTCGTGTATTGAAAGTATAATTATGATGCAAGTCCAGCTAGTGTTGAATAGGACCAGTGTGGGCCACATTAAATCTGTCTGTCTTGGCCACATGAAAATGTGGTGCACAAAATCAGCAGTGATCATTAATGTTATTAAATAGAATAAAAATATCTAGACATGTTCAGTGAGAGATGTTTTATGTTTTGGTGGCAACTGCTCTTTGTCATTATAAACCACTTGCATAGATTTCTATTGCACCTTAAAGGATATTTTATTTCTTTTCAGAATAGTAGAGTGCATGTATGGTACAGCTGATTGCAGATCAGTTTCTGCCTCATATATTCAATTATTCTGTTTCAAATGCTAAAGGATAAAAATGTTTTTCCAAATGAGCAAAAGCAATAATCCCTGATAGGGACCAAGTAGTTTTAAAGCTTAAAAGTTCAACTCCTTTAGCTACAGAAGCATTTTTGTGCATTTTTGAAGGGAGGTTTTCTTTTGTACTAATGCTGTTTTGCTTTTGTGTTGTGTTTTGGTTTTGTTTGTTTTTTTGTTTTTTTTTTTCCAAGTGGATATGTTGACAGCCATTAATAAAACAAAACAATCTCGGTGGCCGCGGTGTTTTTGAAAGGCCAAATGGTTATCTAGGTGCCACTGAATGCTTTTCTCCATCTGGTAGCATGCAAACAGATGGTGGCAAGGGAAACATGGTGTTGGTTGCCTGTGGTTTATGTAGCATGAGTGTGATGTTTGGACACTTTATTTTCACTGGGGCAGGACAGCTGCATATCGGTATTACCATCTTTTCCATCCTGAAAAAAACAAAAGGACAGACAAAACGACTGTATGTTTTCAGGGGATATTGACTTTTAGGGGCCTGTTAGTACTCTGTAAAATGTTGGGTAACACTCAAGTACTAAAATAAAATTCAAATTATTATCACAACAGACTCTGAACACTCCTGGCTTTTAGAAGTCTGAGAATTAAGTGCTTGGGTTTGTTCCCCATCCATCCACTCAAATTTCATTTGTGAAAGTATAAACCTTAACAAACTTGTATTATTTATCCTTTATCTAGCTAAGACTTGTGGATCAGGGTCTGAGGAAGGCTTCACAAGATTCCACAATATAATAATGTGAAGGAATGAAATAGAAGTAGGTATCCTTTTTGCTTGCATCTCATCTCTCCATTTCTGTATTTCTCCAGTTAATGCCTTGCTTAGCTTTCTTTCACATGGGCGTTTGTGTGCGTGTGGTTTTCTTTCCTTTTCCTTTTCCTTTTTTTTTTTTTTTTAGATAAAAACATAAATTGAAGACAACTGGAAGATTTTTTTTATTATTATTACTTTAACTCATCTGAAATCTGTGCAGTTTTGTGACACATTTTTTGGACTTTATTTAAAGAACGTTAGTACCCGGCTGGCCATTTCCCTCACTGGCAGGAGGAGCTATTTAATGAGCAGAAAGGAATTCCATTGAAATCAGCAAAGCAGAACCCAGCTACTTGGGGTGTGTGTGTGTATACACACACACATATAAAGGAAAGACAACAAGTGGTTAAGTGGTGTGGTTTTTGTTTTGACATTTTGGTTTTTGTGTTCTTGTGCATGTAGCCCCTTAGATGAACACTGGTCTTTTTACGCATGCTGAGGATCTTATTGCTTAGAGAGTCAGCTCTGAGGCTGAAGATGCCAGTGTCCATGAAGGGAGAATTAGGAAGTGTTGCGACTCTGTTCTGCACAAGTTTAAAGACTAGTTAAGCGTTGGGCAAAACTTAAAGATACTTCAGGATTTTGTTCTAAACAAGATGAGTGTGTGATGTACATCTCGCTAATGAAGATGCCTGCTTGGGTTGCCTTAATGTAATTGGAGAACTGCTGGGCTAGCAAGGCCAGACTGAAATAGAAACGACTGGTGTGGAAAAAAAATTCTGTGCGTGTAGGACAAGAGGTTAAAGAAAATTCATGCCTGTGTTGCTAAAAAGCTGCAAGAACTGAACCCCAGTGAGATCTTAGAGAAGCCGGGGGGAAGCCTAACTCGAGATAAATTTACAGGAGCCCTGTGTCACAGATTCCCCTGCTCACAGCTCGCCTTTGTTGTAAATGATCTTGTCGGCAGACGAAAGGAAACTTCATAAATTCTTTTTCTGGCACAATTAAGCTCCTGTTGACCCTGTCAGACTGCAGGATTTCCAACCTACTGCTTAGACCACCAGAAATCCCCCTGCAGGTTTTCCCAACTGGAAACTTATTGCGTGGCTGGAGGTGGTGACGTTGTAGAATAGAGTTTGAGAACGGAGAACTGTCCTATCTCTGCTTTCCTGTCTCCTTTTCCTGCTGCCCAAGGTGATTTTACATGCCTTCCTAAGTACACTGGGTAAGGGACAAGGCAGCAATTATTCCTTGTCAAATTTATGGTTACTTGATTATTTGCATTGGCTGAAAGAAGCCAAAATCGATGCGAGTTCTTTTGTGCTAGCAGAGGAACTTCATTTTATTGCCGTCAAAGACCTACCTGGCCTCAGCAAGTCCTGTTGTCAGCGGAGGGCACAGCCGCCCTCCCGCAGCCCTCAGGCCCAGACTGCCGACGCAGCTCTGCTGTCTGCTGCGCCCGTGCACGCAGATGGATGGTTTTACTGAGGAAACTAACTTTAAAAATTCAGTGCTCATCAATTATGTCTGTTGTTTTCCTCTTCAGTCCTCTGTAAGATAGCTGTCTGTGTTTTAAAGTTGAACATTTTGACTCTGTCCCTCTGAATCCCCCATCCAAGAAATACACATTTCTGTTTTCATCATGGAATTTTTTTTCTGTGCTCTTCTGTAGAAGTCTGCTGTTTACGTTGTGCATTAGATAAACTGTCATGTATTGAAGCTATCTGGCTGCCTTGAGGAAGTTATTTTCTCTCCTGTGTTTGGCCGACATGGTGTGGAAGCTTTGCAGCTCAGTTCTGTCCACACGTAATGTAGCTCTGAGCTGAAGTGTTTATGTGCCTGCCAGACGATATGGCCTACACAGTACGTAAGTTCTTAATATTTAACAATTGATGTACGTAATGTCAATTGTTTTTCCTATGCAACAGGGCTTGAGTAGGACCATAGGACCAGCTCAAAACTTCTTCATACAACATCAAATTCATATGTTTCTTAAGCTGTGATGGCAGCCAGAGCCGTGCCTGTTCCCCGAGGAGGTGTGAGAAGCAAACACGTGCCTTTTGACAGGTGCCAGAGGAAAATGTACAACCCGGTATGGGGAGAGATTCCTGTAGCAGGCGTTAGGTTGCAGTAATAACAGTGAAGGCCTCTTTGTTTTTGGAGATGTCAGACACAATAAAAAGAGGCATTTGTCACTTACAGTGACTTTTTGGAGGTATAGAATATCGTTCTTTGATGGGCTTTAGCTCCTTGCAGGCCATTTCTTTTACTCGTGCTTTTCTTGGCTTTAGTTACATAAACAGCAGGCTCTACTGAGGTGCTTTCTACTGGTAAGGTCCATGGTCGCAAGGGGAGCTGCAGCTACTCAGCACCCTTGACAGATGATACCGGGTTATGATAACAAATCTTTATACATCTGTTCCCCCTTTGCATGCCATTGTTTATGTAGGGGGTAAGAAGTGATGCAGGAGAGGCAAAAAGTGCAAGTATAAAGGCTAAATATTGTATGTCACTTAGTAGCTAATGGGGAGTGTCAGAGAGTGGCTCGGTTTAGCCTGTGCTAGCAATAAGCATTTGCTAGAAATGCTGGCAACCTGAAGAACCTACTCAGGGCTTGTATCTCTGAACATCCTTCGTTTGCTTTTCTTTTTAAAGAAAGAATGGCTCAGCACAAAAGGTCAGAATTTGCATCTTGCTAGTAAGCATACAATCCACTTTTTTTTTTTTTTTTGATAACTAACCAAAGACCAGTATTATATTTTATATTTGAATATGTTAGTCACTGCCTTTAGCAAAGCCCCCCACCTGATATATATATATATATTTTTTTTTGTAAGAAAAGGTAGAAAAAACAAGATGGGGTAAGTGTTAGAAATAAACATACCTTGCACATTTGCCTCATTCTACCTGACTGAGTTTTTATAGCTTGCTCTTAGTTCAGTCTGCTAAGGAAACAGGGCTTTTCTTCAGCTGAATGGACTTCCTTTTATTTTTCTTTATTTTTCTTTTTTTTTCTTTTCTTCTACTTTGCTGTTTCTCACACAATAATAATGTTGCTTTTTAAAACGAGCTACGAATGAGTACAAGCCACTGGATATTTTTATTGTACTTTTACTCAAATTTGACTGTACACTGCCCAAAATGGGTTGTTTTTCTGGGCCTGCCATATTTTAATGATGTTTTAAAAGGCAAAGCAACCTTGAGGAATCTGCATGCTTGGTTAATGCCAATGGCGCTGGAGTTGCACATACAGTACGGTGAGCTGATGTCCTTGTGTCCCGGAGAAGCTGACTGCAGCCTTTGCTCTCTGCTTCTCTCCGCGCGTCCTAAGCTTCCTTCCTCCAACGCAAACTCCCCAACGCTTGCAAAGAGTGAGGGGGTTCCTTGACTTTAAATGAGGCCTAAATGGGAATGAAAACATACAGTAATTTGATGGAAATGGAGCTTATGAGCAATGCTAAACAAAGAAAGCGCTCCCTGAATAAATTTGGAAAACCTATTTATTTCTTGTAAAGTAACTAGTAATAAAATTGGGCTAGAGAAGCCTTAGGCATGCTGCATTTAAAAAAGCTTCTTATTCAAGCCCAATCTAGAACTGTGGTTATGGATAATGTGGCTTACAATTTATTTCAAGGGTAAAGATTGCATTATCATAATTCCGATTGTAAATGCTCTTTACTTTTGTCCACGGGCCACTGATAGGATCTCTGCGTGAGCCTCTTAGTTGACAAAACGGCACAGCGTGCGGCAAGGCCGCGGGCCTGCCCGGCGGAGGGAATTCCGTGCGGCGTTCGGTACCGCCGGCCAGGGGGGTAGTTTCACAGAGAGGCGCGTGCTGTGTCAGCACCGAGAGGCGCGGGGGCGAGCGGCGGGTTCCTCCACCAGGCCGGGGACGTGCGGGGGCAATGGGCTGGGGACACGCGGAGGGAAGGGGCCTCATCTCTGTCTCATATCTGTACTGAGTAACTCGTAGCCAGAAAAGGAGACCAACAACCTCGCTACAGTTATTGGAATAAGTTATTGAAGAGAAGGCCTGGTTATAAGCCAGGCATTAATGCAGACTTTCTGTGTGCATGAATCCAAACCTTGATGAGCCCAGAAGTTTCTCCCGAGTCTAACTGAGCATGGAGTTTGGCCAGGCACCTTTCCATCTCTCCTGTAGGTGCTGCTCAATAAAATTAGGCTGAAGGCTGTGCAGTAAACTTAGAAGGTAAAAGAAAAAGAAAAAAAAAAAGGGGGGGGGAGGAACAGTAAAATAGAAGGAACATTCTGCTAGCTTAACACTTCATTTTTTTAAAGAAAGCATGATTTCCCTGCTAACAATCACATATAGGAACTGCAAAAGGAATTGGTGGGAGCTGTGATGTATGGCCTTCTGAAGGCTGGAGCCCTTTATTTACTATTCTTCATTTTTAAAGTCTGTCTCTGAATGAGGATTATCAGTGCTATCAGCGTGTAACTGCTATGCAACCTTATTTTCATTCAAGAACAATTTTTTTTTTAACATGATCCGACCAATTTGGGCTCTGCCTTTTTAAATTTAACCTGAAGTTCTGCATTACATTTTTCTGGTTTTTGTCTCACTCATCAAAATACGATTATCTTATTGATGACATGCATATAGAAAAAGATACGGGTAATGGGGCAACATGTTATCCCTTGCGTTGGAAATTTCCTTTTTCCTTCTGAGCATGAGCCAATGAAGATGAGAGAGATTGTGCCCATTTTTGTTTTGGTTAAATATCAAAATAGTTCCACTTCTTCATAGCGTTGAGCGTTTATGGTCCTTGATGACAACTTGGATTTTTAAGCCTTTTAAAAGAGCCATTTGGAATACATTCGTTTAGGCATTTCTGTACTGTGACTACTTCCATTCTCAAAAAGCAGTTTTATATAATCCAAGCATTTTTATCTTTTTATGTGTTCAGTGAAGATGGAGGTAAGCAAATGAGAAATGATATAAAGTAGACAAGCTGATTGGAAAAATCCAATTACTTAAAAGTTCAAAAATCAGAAACCCAATGAGCTTCAATCCACCTAATTTTCCTCCTCCTTTTGATGCACAGAATATTTTGTGAAGGTCTGCTTGACAGTCTTGCTCACTTTATTTGCTTCATAGCTATGGAAAAAAAAATTAAAGCAACCTTCATTTTATGTAGCATGGCTTAGCTGATAGCAGTGGGTACTGTTCTTGTTGCCAAACATCTGATGTCAGCATGCATTCCCTTGCTCATCAGAGGTTATTATGGATCAACTGTATAATGAGAATCTATGATTCATTATTTTAGTATTTATTGCTTCGTATATCTTGTAATTATCTACTAGCATAGAGTATTATTAGGAATATATTTTCTTACCTTTCTGTTCTGCCTTTGAGACTCTGACTTTGGGGAGTTGGTGAGTCAAATATCAAGAGGTGACAAATGAACCAGAAGATGTTTTGTGGTTTCAGAGTAGCTATATATTTGTTATACTCATGCTTGGACGGTAAGATCCCCTTCTTCGTTTTTAGGAGGTGGCTTAAAAAGCATTTGAATTAGCACTCATCCTCTTCCTGTAGGGCTTTTTGCAAGCAAAGCTACAAAATTTGTAACTCTGAAAGTTACCTAGAAAATGTAAGTTTCCTAGAAACTGTAAATTTCCTAGAAGACATAATGCAAGTTTCCTAGAAATCATATAATGTTTATTTTTTTTAAATTCGGAGAATTTAAAACAAGAATACTTGAAGTACTGGTAATGTTGTACGTTAAACCTCCAGAGACGAATGTGCTGTCTTGTGCATTGTATTTATTTGTAGTGCCACATCTAACTTCAGCAGCAGTCTGGAGAGAAGGCATGAGGTGCTTTTGTTGTTACAGAAGCAGCTTTTGCAGATAGAATGAAATAAAGTTACCAAGAAGACGTGGAGCGCTCAGCCTAATCCCAGGTCTCTGTGCTATTTCTGCCTCTGGTTATTTACAATGCAGGACTTTCATGTCCTAGTTGCTGGCTGGTAACTTGATTAATGACTTTTAGCTTACCCGTTCTCCTATCAATGAAACAATTGCTGATTTCAGTAGTGATCAGATTAGTTGCTTCCTTTTTATATGGCTTAACCTTGATGGAGAGAAGATCCTTCTGATGGAGAGCATTCTCATAGCTTCTATATCTGTGTAAAGTGAACAGAATGAAGATGTAAATGTAAACGGAGATACAGATATATGCTAGGAAGCAAACCAAATAGAATAAATTCAACTTGATTGGCAGAAAGTGTCTTGAGTATTTCAACTATCGCTTTTTAGTTTTCTAATTGTATTGCTTTGCAATCCTTGATAGCTGTGTAAATACAGTGTCTTTTAAAAGTCTTCTTTAAATAATCAATAAATTAAATCTAATTATAATAAATTAATAAATTAAATCTAAAATATATTATCTAATAAATTAAATCTAAAAATAATCAATACTTTCTGATGCTAGAAACTTAGTCACATGATGAGTTTTTAGGATTTAATTCTGTTTTGAAAGTGAATCTAGATGAAGGCAAGGTTGTCCTATGGTATTAGTTGTAAGCTTTTAAAGTAAACCTTCCATCAGACTTCATTTTTCTTCATCTACTCACAACAAAAAGTCTAGTTTAGCTTGATTGCTGACGCTCTGGGTGTTCTCCATTTGGTGCAGTGCCCACAGCACTGATATCAATTAATGGTATTTTTAAGTATTAATGAGACATCCCTGTAATCAATGGCATTGGTCTTTCTTAATAAACTTTAAAAACTTTGGCTTTTGTAAATATAACGATATTCTTTGATGTTTCTTGTTAGTTTGAGAGTGACATCCTGCGGTTTCATAAAACTGTTGCTGTCCATTTGTCTGTTCATTTACTACATTCAGAAGAGTAGTTTCTCACGGCTGTTCTACTATGGTCTGTTAAATGACATAGATATATTGTGAAGATTTTAGCCACAAAGATGTATTTAGAATAATACAGATCAGATATTTTATGTTCGTCTTAAATACAGAAAAGATGCTCCTGCTGACTATTCTAGAATTCCAAAACACGTTCCTTTTAATATAGCAAATGTCTGACCTGTGCTCAACTGTACAATTAAAGGTTTATGGCTGAATTATGACTTGTGACAAGGCAAATTTTCACTGCTGAGTTTAGTGTTAGCATTGGACTGAAAAATGACTGTGCCTTAGAGAAGAATGAGATCCAGGAGATGCTTCTGCTTCACGAGAGATAAGGCCACTTACTTAACTGAGCAGGTGAGACAAAATATAGGCAGACTGATGCATAGTTCATGCTAGGTGGCCTGCCCTTGGAATGTGATAATGTGATGATTGCGCAGGACAGAAATGATGGCACTGTGCCCCTGACCAGTGCTTGAATATAATTTTTGGTCTGTGCGTGAAAGCAGAGTAGTGAAAGATTGCCGTAGGCATTTGGAATGAGATTTTAATCCACAAGAGCTGAGTTAGTGCTGCAGAATTGAAGGTAGTACATCAACAATTAATGATGAGTGCTAAAATTAAAACACTATTTTCATGGGTTTTCTGTGGGTTATATTGAGAACTTGCTATGAAATTTAAACTTTTAAATTACTAATCAGCTTTTCATTGGTTAGTTTTAAAATCTTGAGAGATGGCTATCCTCTACCATGTAATAAATTATAGATGAGCCTCATATATGCCATAATAGCAAATAATTTACAAGATGCTTTTTTAATTGTGCTTGCATTGTATGTAGGTGTAATTAATTTTTCTCAAACTACAGCTACGACAGTTCTCGCAGTCATGAAAATAATATGTAACACTCCAATTTTTAAGACTGAAATGTTGAAGCCCTCAATTTTTAATGGGGGAAGGTTGACATTTATTCTAGGGCTGGGTTAACATAAGCTTTAAAATCTTTGCCTTGGGTGTGCAACCTTGGAAGTAGGTCACCTACTTCCTTGCATTGTCACTAGACGTCTCCCTGTTTTCCACTTAACATTCTGAATAAAAATTTTAGTAAATAAAAATCCGAGAGAACTTGGCTTGCTTCATTTCTGTTCACAGTGAGCAGAGTTAAAGATACTGTGAAAACAGAATAATGTGAAGTGCCATATGGCTTCCTGATTTCCTGCTCCTTGATGGTGCAATTCTTGCCTAGCACACAAGTCACTTTTCTTTCATACCCTGTTGCCTTCCTCTTTTTGTCAAATACTTAATGTTTTGGTCAATCTTATAGGTGCAATTAAATCTCATTGTCTTGTTCAGTAAACTTCTTCCCTGCATACGTACCTTTAACAGGATTTCATTTAAGCCCATGTATGGATCTTTTTTTTTTTTCCTGAGTTCTTTTGAAATATTTTGTCATTAGGGATGGATACTTCTGGGAAGGTCAAAGAAGTTTAAACCACACATCTGATGTGTATTTACTTCCAAAAATTGGAATGTTAGGGTTGATTCAGAAAGCTGCAAGCCAGGCTTGCGCAAACACTCACACTCACAAATCCGAGTAGCCTGTCACCAAACCACCAAATCTTTTCACTAATCTTTCTGGTAATGCAGCACTGCCTGTCCCCAGGACTGTGTTGTTCCCAGCTGTAATGGTAGCAAACTTCATTCTTGAGATCTCATCTCCCGTCTCTTCGTTTTCTGAAGAAGGCCTCAGTCTGTTTTAACTTCCCCCGAAATAGAAAGGATATTATGTTAGTGAATATGGGAGATACTGTAGAGAGCTGGCCACTGTACATGGCTTGTTGTTTCATGAAAAATACGTTCCCAAGGAAAAATGATGTTCTCATTTCTCGAAGGAAGGAAAGTAAGAAGCAGCCAACCAGTGGAAGGATTTAAAAAGAACTTTGCAAGTCCTTTCATGTAATTTACCATCCGTGTTGCAGTCACTACAGTATTAGTAACCAAAATTAAGAGGGTATTCAGGTTATTCTATTTACATGACTTCTGATAGTCTTTTCCTTGTCTTTTGATTTGTTTCTCTTTGTGGCAAGAGCTGGTTTGAGTGTCTGTCCACATGAATTCTTAGTCTGGGCCTCCCCTTCCCATGCTGATCAGGTTGACATAGTGTGTTTTGCAAGGCAGGAGAAAATGCCCCAGTGTTTCCAAACGAGTAAATTTTTTCATGTTCCTGCCTGAAGTCACGTGTTTTCAGTGGGACCAGGATGTCCTGATTTGCTGTAACCACGTGTTGACCTCCAGGTGCTCTATGTCCGGGTTTCGCAAGGAACCCTCCTGCTTAACTTTTTCTTCTTGTTACTCATTTTTGTGAGTCACGTAAGACATAGCTACATCCTGTGTGTTTACAAGCTGATTCATTCACTCTTAAAACTTTTGCTGCTCTTAGTTTTTTTTTTTTTCATGTTTTTCTTCTAAAATGACCTTTCCTCCTTTCTTTTCAGTTTGGGTTCCAAAGTCAAATAATGCTTAGAGCGGTTTTCTTGCATTTTTGCACACCGTATTCTTCATAGTGTCTTTGCACTTAATATAGTCTTGCAGAGAGTGTTATCTGTCTTGAAAGACTTCTCGATGTTCTGAAAGGGAACTTTTGAATTCTGAGATCATGTTCAAGTCAGTCAGATCTTTTTCCTTTCAAAGGCACTGGAATAAAAGTTTTGTTCTTTTTTTCTCAGGCAATTTTGGGTTCATTGAGGCGTCTGCTTCCCATGTTTGCAATTCTCTAATATTCACATATTTTTGGATTTATGATAAAAGCAGGATTTTTTTAGTTGATTCATCACAGTACTGAGTGTTTAGATACTGTGCCACTGCTGTTTTTAGAATTCCTGCATTAAGTTGTGCTAAGTGATGAGGCTGCTAAGCCTCAGTTTAGAAACATGCTGCATAGATCAGAACTCTTAAAAACTCATTCTGGGCTTCCTTATTTTTTTTGCGCCATTGATAAAAATGCTTTTGTGGTCACGATCTCTGCATTAAGAGGTTTTTCATTAGTTATATCAGCAATGGATATAAAACACTGTTAGCTGGTCACATTAATTTTATCCTGTTTTATCCTATTATTTAAACTGCAAGAGAAAATAGACCAAACTGGTCTGATATCAAAATGGATCAGAAGTTCCATAATATGAAATCTTCTGCTGTAGCCTTAAAATGCTACAGAAATTTCTCTTCACTGTATTAATTTCCATTTGTGGATTTGTAGTATCACAAAAAGTATTTTGGAAGTAAGCGTGCTTATAGTATGTTGCTGCTGAGCTTGCTTTTATCTGTATGTGTATTTGCATGAGAGCTTTTGCTGTCAGGAGCTTTGGATCCAACGTTGGCACAGAACTGCTTTGCTTGTAGGGGCTATGTTAAGTGCTTGTCAACACAGAGCTTATATCAGTTGTATTTTTCTTCCACAAATGCAGAATTTCTCTAAATACTGAAGTGGGTTTTTTATGTGGGGGGGGGAAAAAAAGCCAATGGAACAGTTATTATTTGGTAATCTTCAAAGCCAGTTTGCTAGAAATGTTAATTTAATGAGATAGATATTTAAATATCTTTATAAAGTTCTGCAGAAGGGTAGCCATCCACCTCAGAGGATACTTGCCATTACAACTGATGGTATTGAAGGATCTCAAACGTATGTTGTTTTTGGTGTGATGAGATAGGAAACTGGGAAACAAATATTACTGTTCTCTAAATGTGAAGTGGGAGAATAAACATAAAATTAATGTGAATATTTGGATACAGTCCTGGAGTCAGTGTAGCCTCACAATAATCCAGTCCAACATCCGCTTTCATTTTGTGTGTAGTGGCAACTCTGAAGGCGGCTTAAATGCAGTTTTCTGCCTGTTTCACAACAATCTCTCTGCTGCCAGAGCAGCCGAAGGAAGCCTTGATGTGGATAAGAGCTTTGTGTCCCTCTTGCAGGAAGAGAAAAGAGAGATTCTCAAACAGAGATTCTAGTTAAATCTTTGCAGGACGCTTATTCTTCCACTCTAATAGGATTTTTGCTTCTTTAATGGTTAATTTAGAAAAGCGGAAAATGACCTTCATTAATTCACTGTAGTAGTCTGGTGTGTGTTTTAAATCTGTGTTTTAAATCTTAGCAGGGGCCATTACAGATCATTAATGAGTTTAAAATGAGCCTTTATTTTAAGAGGAGGAGAAACTCCTTGTATTTTATAGAAATCGTTTTATGACTTGAATTTGCAATGCATGCTTTTCTTACTGACTGTGGTGGGACAACATGAAGAGGCCCGAGAGGTTTTTGTGAGGCGTGATAGGAGGTTGCATGTTGTGCCTTGCTTGCATGCTTTCTTTGGTCTTGTTTTGGCTTCCTGCGCCCATCACATTGCAGAGATGGTTCACAGAGAAGGAGCAGCCCTTCAAGCGGCCTGCGGTGCCAGTGCTCAGTGCGTGTGTTGCACACCAGGTCTCTACGCTGAGGTTACCACATCATTTTGGGGAGGAAAAAGAAAAAAAGTGCCCAAAGTGTAATCCTTTAGGGAACTGGGCCAGTCATTGTGCTCATTTAAATTAAAAAGTATTTCCTAATGATGTATTTTTTAGCGCCTCTAAATCATGTGATAGGAGGGGACACCCTTTTGCAAACAAATCAGGTAAAATCGCAGCAGCGTGGCCTGCGGCCCCAGCTGTCCTGCCAATGCGGGTGCATTTGGAGTAGTTCAGACACCATTTGGGTTCGTTCCTGCTGTGTGTGACAAATAGCAGTCGGCTGTTCCGTGATACAGAGACTTGTATGTTTACATTTTGCTTGAAGATGCTCTAGGATGAGCAGCAGCTGCTTAGTGCTCCTATCATTAACACACAAACCTCGGTGAACTGCTCTGTGCTGGAGTCCTACAGGATTCACAGTCACTTGGAAGTCACAGTGTAGGTTTTGTTTCTGAGTAGAGATGTGATGGATTTCTGTAGACTGGAAAGAGGTTTTATTGGGTGGTAATTTTAAGATGCTCTCCTTGAAACTTTTTAAATCTTCTGAGGAACATAAGACATGTACAGGGCTGTACAGAACAGAGAAGAAGAAAAGTGCATTGGCATCTGCAGCTGCACGGGCAGTGGCTGTTGTTAGTAACTAGCTTGAGTTGCTGGGGAAGTGTCAGAGCATGAACATTTAGCAAATGTTGCAAGTGAAATACGTGAGTGAGAGATGAAGCCTGTGAGGGAGGTTTTATATGGAGCAAGTAAAATTAACTGTGATTGCAGCGGGATTAACTCCTGCTGTACTAATAATTGGGCTGTTTGCTTCCGTAAGCAGTGGAATAAACTCCGACAGTTTGGGACCGCCTGTCAGCTAAGCGGTAAAATTACCCTAGTTGTGCCTTCCTTCTCAGAGGGCTTTTCTTAGTTTATCTTGCAAGCACATTTGCAGTTTGTGCAGTATGCCAGCAAAAAAGCCATACAAACACGTTGATAAGTGTAACTTAGGAAAGTAAAATCCTACTGCCTATACATATATATATATATTTTTTTCTTTTTCCCAAAATTTATCCTTAAAATCACAAACTGTGCTGACTGCATGGGCCTAATCCATTAGCCGAGAACAATTTTAAAGACAGTTTTGTCGGCCTTACTGGTTCTTCAAGTAACAGGGCAGCGAGTGGCAGAGGAAGCAGGAGCCGCGCGCGGTGCCCGCGCGGCCACGTGCGCGGCGGCTGCGCGGGGCTGCCCAGGCGCTGGGTCGCCGTGCGCGTTCCCAGCCGCGCTTGCCAGCGGAGCACCGCGCGCTTGTACGGGAAGCATTAGTAACAGCCGCAATGGGCCGTCACATGCACACGCTGTTTCAAGTGGGAATGATTTAAAATCCAGTGATTTCCTAGTAGCCAGCGTGAAGGTGTCGGGTTTCCTGCCCAAACGAGAGCGAAGGCCTCATATGAAAACAATCTGCGCGTGTGGGGAGCAGCGCGGCGGGCGCGCGGGCTCCACGAGCGCTCCTTGCTTTTACAGCCTAAAAATCTGGGTGGTGACTGGGTATCCCGGTTTGCTTTGGAGGACGAGCGCGCGGAGCCGGGCGCTGGGATTTCTGGAGCGGGCTCTCCGCCGGCGCGGAGGCGGCGGTGGAGGCTGCTCGGCAAGGGAGGCCTCCAGGAAGTGGGAGTGCGCTTGGCTTCAGCGCCGCACGAGGGGTGGTGGAAGGGAGGATGCTGATTAAAATAATAAACAAATGCTGGGAATAGATTCCCGCGCCGCTGCCAGAGCAGCAAGGACCAAAGGATGAGATCCTCAGCGACGATTTTGGAGGTGGTGGTGTGATCCTTCGCAGGAGATTTTTGCCCGAACAAAGGAAGCAACTTTTGAAATTTCTTTCTGCTGGGTCTCGTTCCTCCGGAGCTGCAGCATCCCTTGGGCCGAGCAGGCCCAGGGAAGAGGCTTGGAAGTGGCTTGGTTATTGCCATAGCAGCATCAGCCTGCCAGTGGCCAGAGGGGGACCTGTCCAGTGCCCCTGCCTTCTTTGCCAGCCTGGCACCTGCCTCATCCAGCCAGGGCTGCCCAGCGACGCTGGCTTTGGAGCCTTCTGCACGCAGAAGTTTCTTGGGGCATCTCTGTTTTGTTGCTTTATTTTCCCCTTGAATGGGGCAGGCACGGATTGAGCGGCTCCTCCTCGGCAGCCCCTGCGACTTGCACGCGTCGGGCGAGCGTCGCCGCCCCC
>NW_010589638.1:85035-103786 GCF_000705375.1 Tinamus guttatus
GGCGCCGAGGGGCTGCGCCCGCGCCGCGGCCTGCGCGGAAGCTGAGCGCCCTCGAGGCTGCGGACCTGGCCGGGAAGGCGCTCCGGGAAAATGCGGCCTTCGCGGGACGTTTAAGGATGATCGGCCTGAACTTCAGCTTGCGGGAGTTGCTGGCAAAATTCGAAAAGGTACGATAAGGGCTGTTCCAAGTGCTTATTTTGAAAAACATATGGTGAAGAACTCAGGCCATGATAAAACCAGAGCTTTATTCTCAGCGTTGTTGCAAAGGTCCTTGCGTGACCCTCCTCTGACTGCCTCTCACGCATGGAAGACTGGTGCTTCCCTCCTTGCCCGTTTCAAGTTCGACAGGATTTGTTCTGGAGCAGTTAATCCTATCATGGCCTTTCCTTAAAGGAAGTGATGGAAGGTTGGGGCTTTGCCAAGCCATGAGTTTAAGGCGGCTTTCCAGGGTGTTGGTGATACCACTTCACGCAAAGGAGGAGCTCCATAATTTGTTTTTAAATTTGGTTGAGAAGTGTCTTAATCGAATTGGAAAATCTGCTGGTTTTTTCAGTAGGGTTATTTCCCATGAGTGTGCCAGTTCTCCCCTTCTTCCCTCTGTTCTTGCCTTCTGCAGTCTAGTTCTCCTCGTACGAGGAGACTTGGCAGCAGCAGTGGTGAGAGGCAGGAGCCTTGACTTTGCAGCGACTGCACTGATTAGATACAGGGACTGAGACATGAAACTTCTCAAGCACGTTGCCGTCATCCACCTGTCGGCACCTTGGAGGAGACCTCAGTCATATATTTGTAATTCTCTTTAGCTTGGCTTTGCATGTTGGATTTTCTTTTTTCTTTCATGGTACGCTTCTCTATCAAAAACCTTGTTGTGCCATTCAAAGCCAGAGTCAGTAAATAGTGCATGGTGTTTCACTTACAGCTTAAAGATTAAAAAAGAAGTATTTCAATTTTTACTTTCAGGCAGTAGCCAACTTTTGGAGCTTAGGAGGCAAATGCAGTTTACCCAGTCCGCCAGTATCTTCCCAAAGTAAGAGCAGGTGAAAACATCTGCGGAGTGAATTCCTTCGGGCTGCGTGAAACACTCTCTCCTCCCCCTTCCCCACTCCGTCAGCCGGGCATCCCTGTCCTGCTGTAATCTCTGCTCTTAGTCTCTGACGATTGGGTCAGGTGCTAGAGGACAGGGTGCTTGTTTCTCTCCCTTTCAAATTCTCCTCCCCTTTCTCGAAGCCGCAGACTTTTCGCAATACTCTTAAGAAGTTTTGTTACTAGTGTTTTAATTGCTTTGTACCGTACAAAGCCCTGGCATTTGCAAATTCCAGGCTCTCCTCTGTGATTCCGAATATGCCAGAGTCGTATTTCGTGTCAAAGGAATTGATTGTAGCAATTCTTGACAAAAGCAGAACTTACAAATCTCACAGCTGCCATAGCTTTTAGCCTAAAGCTTACTGTCATTTTGCCTATTGTGTTGAAGTTTGTAACATGATTTAGGAGAATGCTTTGGTGCTGGAGAAGAATGTTAACATTTTTTTGTTGTTGAACTTTGATCAGAAACTGCTTATTGAGCAAGTTTTCGGTATTTTCCTTCTTTTTTTGATTTATTTTTTGAGCAAGTTCCCCTCTCCCCTGCCTTGTCTCTCCCTCACATGATTTCCCACACACCCATCCTGTTCCTTCTTGCTGCGGCGTTTGCTGCCAGGAGAAACAGCCTCATGGCAGTGATTCTGGCTTGCGAGCTCGCTCTAACTTTTTGTATCCATTAATGTATGTTGTAAGGAGAGAATTACAAGTGCTGTTCCTGTGGCTGTAGTGCGGGAGCCAGATGGCATTTGCAGAAGCTTGTAGGACACCCCCTTGCTTTGCGAAAGCAGCATCGTATTACACTCAAGTGGGCTGGGCTGCGTGGCTTTGTTCTGTCCCACTGTGTGCCTGCTGCAATTAGTATTAATGGGTTTATGATGCCCTTCAGATGTGCGGGCTCTGCCATGTGACTGAGCCACAGAAGTTGTCAAATACAGGCTGCCATTCTCAGCCTTAAGTGCATCGTTATTCTCGTGATTAAAAGAGGCCTTACCCACACCATATGTCACCTATTAAGGTATTTTTCCATTAAATTTAAGTGCAAGTTGAGACAGCTTTTTGGAAACTCGGAGCCCCAGTGCAAGACTTTGGTAATACCAAAGTGCGAAAATCAGGCATGAAAAATATCCAAAGGTTTTTCCTTCCCCCCGAAAAAAGTGTTTTTCTTCCTGAACTGTGTAAGAACTTGAGTAGTAATTGAGTTTCTGTCACATTTAAACTGAGTTGCTTTTCCAAATTGCTTTGATCCTTCTTACACTGTAGCCACAGCGGCTGTGCTGAGGCAGCGTGGCTCCGCATCTGACGTGTTGGAGAGGTTTAATGTCTTTCCTTATAGGCGGTTCTGCCAGTGGTGGCTTTATGATGAGGGCAGTTCTGCCCAAGGGTTTTGCCTCCCTACTACTCTCCTGAGCGTGGATTCAGCGTTAGCTCCTCACCTAACACTGTAGAGCCCCCGCAGCCCTGTGTGGGGCAGCAGATGGGGAGAGCTTTGCCAAAACCAGCACTGGCAGGCTGTGAGCGTCTCCCGAGGCCAGAGGAGAGGCTCCCTGGCTGGGATGAAAACCTGATTCTGCACAGACTGGGGGATTCCTTTTAACGGTGTCTTTTTTTTTTACAACAGCTTCCCTCTCCCACCCATCCCTTGCATTTGCAAAGGAGATCGCACTGAAAGTCCCTTTTTCCTGTGGCAATAGCCACCCTCGTATGCCCCCGATTCTCTCCCCTCCCTGAGGGCTATCAGAAAGTGAACGCTCCAAGTGGAGCGCAGGCTGAAGGGAACGTCTGACGCAGCAATGTACTTGGAGGCAGTTGGCAGCAGCAGGTAAAATGTATCCCATTCAAAATAGAACAAGCAATCTGCTATAAAAAGCTTCCACAGCCTTGCTACCTGCTATGAGACCTCAAAGAAGGATGTTCTGGCTGATATCCGTGGCGTGCAGCTGTGTCCTCTGGTTGCCACTGACGTTGGCTTTCCCAGCTGTTTCAGTGGAGGCGCTTCAGCAGAGGCTGCCATGGGCAGTGCTCATCTGTAGAGGAAGAACTCTTCCAGGCACACAGAGCTCAGGTACGCGCACACAGGGCTCACATACGCGCACACAGAGCTCTTCCTCACTTCTGTAACTCAGATCCTTGCTGGCTTGCCTGTTGTCAATGAAAGAAGTGGGCAATTGCTCTTGGGAGACTTACATGTCCTTTGGGCTGCACGCATGCGCCCGTGCTGCTGCAGCCACGGGCCGTGATTTGTTGTGGGTCTGAGAAACACAAAAACTGTCCTGGCAACATGGCCTGGAGTAGCCTCCCTGGGGATACGCAGTTCTCCAGTTTGGAGTGTGATCCGTGACCGCTGTATATAATGATGTAAAACCTTTGTTCTAATGGAATTGTGTTAAAAAATAATTTAAAATGTTACAGACCATTTTCATAAGAGGATAAGCTGTATTTTGCATAGCATAGAACACAATAGAAGCTTGATTAAGGGATCTTCAGGATAGAATCTGTAACATGATGGGAACATCTTTTTATTCACTTGGGTAATAAAATAACTTCTCTGCATTATGTCTTTATATACCTCAGGTAAAATCTCAAGTACTCTTTATAGTCAAAATGGACTAATGCAAATTTTTGCATGTTTTGCAAATATAGAGTTTTCTTCTATCAATCATGTTTTTACCTTCAAAAGAAGGGCTTTGGGCCATTAAAGGGGAAAATATTTTGCCTGTGATAGTGGCAATATATCAACAGATAAAATTTAAAAAGTAGAACTGAAAATAGTAAGAGTTTAGGACATTAGAGGGTTCCCTGGACCGTCTCTCTCCCTTGGGTAGTCCTTCCCGTGTGAAGTGGTGAAGCTGAGGGCAATAACCCAGTGCTCAACACCGTATGGCTCAACAGCAGCTGTGTGGCTCAGCGGGAGAGGCAGAGCTTCACTGCCTCCCTGCTTCCCCATCGCCCTGGCTCTACATGTGCTTGGTTTTTAATTCCCTAACCAAGGAAATCTTTGATGTCACCATGGCTCCTGTTTGCAGCTATCTATAGCAGCCGTGGTTTGAGGCAGACCTACATCTTGGGGCCAGGAGCTGACAGAACCCCCCTATTTGCCTCCTCCTGACCATGAGGATAGCCAAAAGGCACCGGGGGGCTGCCTGCAGGAGGACAGCCTTTAGGGGACACCGGAGTTATTGAGCTTCTTCCTTGCAAAGAAGTTTGTTTATGTCTGCATCAGGTTTCTGTGACAGTCTTTGCTGATTAATCCCACTGAGAGAGCCAGTGCACCGCCTGGCTCTTCACACATCCGTATTTCTCTGTTAGAGACTGAGGTACAGAAGCTAGAAAGCACTGGCAGCAATATAGGAGATTTCGTTTGAGGGTCTTATGTTTTAAAAATAATACCAGCCTTGGTTAAATGAAGACAGCTACTGTAATGTGTTTTCTGAGGCAGAAATGAGATTGGGAGAATAAAACCTTGAATTTCAAAGGACAGAGAAACGAGCAACTTAAAATGAAACTGAAAGTGCTATTTTTTTCATTTTTTTCGACAAAATGCAGACCTTTGTATGTCTACCTCTTACATATCACATTATCAATATGGCATATATCATAGTTTTTGGTTAGCTATGATCATTTAGTTGTGGCTTAGGGATGCAGGTTGTAGTTAAAAACATTCATTGCATGTGTCAAAAAATACATGATTTGCTTAGTTGTGTAAAGTTTCTGCAGTGTTTTTTTTTTTCCAAAGAGGGAAGAAACAGCGTTGCAAAGGCTGAGTGCGTGCAGCGTCTGAGCAGGGAGGTTTCTAGTACTTTTGCAAACACTAGTTTTGCAAGTACTAGGTGGAAACGTGGGAAACCAGTAGGAAATCAAATATCATGAGTGATTTTAAAAAATCTTATTCATGGTTATAAGTGCTGTTTCACAGTCGAGTATGATTTTCAAGCTCCTTTTCTCATGCTTAAAAAAGGGGAACCTTTTATAATGACGTTAACGGGGGTGCAGGTTTTTGAACCTCTTTTGCAGGTTTTTCCTTCATCTGTCTTCCAAGTTGCACAAGAAAGATTATGTGCTCTGGCCTTGTGGTTTTGGAGCGCAGTAGGAGTAACATCTCTCGTGCTTTAAACAGAGACCTAAGGTGTCTGGGTTTTCCTTCTTGGTATTGCAGGACATCCAAGCTGAGATAGATGCCCACAATGACATCTTCAAAAGCATTGATGGAAACAGGCAGAAGATGGTGAAAGCCTTGGGAAACTCCGAGGAAGCTGCTCTGCTCCAGCACCGACTTGACGACATGAACCAGCGCTGGAACGACCTCAAGGCAAAGTCAGCCAACATCAGGTGAGCAGCAGAAACACCAGCACATGAGTGGGGCATGGCTGCTGCTGCGGGAAGGCTCCAGGAGCATGACTGGTATTGAGGGCAATTCCGGGCTTTCTGCTAAGGGACCTGATGCACTTGCTCACAGTGGATGCTCAGCTGCTTGTTCCGCTCTCTCCAAAGCTGTACAGTTGCAACTTGCTAATTTGGGCTAAATTTTCCAGAAAAGTAGGTTGGCTCTTTCCTTATTGCATATCAAAAGCAATGTCATTGAAGTAGTTCTGTGAAGTTAAAATTAGCAAGCAGAAATCAGAGTGTTTTTCTGTTGTTGTTTGTTTTTACCACTGAAATGAATACTTTGATAACACTGCATCACGAGTGTCTAGATCCATATTGCTAGCAGACTTTTCTGAGAGCTATTCAATAAAAAATGTTTTAAAGCATATATTAATCAAGAAAAGTCTTTTAAATTTTTTGACCCGAGCAGTGCTAAGTGAAAAGCTCAATGTTTGTCCAAGTGTAGATGCTAATAAAATCTTTACAATGTCATTCTGGAAGTAGATATTACCATACTCATTAATGTCAATAAAATTCCACATTAAAGTAACTGCACAGAAAAGCCTGTATAGAGCTTCTAATTGCTACTGCCTTCCTGTTGATTAAAGGAAATTGTACTTTTAATAGAACAGAACAATGTTAAGCTCTCATATTAATTTTCCAAAGGCCAGAAAAAAATGAGTTGAGCTTGGAATTCAGGCACAAGAGTGTGGGATGGGAGGCAACGGTGACATTTGCTTTTCATCTGCACTCGCCCTGTCACCAGCCTGCTGGCCACCTCGGCATGGTTGGCAGAATCTGCTCAGGCAAAGCCCACGGGCAGAGCTGGGACCGGAGACACCAAGCACCTGGGCAGGAGAGCTTGTGGAGAGTGTCCCCACCACCTCACAAGGCTGTTAGTACAAATGCTAAATTTGGGCTTTTGTGAGCTGGATTCACAAGTAAATCAACCTGCGAGAGCGACTAAAGCATGTTCATGTCTTAGTAGTTTAATCAGCAAGTGTAAAGCTCTGGCAATAACAATTCAGTTGATTGACCCTTCATGGAGTTAACTATAATTTGAGAGGAATTAATGGTCAAATGGCCTTTTTACCTGAGCAGCTGTTAATCCTGAGGCAGCAACAGAGAGACTGCAGCCTACACTCACTGCTTTCTGGGTCAGTCTGAAACGTGGCCCACTGGGCAGCGTGCACGTGTTCGTGCTGCTCTGCTGCTGTGTGTAACACTGCTGAGCCACAGCCAGCGAGTAAAAGGCAGTGAGAGGAAGACTGGAGACAAATGCAAGAGAAATAAATTAACCTTTCAAATTGCAGTTGCCTCCAAACAGAGGCAGGTTTCTGAGCTCGTGTTTTTTCCCCTGCTCTTGATTGCAGCTCAGTCTTCTAACGTAGGCAAGAGCGGCGAAAGCCTCTGCTGGGAAATAACAAGCAGCAGAACTGGTGCATGCTCTCTTCTTCTCCAGGGAGGCAGGGGGGATTTAGGGAGCAAGATAGAGGTAAAAGTATGGGAAGAAACAGATGATTCTCTAGAATTAGACCACCCACCCACCAACCTTTTCTAGTCCATGTGTTCCCTTGTTGCTCAGAAGGAAAAGTGTTGCCTAAACAGGTGAAGCAAGAGCGGAGGAGGTCCCCAGCTGTGAATGCTGCCCAAGGGGAGCCGTGTCAGTGCTGCTGCTCTGCACGGTCCTGTTCCCCCCGGGCACACGAGGGGATGGAGAGAGGGTGCGCTGGGTCCGACCGGCCTTTTGGAGAGCCCGGGTTTTTCCTGCTCAGCTGAGATTCCACTAGGAGTGCTTCTGAGTTCAAGGAGGGTGATGCTGGGGAATGCTGTTGCTGCAACCAGTGCTCAAAACATAACAGTCATATATGACTGACCTGTATTTTTATCAAAATAGATTCTTAGGCCATCACTTCACCTGGCAAGTCCCTGAAAATCGGCAATTTATTTGTCACATGGACGCAAGCACTCAAAGCTTTGCTTGCAGACTGTGTGTTGGTAGAAGCCTCAATTTCTGAACAAGACAAGAAAGAGGCTTTTCCAATGCAAAGAAGCAAAGGAAACATTGCAGAAGTTCAGCATAGTTTATTGGCTCTAACTCTGTGATAATGCCTGGATCACAAATGTACACGTGCCACTAACACATTGCACTGGAATGCAATTTGGAGGGTATCTAGGTGCCCTTCCTTCTCAGCAGCTTTTGCTCAGAGTGGGTTTTGCTCAGTGCCTGTCCATGTTCCTCGGGAGCATTGAACGTTTGCTCAGCTCATCAGCTGCTGCTGCTGCTGCTGGTGCCTCTCCCTTTTATTTTCACATGGATAAGATTGGAAGGGTAACATTTGGGCAAAGTACAGGTTGATATTGGGGTTTCCCCTTTATTAACTTCTTTCTGGCGTGGGTGGTGCTCTGTGTTCAGAGAGGGGTTTTAGCTCCCTTGCTGTCCTGCACCCCATCTCTGCCCCCTGAAGTCTGCTTTGCAGAGGGCTTCAAAATTATAAGATAGTGTTTTGCTGCTGTCATTAATCTGGCGTGTACATGGATACTCATTAGAGTAAATTACAATGAATTTAATATTATATGCTGCATCCTTCACATTAATGCCAAATTAGTTCGTTCACTGTTAACGTTATTGCAGGGAATGTTAAATTAACAGTGAGCCGCTGTTGCAGAGTTCTTTAAACACCTAACTAGTGACAGTTCCCCTTCCTCCCCTTTCAAAACTCTTAATTCATTTTGTGTACAAGAATACAGCCAAATAATTAGAACAGATTCCTGTAGCTTCAGACCGTGCCAGTTTTTAGAAGTGAGAGCTGCTTCCCCTTCCTAGAGACAGTAATAAGTCATGAGGAATAGATTTTACTTTCAGAAGTATGCAAAACTCTGGATATAAACATTTTAATCGTGGTTTGTTTAAAAGAAAAAAAAACATATAATGATGTTTTATTGTGGGTAGCTGGAGGGTCTAATTATTGCAAATGCTCAGGCTGTAAATTTTCTGTGGAGTTAAGTACCTTGTGAGTGACTTCCTGTATGGATGTGGTTAACAGCACAGCATGGAAGCTGGTTGCTTTGAAAGCAGGTCTGGTTAGTGAGTGTTGAAGAGAGGAAAAGAGCTGAGGAGAGCTGAGAAAGTCCATTTTCACCCAGGAATTGAGACACCGTGGGCCAGGGCTGTGCAAAAGATGCCAAAAGGGAGGACTCTGGCTCAGCTGTTTTTTGACCAAGGCTACAAGCAGAGAGAACGGTATTAGTGACAGAAACAAGGGAAGACAGAAACACTGCTGCAGAGAGCTGTATGCAGAAGAACATCATGTCTAGCATTCACTTGTAAATTTCTTTCTCAAGTAGCTACCTACATATTTTCCTGAATGGAGCAGAGCAGGAGAGTGGGTTCTTCTTCCAGAAGCTAGTTCATTTGCTCTTACAGGGATGGACTTTTTTTTTCTCTATACGTCCTTTTTTCTCTTTTACACTCTTAGTGCCTACTTTCTTGTTAATCTATCCCAGTATCCCTGAAAAATACCAGCATACCCAAACATAACTTTGCCTTGAAGTAAGCCTCGCAGCACCCTTTCAAGCTAGCGCTTTTCAGATCAGTACTGAAAATTCATTGGAACAGCCATTTAAGCAGATAGAACCATAGAGAGGAGTTGAAAGTGCCAGGATGCAAGCTGCAGTGATTCAGAAAAAAAAAAAAAAAAAAAAAAAGGGGGGGGCAAAAGAGAAAAGAGAAAACCTATGAGACAATACAAAAAAGTTCAGTTCATTCAGTCTTCAAAAGCAGACAGGAAGGTGCAGAGCTAGTGTCAGACTATGCTGAAAAAGGCTCAGGTCTACTCCATCACCTGGGTGGTAAAATGAATCATTTTGTACTGGTACAGATTAACAATACGTTTTTTGGTCTCTGAATGAAATCCATAAGAGCACTGAATAGCTGGAGTCAAAGTAGCTGGACCTTGTCAAAGATAGCGCTGCAGAGAAACCATCAAATCAAAGTAATTTTGAATATGCCAGAAATGAGTGTGCTGAAGTTTGGGGTGTCCCCGGGGTACAGACGCGCCCTACGTTACTTCTTCCGTAACTCGTTCCCGACTCGGGCGATGTGCTGCATTGCGGGGCCCCGGTGCCTCAGCAGCGCGGTGAGCTCGCTCCGCAGGGCGCTCGGGGCCCTTCCGCACTGAGGAGTCACGGTCGGGCATCCAAGAGTTCAGTTTTGGGGTGCCTGAGCTCACGAAATGATGCTCATGCTTTGTGCACTGCACGGGTAGATTCCTAATAAAAGAAAACGCTTTGTGTTGCTCCAATGCCCAGTCTGCAAAGTTTTAGGTGGGTCAAAGCAGCACGTACATCTCTGTCCGTTTGTTATCCTGTTTTTATTTCCTCTCCCTGCTATTTTCATTTTCTGTGGAAAGTGTTTAGAAGTGGAGGTTCTTTTAACACATCAAACGTTCTTTGCAGTTAAATATTTGAAACTTTCCTACCCTAATGATAGAACTTTTTTCATTTTTTAGTTCAATCCCTTTCTTTTTATGACACTCAAGGCTTTAAAAATGCTTTTATGTTGTTTCGCAGGGCTCACTTGGAGGCAAGTGCAGAGAAATGGAACAGATTGCTGACATCCCTGGAAGAGTTAATCAAATGGCTGAATACGAAAGATGAAGAACTAAAAAAGCAAATGCCCATTGGAGGGGATGTGCCAACCTTACAGCAACAATATGATCACTGCAAAGTGAGTTCTTAAAGTTTATTGATAAATGTGCTACAGTAAAGGATAGGATGAAGCAGATTTAGAGATGGAAGAAATGATAAACAGTTTAGTATAGTGTTTAATTTTTAGAAAAACGTTTTGCTGTAGGTCTTCACTCCTTCTGCTTTAGCTTCCCACCAAAGTGCAACTGAGATCCCCTTTAAAAATTTTTCAGAATAGTTTCTGATGCTATGCTGAGCTCAAAAACGTTTTGTGATCTATTTCCTGATCTTCTTAGACATCTGTCAGGCATAAATGTTGTTGTCCAAGTAAAGCTAAGGAAGGGCCCGTGTAAGTTAGAAATGAACATTAGTTACAAAAGCAATGTGAATGTAAACTCAGTAAAATTATGCAAAATGGCCTCTACGTTTTAGTACCGTGAACAGTATTAGAGGGTCTCCCCAGCCATAAGTGCAGATTTATATTATGACAGTGACTCAAAAGTGCTTGAAAGAACTGAATTAAAGCTTACCTGTGCCTTACTGCTTTAACTGTGAAAGGTTGTTTCAGCTCTCTGGTTTTGCTAATGCCACCGTGGTGCACGTTACACTATTAATTCATAAGTTAGCTTTTGACAGCAAAATCTCTGTTGCATCTAAAACATGTTCTCATTTATGTAGAATGTAAAGTCTGTCTAACCACCTCTAACCAGTTATCAAGTTAGGACATATTTGCCACTGGACAATTTCATTCATAAGCAATTGCCTTTGAGGCTTAATGCCAATGTACAGGAGTTTAAAGAAATCTGCACATGTTTCTTCCTAATTTATTCTTTTAAAATAAATTATTAGCATAAACTCAGGGTCTTTGTTTCTTGAGAGCTCATCTCTTCCTGTTTTCCACTTAAATCATCACGCTCAGTTTGTAGGCACATCTGCTCTGAACTTTTTAGAACGATCAAACATTGTTTTATTATTGCAGAGGAGTAATAAAAGACTGGAACAGATCCAGGTGTGTTTTAAAGCCACCAGTGAGAGATGGTAGGTCTGTGCAGATCCTTTTCTAAAGGTTTGTGCGTGTCTCATGCTAGATTGTAGTATATACCTGATCATAACGAAAAATACTGCCAGCAGCTCTCATTTAAAGACCTCAAATTGGTTTTGAAAAATGGTTGTTTTAATAAGTTATTTCGGAAGAGGAATGTAGGAACAAGGCTGCTAGATGGCTCACGGGTGATACCAGTGAACTGCAGCAGTGGGAGGGAGGGAAAAGCCCTAGTCTTCCATTCTTAGCCACAGTTTTAAAGAGTAATATTTGGTGGTTGGTTTGTTTGTTTGTTTTTTTGGTATACATTAAGGTGAAGGTAATACTGTGTGGAATATGTGCATTCAGAAGCTTTAAGAGATTACCCTTTCATTTTTGAGAAAGGCCATATTCTTTTGTCACTTGGCTTTTGCATTTACTGTGGGCATTAGGTTATAGATGTCTCAGTCCAGTGCTTAATAGGAGCCCTATTAATGGACTGCAGCAAAACAAAGTTAAAATAGCCCTGTGCATTTGTTGTGTTTTCTGTACATTTAGGTGGGCAAGTGTGCAGTGTTCGGTGGCAGATATTTCTGACATGCAGGCTGGACTTTTCTACATGTTATTTAGCAGGGATGTAGGGATTCCACTGTGTCATATGAATCTTTTTCTGGGTTATGCCAGATACGAACCGCCAGCATGTGCTGTCTCATGAATGAAATGTTCTTCTGTGAACTGGCGCTGATTCCCAGAAGGAGGAAAATGGAATAAATCTCTCCATTGATTTGATTGTCTGTAGGGCAGCTCTTCAGTAACAGGCACTGTTACTGCTTCACTGAAGCTGCAGTTTACTGGTAACCTGGATCCAGTTGGAAAGTTGCATATTTTCAAGTTGAAAGTGAAAACTGAAAGGAAAAAGGGAGAGGGGGAGACTGGGGAAAAGACACCTAAGCCCTTTGCAGCTGCCTCTTCCCCTTCCTCTGTGTAGTTAAGTGCTTGGTATGGTTCGAATGTGGAATAAAGGTGTCCTTTTGGGGGGATCCCTGTAAATGTTATGCCTGTGATATTTTCTTATTTTCTTTCTTTTCTTTTTTTCGTTTTCGTAATCCTGTGGCAAATCTGCCCTTTTGGCACATTTTTATGAAAGCACGTGACCTGGTTCCTTGCACGCTGCCCATGCGGCTGTGCCTTGTGCTGGCCACCGCCGCCTGCCCCGCGCCGAAGCTGCTCCTTCCAGAATGCGCGCACACATCCGGGCCTCCGATGGAAGAGTCATGGAGATTCTCGGATGGAAGAGATGGAGAGTCGAGATGCGACTATTTCATTCAAAATGCTTCAGGGCTGCTAGCTTAGAATTCTTGGAAAGAAGCTATTCTGTAAAACATCTCTGTATGAGAGTTATGCTCCGTATCTTGGAAGGGGCAGGGCTAGAGGAGGATCTCATTGAAATAAGGGACTTCGAATTTCACATTTTAACCATTCTCATTTCTTTGTGTGTGGGCTGTGATGATACCCCTAGAGTGAAAACTCACAAATGTTTTTATAGAAAGGTGTATCAAGAAATGGAGAAGCTCAAAATACATGAATTAAAAATCAGCCTAATGTACCTGTACCTAAGACTGTCCTCATACTTGTAAATACAGAAAACTCAACTGCAAAGCAGCTGATGAGGCAAACAGCCGTAGGGAAAAGAACGAGAAGGCAGCTGGCATTTCTGTCTCTAGGGCCTGCTTTTTAAAACCCTGATTCCATGTTTCATGGTTTCTGGTGCCTGTCCTCATGAGCTCAGGTTTTGCATTTCATTCTGCTCTTCTCTAGCCTTCTTTATGAATATTCGGTTAGGATCTTGAAGAGTCTGATGTAATACTGCTTATCTATCAGCTGCATAGATCATGCTAAAGAGTATTGGCATGGATGTTTTATTCTGCTGTAAAAGAATTGGTGCAGAAGTGCTGGGGAGAACCAGCCGGCTGGGCTTGTGCATATGGAAGTCGGAGATGTGGTGACCTCCTGGTCTCTGGGGACGCGCGGGGAACCTCGTGTGGGGCATCCCCCTGCTCCCGGAGGGAGCACCTGGGCAGAGTGTTCCTTCGGCAGTATAAAGCACTGTGGCTTGGGCTGGAGGGAGAACAGGACATTTCAAGTTAAGCAGGAACAGGTGCTCTCTCTTATAAATCCTTTCAGCAAATCCTGTCTGTGGAAATGAACAAGTGTCTTGCTAATGCTAAATAATGCATGCATCTCGAATCACAGAGGTGCTTAAGTTGCCTTCATTCAAGTCCAAACTGAATCAGGCAGGGAGCTCTGAGTGTTTCATCAGTAATTTTTATATCTGTGGCTGGGTCATTAATATTTCAGATCCTCATCAGACGTTCGGGCATTGCTGTCAATGTACTTAATGCTTCCAAGTTAGTTTGCAGAACTATTCAGACACTGGAAGTTGGACAAATTTCTTCCAGGTTTCATTAGTTTTTGCCACTGCTATCAAAAGCATTAGCCTAGCCAACTGGAAATTACTTTCTGCTTGTTGTTATCCCTTCAGGGTGCCTCTAATTCCATTGTTTACTTTGCCAGCTGGAAAAGACTGTGAGGAAAAAAAAAAAAAAAACACACATTTTTCTAGCCCTAACTCCTCTGTCCTCTTTTGGTATGGCTGACTTTGGTATGACTGACTTTAGGCAATGGGCTTATTCTTAAATCCTTGTTCTTAATTATTCTAGATTTGTTTTTCTTTCTCTTTCATATTAAAACCTGCTTCCATTATTCTTACAGTTACAATAAATTACTTGCAACAAAAAAAGAGTAGTAGTTGATGATTTCAAAGCTACCTTAGTCTGTGCTATAATTAATATAGTATAGAAAGGTGTTTTCTCACCTGCTCAGGGAAGATGCAGAATAACCTTCCCCCTGGCCAGTCGGCATCGCCGAGCAGTTAGAGAGCTGCTTAACTGAACTTGGGGTGCATCAGGGGACTGTTTAAGGACTCGGCAGCTTTAAGTGTTTTGCATATTTGAGAATCCTGAATGGTGATTGCTCATGAAAAAGAAGGATTTCACAAGCTCAGTACAATTCCTTTATGTTTAAAGGAGACTTTTTTTTTTCTTTCTTTCTGAGGTGTACTTAGGAGAAGGAGTTGAAATTATGAGTGGGGATATTTTGGGAAAGGCAAGGAAAGGTGTAGTTGATGTCTGGAATTAAATGAGAGCTCTCTCAATAGAGCTGTCTGACTTCAAGCCATTGCTTATTAAGGGATCCCTAGAATTGATCAGTTTTACATGAATGATTCAGGTGTGGATCACTAACTGCTCGTCTGGACAGTTTCTCCAAAAGAATGATGTGTAAAGAGAAGCATGTCACAAATTTAGTATTAAATTAAGATGTCAACACAGTGCATTTTTTACACTAATAATAATAATAATAAAATCACTTTCGGCAATATTTCAGCTTGTTCCCAAAGTACAGTTGTTTTGTGACAAATCAGGAAAGGTGCAACCGACCAGGACTTAAAATAAAACAATCTAGATAGTGAAAGAACCAGATATCCTGCCACTACTGCAGAATAAAGCAGGTTGTTTTGCTGTGGTGACAGCAATTGATAGGCACTTTTTTCAGTGCAATAAAGAAACTATTTTTGTGGGATTGCCTTCTTAATACTATCTTCTCTGTACAGACACAAGTATATTCATCTCCTGTTCTCTTTTCCATGAGTCCAGTATCTAGACTGTTTTACTCAAAGGCTCCCATATAAACTTTGAAAACCTTACTTGGGTCTCATCCCACCATTTAAAACCTATATTTTTGAAGTTTCAGGTAGGCTCAAATATCAAAGAGGATATTCTGACACTGTTTTGGAGGGAAATGCCTGTGAAAGCAGGCTTACGTTGCTGGAAGAGCACAGTGATTCTGAATTTCTGGTCTGCCTCTTGAACTGCTGTAAGTTCAGGACCTCTCTTTGATATCTTCTCATCTCCTATCCCAAAAGTAAGTCCTCTCCACATCCATATGGACCCTGCCGAGGCAGGTGGCTGCTGTTGAGGCTGTGACTCCGGTGGGACCCGCGGGGCAGACGTCACCTGCATCCAGGTGCTCAGCAGACGGAGCGGGCAGCGTGCAAGCGCACCAGGGAGCCTTCCCGAGACCCCAGCCAGGCTTCCTGCTCCCTAGGCATCCGTGTCGTGGGGGAAAGGCCGATGAACACCATATCCCTACTCTATATGCCTGCTCTTTATAGTATCTGCTTTGGACCTGTTTCTAATTCATTTGTCTAAATTCTTTTTGAAATTGCTGGTATTTTCTCCCACGGCCATGTAGATGCCAGATGCTCATCAGCAGTTGTTTAACCACCCTCCCCCAGCAAATCAGGCAGCAGTGAAAAACAGAACAAAACCACCCCCCACTATTTGTACCCCCTGCTATTTGTGTTCTTAATTGATCTCTTAGATGCTTTTGGTTTTGGTACTGTGGGATTCAGTGTATTCAGTTCTTCACTTCATGATTTGGAAGCCTTTATCATCCTTCCTTTGAACCTTCTCCTCTACCAGTGTGGTCCCAGCCTTTTTAATCTCTCCTCCTAAGACTGCATCAGAATTCCCTTAAACACCTCTGTTGTTCTCCGTGCATGTTCCAGCTTCTTGAGAGGTAGTGACCAGTGCTCCACACAGTATTTAAAATATCAGCATTTTATACCGCACACAGTAATGGCTTTGTGTCTTGACCTCGGCAACTTTCTCATGATACTCAACATTTTATTGGCTTCTTTAATTGCTGCTGCATGTTGAGCCAATGATTTGAGAGAGCTGTCAGTGAGACTCCAAGGTCTTTTTTCTAAGCTGAAACTGCTAGAAAGTGTTCAGGAGCTTCAGCCTGGCTTGTTTATGGTTTTTTAGGATGAGGCTGTGCTTCAGCTGTTAGAAAATGGTAGATATTATCTGAAACCTAGCAGATAAGCTCTTGCTTTGGGGCACAGAAATACAGACTGGCACAAGGAAATGGCACAGGACATTTTTTGAATGCAAATATATATATATATATATATTTGCTGAAATCTGTTTTTCCAGCTTCAGAGGGCCAGGAAAATGACAACAACACCCAGCAGTAGAGCAGCAGAGAATCTGTTTTTCCACCTGCAGAGAGCCACTGGAGAGCCACTAGGGTTCGGTGGCTACTGCCATGTTTTTTCAGGAGGTTTAATAGCCTGCACTGCATTGAGCAGAGCTGAAAACTTTGTGCTGCTCCTCCCTCCCCTGTACTGAAACGAGTTTAGGGTACTTCCTGTTATCGTCCTGGAATCTTCCCCGGGCTCCTCATTGCTCTGTGACTTGCTCTGATAAAGAGGAGCAGAGCGGAGGGGCTGTGTTTAGCAAAGCTCCTCACTTGTCACTGGGATGGAGCTTGCAGGGATTACTCCAAATCTCATGAAAACCTGTTTACATAACGAGTGCTTTTCCTTACGTATGTTGTGCAAGCGCTAGAGAGTTTTATCCTCTTTCCTGTTGCGTTGACGTAGTGAGAACAGGATGGACTTTCACCTGTGTCTTTGTTATTGGGCAAAACAGAGCCAGGAGCACTAGTTTATAATGGGCTCCATATTCTTAAATGTCAAAAAACAACAACAACAACAACAACAAAACTGTGCTATCACATTAAAAGCCCTCTGAAACTTCAAGTATAAGGCTGGACTGCAGCTGCAGACACAGACTGTCAAAGAATCCAATTTTTTTTTTTAAGTTATTTTTATCTAGATTTTGCTCGCTATTGCAGCGGGCAGACTCTTCAGGGGAGAACGCGGTTTATTCTAGTTAACTTCTGAACTAGAGGATCCTCAATCCCTTGTTATTGCAGCCAGTAATCCACCCTAGGAACATTCGCAAGAGATCGGAAAAACTGTGTTGCCATGGCAGCCGCCCACTCCTTGCTCCTTCCGATTGCTGAGATTAAAGCCTGGGCTTAGAAATGTGTGCAGAAAGCTGAGGAGGAAGCACTTTCTGCCTTTTTTTATTATTCTTATAGAGATTTTTGCTTGCTTTTAAAACAATGATGCAATGAAAGAGATCCTTAGTTTAATGAGCAAGGTAAACTTAAAGGGTTATTTATCTTACTCATGTAAAGAAGCTCCTAATCTCAACTGTTCCCAGACGTTGCCATACATAGAGGTGTATGTTCTGATCTAGACTAAGTGGAAATCTCTCACCTGTTTTTGGCTACTTTGATACGTTGGGGAGCTATTATTAGAAATAATTATTTATTGCTTTGTTTTGTGAAGTTCTGATCTTTCAACTTAGCAGCCAAAAGGCATCTCAATTTATCATGGTCCTTAGGAGCTTTCTTTTGGGCAAAATTGCTGAAAATTACATCTGTGCTAACACATACTCAGAGCAATCTAAGTTCAGTGCTATGCTTTAAAAAGACATCTTAGATTCCACTTCTACAGTTTCAATTGCCAGAATTCCTTCCTTATAATCTCTACCTATAGAAGAGAATTTGGTTTTTCTGTTATCAATATTTTGAGACTCTTAAATCATCCAGTTAACTTAAATCTGACCTTTTTATTGGACTTTGTGTGCATGTGGAGCCTTATCTGAATTCTCAGTAAAGTTATCTTAAGTTATTTCTTTATCTTGAAGAGAGATCTTGTCTGAATTCTATGTCAAAAAGTCAGTTCTTTGCTATAATCTGCTTCTTTCTGGCAGAGTGCTTCCAAATCTTATGAAAAATGCATGGAAAAAGTTTGAGTAGTCACCAGACAATGGCAGCATAGGACTCATGTCAGTGTTGCTTGAAGAATGAGGAATTTAACTTCATAATGGGAAGTAAATTGTGTCTGAAGCTGGTTAATTGATAAGGAGGAGAGAAGGTAGGGCTGCTTCTTTTAATCAGATTTGGAGCTTGAGCCCTCCTCTTTCGAAACTCCTTTCTGTGATCCTCTGAAATGCCATGAATGGGGTGTCCACATCAGAGGACTGCCATGTGCCCGCGCAATAGTAATGGCGAGGACAGTTCAGCCATGTAGGACAGTCCCTGCTAAGTCTCTGTCTTCAGTCGGTCCTCGTGGATTTACTGAGAAAGATCTGCTTGAATAGCTTCAAAGCTTTACTGACTTCTAGCCAGTAAGTTCTGTTCAGGAAAACGTGGAGGGGAAGTGTTTGCTTGTTCAAGATGTCATGTGTGTATTGGTTGCTTCTGTGCATTTAGGCATCTCTTTCTGGTAAGAGTGTAATGTTGTTCTCACAACCACCCATTTAGTACTGAAAAGTTTTTTTACATGTTCTCTCAATATTACTCATAATTTAGTCTCTGTAATGTGATAGAATATTTTAAAAGCTGCAGAAAGCCAGAGATTTCTTGAAGGCCCTTTCTATCTTCTGGTTTAATGATGATATAACGTGATGTCAAGGCTGGTCATGAAGTGGCCGTTTTCTAAACTGATTGCGTCCCGTGTATTAATGGCTGTGTAGCCTGCTCTGCCAGATAGAGAACACTTGCACCGTAACTTCTGTGACAGGAGCAGCCTCTTCTGGTTCCTCAGCGCGTGGACATTTGTGTTAATTGTAGCTTGCTGGATGTGTCACACCGCTGCTGACACGTTACTGGGTCGAGACGGGC
>NW_010589638.1:103905-122342 GCF_000705375.1 Tinamus guttatus
AAGAGTGATTTGGGCCAGAGTTTGATGTCATGAAGAGTAACACCGCTAGGTATACATTTTTTTTTTTTTTTAAAAAAAAAAGACTTCCCCTCTGCTTGGAACAGCTATTTTGCAACTTACAGGATCGAAGAACATTCCTAGAAGATAAAATAGGACCTTTTGATTAATGAAAGAATTATGCTTACAACTTTGCAGTCATTTAAAACAAGATACTGTATAAATGTGTGATTCACTTGAGTGTAATTTAAAATTTTCTGTACTAACAGAGACTTCAGACATTCAATAAAATCATTACTTTTAATGGTATATCTTCCTTCAGTCAGCGAAAAGGGTCAGCAAGGATTTAGGATTAGCAGTAAACAAAGAGAAAAGAGCAAGTGAGACAGATTAAAGGAAATCACTGGAAAGCATACATTATTTTTCAGTTAAATATTGCTTTATGTCATCTTCTAATACTTTCCTTTTTCTTTTGTAGGGCTTTTACACACTCTACATTTGTTCACTTTGGGATTAGCCTGATATATGAAGGGGTTTCTTGTTTTGTTTTCATGACTGGTGCACATCCTTCCTGAGTGATGCACTGTCTCCAAAGGGCTCAGATTCTAATGAGGGACAAACCGCCCCAAGTGAAAAAATGCTAAAAACTTGACAGTTGGAGGTCTCCGAGAGGAGAGAGGGCAGCTAGCTGGCTGTGGTAACCACGTGCCTGACTGTAGCACCTGGCAAATTTTGTGTGTGTGGTTGTTTTTTTTTTTTTTTCCCTGATTTCTTTGCCAGGTAGGGACTAAGTTGATTTATACTTTACAAAATGAGCTCACAGCAAAGAGCAGCTTTGGTAAGTCTCTTTGGAAGTCATGTTCCTAAGAGAAATCTGAGAAAAGCTTGCAGAAAGATAAACCAGTGGAAGCAAAAGTTCCGTGCTCAGACCGGGGCTTCTTTACGTTTTTTAGCTTTGTTCTTTAGTGCCCCAGGGCTGTCCAGGTAACACACACGGTGACATGGGATGTAGCTTGGTTTCTACTCAGTCAATTTTCATCAGCAGCAGCGTGCGGGTGTGTGGAGTAATTTTCAAATTACTCCACTATTTTCAAATAGTTACCGACAGTGTCTGGTTGTGCCCACGCATCCTGCAGTCATATTTTTTTCCCAGTTAGGGTGTCGAAGCAGAGCCCCTCTGCGGTGTTTCGTGCCACTGTGGGCGGCGTGTGCCCTCCAGCCGGTTGCAGGCCTTACTGCTTGGTGATCTAGGAGCCAGGCCCTGTGCTCCGGCTAAACGAATGACTTCAAGAAACCTTTTATCTCGTCTGCCCTTGCTGCAGCAGTGACTCAGGGCACTCTCAATTTAGAAGAAAAGTTATTACTGCCAATTGGAAGCGTAAATATTGTCTCTTAGAAGTTGTATCCCCTGTATTCTTTCTGAGTCAGGCACTTGGCAATCCTGGCTGCTTTTCAGTGTGAACAAAAATACTTCTAATTGTGAGGATTTAGAAAGCCATTAGGCTTGAGGTGTTAGAAGAGGCAGGGCTTGGTCTTCCTACGTGGAGGACTATTGATCTGTTGGTTCATTGTGAACAGCACTTAAAAATTCATGTATTTTTCTGCTTAAATGCACAAAGAAGGGAGTCATGTATATTCATCGTAGTGATCCCACAGTTCTGTTTCATTTTTTAAATGTGAAAGTCTGTCATGGTTCTGAGAGAGAATTTAGCTTCAAGCTGCTAATCATTTCAAGGTTGAGACAAAAAATGTAGACAAAAGCATTATGTGGTTACTTCTCAAAAGAGAAGTATCTGGAGCTAATTTACTCTTGGGAAGTTAACAAAAAATGCCATTTTAATTTTTTTTTTCTGTAATATTTTAAAGCCGTGTGACACTCTTTTGGCTGTTGGAAGAAATAGAAAGTTAAGGCCACTATGAGCATTATGTAGGTAGATAGAAGAAGGAATGAAACCATATGCAGGATTTCAGGATTTGTTTAGGAAGTGTTACTTGAGTGGCACAAACTGGAACGTGTTAAAACATTGCTATTTAAAAATGTGAGGCTGTATTTACAAATTATAACAAAGTCTGGAATTTATAATGTAAAAAGTGAGGGAAGAGGGAGGAAGACAAAAAGCTAAGAATAGTTGCATACAACAAAATGTGACCAAGAACCTTATATGGCCTTGGAAAAATGAACATATGGCTGAAAAGATGCTTATGGAGTTAACAAATACCTAGTCTATTACTCTGAAGCTCTTGCAGAACGTATGTCTAATCTTCCCTGTGAAAGAAAGACTACCTGGAGCAACTGAGGTAAAAGATGAGTTATTATTCACAATAGTAAATACCCAAGTCCTTACAACTTGTGAAATAATTTTAGTCCTAAATTCTTCTACAGCTGCTCTTGTCCATTAGCAGAGGTGCCAACTAATGTACTTTGGTCTAACTTTTCTTGGGGAGAGGAGCCCAATAAATATTTCCCTGCAAAGTGCATCTCCCAACCCTTCAGTTGTGTCGTCCCCCAAGACGGAGCCGCTCTGCTGCTGGGCTCAGTGGCTGCGGGAGCCCCTGCGAGAGCCGCCGAGCTCGGTGCCGTGGGTAGAGGTGAGCACAGGTGACAGGTATGGAGGAGAGACGTGTTTTGAAGAGTCTGCAGCCTCAAGGCAGTCATTCTTCATTGAAATAGCTCTTTGCCATCGGTCAGCTTTGTTTGGGATGATTTTCTGATCATCTTCTCTCCTGTATCAGCACAGAGATAAACCCTTCTGACGCTGCTAACTTGCTTAGAGATTCTTAATCTGAGCCTGATTTAGCTTTGGCTGTTCAAACCATTTGTTCACCCGTGTCTTTGTATTCCAGCTTTTCGTGGTGGTGCAGCAGAACCGGCAGAGGGGAAGAGATTTTTCTTAGCATTGGATCTAACTTGTTAGAGCCAGCATCCAGGAAGGAGTAACCAGTGGTGAACAGAGCACAGTGTATAAAAACAGATTGTTGAACACATGGTATATTTAAAACAAGCACCTCTAGCCCCCAAGAGCAACCCAACAAAAAGCGGTAGTATGAATCCCATTGCTTAATGCTCTTCTGGAAATATTCAGAGATGATGCAAGTCTTGTTAGGAATCTAAGACAGGTAAACATGCTTGTTTTTTAATACTTGTAAATGCAAGCAAAGAGATACCACAGGCTGGTAATTTGTCTGGAGCGGATTATTTCCCGTCTCAAACATCAGTGGCTTTTCCATGCTGAGCAGATGCTAGAAATTCTAGCAAGTGAAAACAGAGACCAAAAAAAAAAAAAAGAGAGCGTACTTTGTCTTGTCACAGAAACCAGCTCTGTGGTATAAGCTTTAGGAAGCCTCCTTCAGTCCAGACAGCTTTGAAAACAAGCACCCGTAGGAGAAAAGTGAAGAGCAGAAAGGGACTGGGAAGAGAGGTTGACCTTGATGATGGCATTTGCTGCCACACGTGGGGACATGGACATGCTCTGAGAGAGCCCTGGGCCAGGCCACAGGGGAAGAATATAGGAACATTGCCACAGAATGCAGGGATGCAAAGAGGAAGGCCAAGGCTTGTTTGGAATTAGAGTTAGCGAGAGATGTCAGGGACAACAAAAAGGGTTTCTCCCGGAGACAAAAGAGAGAACCAAGAGAGAGGAGGACTTTCTGCTGGTCAAGGAGGATTGGGTTAGGGATTATTTAGGCAAACTGGACACCCATAAATCTATGGGCCCGGATGGGAGGCACCCAAGAGTGCTGAGGGAACTGGCAGGGGGCATTGCTCAGCCGCTCTCCATCATCTTTCAGAGGTCATGGAGGGCAGGGGAGGTGCCAGAGGACTGGCTTCACTCCAGCCTTCAGAAAAGGCAAGAGGGAGGAGCTGGGAAACTACAAGGCCAGTCAGCCTCACCTCCATCCCTGGAAAGGGGATCGAGCAGCTCATCCCAGAGACCATCTCTAGGCATGTCAAAGAAAAGGTGTTCAGGAGTAGTCAGCATGGATTCACCAAGGGAAAGTCAGGTTTGACAAACCTGATAGCCTTCTATGATGAGGTGACCAGCTGAATGGACAATGCTGTGGCTGTTTCCTGCCTTGACTTCAGCAAAGCTTTCGACACAGTTTCCCATAACATCCTCATATGAAAGCTCCGGAAGTGTGAACTGGACGAGTGGACAGAGAGGTGGATTGAGGACTGGCAGAGCCCAGAGGGTGGTGATAAATGAGGTCGAGTCTGGTTGGAGGCCTGTGGCCAGTGGTGTCCTGCAAGGGTCAGTGACTTGGACGAGAGCATAGAGTGCACCCTCAGCAAGTTTGCAGATGATACCAAACTGGGAGGAGTGGCCGACACTCCAGAGGGCTGCGTTGCCATCAGAGAGACCTAGACAGGATGGAGAGTTGGGCAGAGAGGAACCTCATGAGGTTCAACAAGGACAAGTATAGGGTCTTGCACCTGGGGAGGAATGACCCTAGACACCAGTACAGATTAGGGGTTGATCTGCTGGAAAGCAGCTCCGCAGAGAGGGATTTGGGAGTCCTGGTTGACAACAAGTTAACCATGAGTCAGCAATGTGCCCTCGTGGCCAAGAAGGCCAATGGGATCCTGGTCTGCATCAGGAGGAGCGTTGCCAGCAGGTCAAGGGAGGGGATCCTGCCCCTCTGCTCAGCCCTGGTGAGGCCGCACCTGGAGTGTTGTGTGCAGTTATGGACTCCCCAGTACAAGAGAGTGTTTAGTGTAGGGTCACGAAGATGATTAAGGGACTGGAGCATCTATCGTATGAGGAAAGACTAAGCGAGCTGGGCCTATTTAGTCTGGCGAAGAGAGGACTGAGAGGAGATTTGATCAACATGTTCAAGTACCTGAGGGGTGATTGTAGGGAGGATGGGGCCAGGCTCTTGTCGGTGGTGGCCGGTGACAGGATGAGGAGTAGCAGGTGCAAGCTGAAACACAGGAAGTTCCATCTCCATGCGAGGAAGAACTTCTTTACTGTGAGGGTGACAGAGCCCTGGAACAGGCTGCCCAGAGAGGTTGTGGAGTCTCCTTCTCTGGTGATCTTCCAAACCTGCCTGGATGCCACCCTGTGCCTGTAAGTGTCCCTGCTGGAGCAGGGGGGTTGGGCTACCTCTCTAGAGGTCCCTTCCAACCTCAACCATTCTGGGATTCTGTGATTCATACCTTGAATAAATAGAGCTGCGTATCATGAAGTTGCTCTGGAGTGTGTAGTGTTTAAACTGCAGCTGTTACACATCTTTCCAAAGAACTTTGCAATAATATAAATGGGTAGCACTTAATAGCAGAATAGCTTATGAGACCAAACAGAATAAACGCCTACCCTTCAAGGTAACTTTGGCACACCAGTGCAAGCCTTTTTCACTGACAGTTGTTTCTTTACTTGAAGAAATGCCGAGGTAATTTCAGTCTCCTCGAAAGAGTAAAAGGTGACCCGAGTTGAACTGCTTGAAGAAGAGCAGTGCAGCATCCATCCTGGTAATGGTGTTGCTCTCCCGGTATGGAGCTGGACTCCTGCCTGTGGCCCGTTAATGGGGCCAGTGCTCCAAGTGATGCAGGCTAAGCAAACCCTGGTTGGTGTCCAGCAGGCAAGAAGAGGAGAAGCATTTCCCTCTCTCATGTTGAAGGGGTAGATGGTAGCTACTGTACAGTGGAGGAGAGCAGTGGGAGAAACTGGAGAAATGTGCTGGTGCTAATAGAATATTTCAGTCTTATTGCAAAAGTAAGTAGTAATTCATTTAGTATGTAGCAGATGTTTTTGCACGTCTTCTGTCTGGCTGGACGTTGCTTGTTTAGAATATAGAGAAAGTAGTGCTTCTTCTAGTGATTTCCTTCCCTCCTTTCCCTGTGAATGTTTTCTGCTGTAAAAAATGGAGCCTCTACCATACTTAAGAGATGTGAATTTGACACCGTGTCAGCATGTCCACTGTACAGCCTAGGTTTGGGGTGAGCTGAATAGTAGATTTTGGTATAAAATGGAAAATTTGATCGTATGTGATTGCTGAAGCGAGTATGATTAGCATCACAACTGGTTGGTTAATCACTTTAATATTAACTGTACAATTTTCTGTTTTGGATTTTTCCTGGAAAAGTTGTATGTTTTTTTCCTTTTTCTGCCCTGCAAACCTAGACCAGACTTTCTTCAAAATAGAAGAAAGAAAAACAAAATAATCTTTTCAGGGCTGTTGATGCAGGACGGTTCTCATGCTTTCCTAGTAAAGGTTGGTGACATTAATTGTCCTTCGGGAAACCGCATTGTGGTCCTTTGCTGTAAGACTGAACGTGCACTTACAAGTAGTGTGGTACTTCGAAAATTGGCTCCACTGTTAGCTGCAAGATTACTGCTGTTGTGTAAAAGTGAATACTTTTTTCCTCCACCCTAACAACAAAAAGAATGAGGAGCTTCTATTTCTCTACAGTCATTTGTCCAGCCTAGTGAAGAAAAAATAGCACTGAGTGATAGAAAAGGGATGGAGAAAAAAACATCCCTTCCCCTGTATCATGGTGTATCTTTAAAAATCTGCTGGAAACATGACTTACTGCCTTTAAAAGGGACCGTGGATGCTTCTTTTTAAATTTTCAATATATGTACTCTATGTTGGATGTTCCAGTTGTCTTTGGAGTGGAGCCTATATGAATTCTTGTATTAAATGTTGATTTAGAGATGTTAAACAGATTGTTTTTTTAGGTACCATTAAAATTTTATTTATTTCTAATTTCCTTTATATAGTAATGTAAAAGAAGTGTGTTTTTGAGCCCTTTTTTGGTGTAGTTTTATTACAGCCATCAAATTTAGTGATTCTGCTGCCCTTTTCTTTAGCTGTCATATTATAATGACTTTGGGCCAGTATATGCTGAGTTAGCTTAGAAACTAGCTGGACAAGCAAAAATAGCATTGTATTTTAGCAAATTTTGTTCCTATACTTTGTCTCTTTTTTTTTTTTTCATTGTAGAACTAGAGCACATGGCAATGAGACAGGGATCTTGTTCTCTTTCATTAATAGTTCTGTGTCAGAACTGTCAGTCAGAGGCAGAAAACTTGGCCGTAAAATGGGGAAACCTCTCTAGGTGTAGCCAAATGCGAAGTATTGAATATTCAGCAAGTAGCTTTTTTGGAGAGAGATTAAAAAAAAAAAAAAGTAAGATCAGAGGATGTGTGCTAAGAATGTAGCACACCCAAGAGCGATCAAAATACGATCTTCACTGACCTTTTTGGACAAGTCCAGAGCGGGTGTGATTCTTAGCACTTGAACAGCTCATTCATCTAGGAAATTGTGTTAACACTGAGATCTTTTCAGATTACTTATTTTTAAAAATCAGAAAACTTCAGCAAAACTTTTTTTTTTCTCTTCTGATGACTTTGGCAACAACTGAGGGCTGCAGAGGGTTTCATTTCGTTTTTCATTTTCATGGTTATCATTGACCTAGGAACGCAAGTTAATAAAGTCTGCTTTCACAAAATCCAGTAACATAATATTGTTGGTACTGGAAGGTATATTGGTGCACATTATTATGTGCCTTCTTTGTAACCTTTCCTCAGTTAAGCAGTGTGTTCCCTCCTCAAGTTGGACTTAGATCCTGCAGCCCCTCCAGGGAAAGCAGGGCTTGTAGCAACCCTTCCTGCAGAGCTGAGATGTTCTCTTTGGGCAAACAACTTGGTGTGGAAATCTGCTTTTATATTATTTTATATTTATTTTATTTATATTTAAATTATTATATAATTGTATAATATATAATATTATATATTATTTATATTTATTTATATTTATTTTATTTTTGGTTACTTTACTCTTTAAGAAAAAGCATATCCGTGTATTCTTTAATGCAAGAAATGCATGCAGTCATGTCCTTTTATTTAAAGGCATCTGTATTAAAATTCAGTTTCTCTCTACCATTATTATGGAGTATCAGATTCTCTTTTAGTACCCCAAAGAGTCCTTTCAAAGTCTCTACAAGGTTATTCTAAAAGCGGAAACTGTCCAAAAGAGGTTTCAAAATGCCTTTTTATGATTTTAGATTTTTTAAAAAACATAATTCAGCAAGCATCTTCTGGTAAAGGATCACCAGTGAGCATAATTTAATACTTTCTTTTTGTTCTTTGTTTTACCCACACTTGGGTTCCTAAATTCCTGTGACTGTTTCTGCTGCTCGATGATGATGCCTTTGTTTCCCTGTGCATGGAGGAACAATGTGTTTGGTGCAGACATGGTTGATTCCTGGGTTTCCTCTTGTTTTACAAACCCGAGTGTGGCTGCTCTGGGTTGTATTCAGCAAGAGAGGGTTTGAGTGGCAGGTAGCAAACTGAGAGAGGGTTGAGGGTTGCACAGTCCCTACTAGAGTTCAGAAAGGCACAGTCCCTACTACTCACTCGTCTTCGGTCCTTTTTGGCAAGTCTTCTGTCAGTGGTGTGGGATACACCTTCCAGCCCTATCTTTTTTTCAGAATCATTAAAATAAAAATCTGAAATGCTCCAATTTTATTTATTATTGAGGCAAACAGCTTCCTTTCACTATGATCTTTGCTGTCCTTTCCTTATTCTGGTGCAGGTCAGGCTGTGAGCTGGGTCTCCTCTGCAAAGCCCTGTGCGCACTGCGGATGGGGTACTGCTTTTCCCCTGCCCCAGTTCTACTGCCATCTAGATGGAATGGGAAGTAAGAAAAAGAGAATACAGAGTGAAATGCGCCATCTCAAATGAAATGTTCTTTATTTGAATGTGCACTTTATTTGGTGGGGTAAGAGCATTAGAAAACTGAGAAGCGTCCAGAGACCAAAATGCTTACTTTGAATTTGTTTTAATGTATGTTATGCTAAGTAGCTTCTGGCATGATGAAACAGTTTTTAAACATTGCTACTTGCATCTTTCTGATTCGTTCTTCAATGATACATCAGTTGGCACAGGTTCAGTCACAACCTTGGTTTTTGAGTGATCTTTATAAACAATCTTTTTCCTAGTTCTTTTCTCAATCATCCTGTTCATTCTCCTCATCCTGCTATATGCTATGGATGATTTTCCCATTTCTATTTAGACTACAAAAATAACAGAAGTGTTTCAAGCACCTGGTGCAGAATAAAGGTGATGAATGACTGACGAATGAGCTGACTGAAGAGCTGCTGGAGCTGCTGATTGGCTGAAAAAGCTACAATGTGAGAAACAGATAGGAGTTACCAAAAACATGTGTCTTCCCTTCCTTGAAATAGCGCATAATGAAATGCCATTTAAATAGGTTCTGGTTTTAAGAAACATCTCGTGTGTTTTCTTTGAAATTAGTTCTGCCTTCATCTGTTAAACCATTGAGCTGCTCTGCTCCTCTAATTATTCTATGCAAGCCTATCAAAGAGGCTGTGAACTGACCGCATGTAGTCTTGCGAACCCACTTACTATGCTTGAAACATAATTTTCAAGTCTTAACTGAATGAAGTACGTGAAAATTCATGAATGGCCAGAGTTTTTGTAGCGTTGCAATTTCTTAAGAGTAGGAAATCTCCAGTTACGAGGCATTCCCAAAAACAATCTTGGAAGGCCTTGGTTTAGCAAATTCTTTGCTTATAAATTCAGGCAGTAAGTTAGAAAACATGAACTTGAAAGAAGAAGAGTTGAGTAAATATGAGAAATCATGGACTTTCGTAACGAAGAAAGGGCATACGGATTAGATATTCTTGGTACAAGAATAAATTATATATGATTTCCCAAGTTGTAATAGGAAAACCCCCTGAGTTTCACGGTTAGTGAATGAGGAACAAATCAAAATGGACAGCAAATCATTGACTAATGATTGCAGTAAATGAGGGATTTATTGAATCCGGGATTGTGTGCCCTAAGAGAATCAACAGTAGATGACCGAAGGATTATATGTAGCTCATGGATTGCTCTTTGTCAAGACGCCTGGAAGGTGTCCCTCATACCTGCAGAGCGAGTGCTGTGGTGCTGCTGAGCAGGTCTTGCTTTGTGGGATGCTGCCTTAAATATCTCCAGGGTGTGGTGTAGTGGGCTTCTGTCTGTCACTAGAAGAGGTTTTTCGGGACCAGAAGAAGGATTTTCTGAATTAATCATTCTTGGTTAGTGTTATTAAAGGTCAGCCTGTGGGACGCTGCTTCAGCTTGACAAATCTTATGGTTTTAGTGGGTTTTTTTCTGCTTTTCTGAGATTCAAGAACTTCTAATTAGTGAGTCTTTTAAAAAAATCTCATGTCCTGGCTTGTGTAGGATTTAAGAGTGAATTTACTAATGAAATTGGTGAAAGGATGGACATCTAACTTGGTAATGTGTCATGGATCTTTCCAGAACACAAGTAAAACTTGCATTTTAAAACACAGCCTAAAGCATATTGTAATTGTGCACTTTAGGGTTGTAGTATGAAATACGGTGGTATGAATTAAAACTAAAATTGCATCAAGTCTCTTTTTGTATGACCAATACGTCTTTACAATATGCTGCATTTTTATTTACATAGAGGAGCATCGTGTATACTCAGAGCTCTCGTTTCCAGTTTGTGTTCACATCTGCATACTTACTGTGGCTCTCAAAACAAATATTTGCATCTATGTATTTACGCATTTACTGGGTAGCTTAGCTGTGAGTTTTGGAATTGCAGCTTCAGAAGGCCCAAAATGAAGACAAACACCCGAAGTCCAAAAGCCTTTTGCTTTTACTTTATTTAATCTGTGCCCAAACTTCAGTGCCAATTTTCTTCTGCTTTCCTCTAGCTCAAGTATAGCTAGAGGAAATAATTCTCCTGCAAGCGCAGCTTGTGCCATGTGAAAAGCTTTAGAAATGCTGAACTACTCACTCCTGATTGACAAACAAGGGGGAATGAAGGGACAGAGTCATGTAAGTCTCTAGTGAAAGAGGATTGTCCGTTCTGAGAAGCCATTTGGGAGGTATTTTTTGAAAAACTAAATAAAACTTCAAAATACAATATTCCACTTCTTGATAAAAATCTTTAATACACTAATAAAATTCAGTATTACAGCCTTAATGCTCCTCAATGTTTTGGGTTTTTTTTTTCCTCATCTTTACTCTGTAGCATTTTGTAGATCTGATTTTTCCAGTGAAATCCTATTTTCAGTCCACTCAGAACTGAAGAAATTTGAGCTAGGCATTAGATTATAGTGGATTTTTTTGTGTTCTCTTGAAGAGAGGTTTCTCTGGAAGGTCGAGAGTGTACGGCTGATATTCTTGATTATTCTTGCTTTATGTCTCTCTTGCTATTCTCTTTCTCTGACAGGGAAAAAAAGCAAACCAAATTAAAATAAATTGAGTATTGCTAAAGAGACAAAAAATGAAAATACATTAATCTGACTGGCTGTTTCTGAAACTGTTTTTCGTGTCTGTAGCACATGTATGAAAGCCTGTGGTTTTCTCAGGATACTCTTTCTCTTACTACTAAATTATTCCATATTCAATATTAATATTTCATATGCAAAGTTCCTTTCGTGCTAAAAGATTTCTTTGTCAAGAGGTATTAAAGAGGAATGGCGTGGATGATGTGGAGGTGAAGATGCAAACAGGACAACTGTATATTTTCCAAGTCCTTACATTGTTCATTGCCAGGGTAGCCTTGATCTTGGTGTTGTCGTCCTTAGTTTGGACAGCTCCATGGTGGGGATGGGGGACAGCGAATTAAATCCAGGGCCACTCGGGGCTTCGTTAGAGAGGCGAGGCCAACCGCGTCCCGCAGAGGTTGAGATTTGATTGAGAATCACCCCGGGGAAGGGAGGAACGTGCTGATGTGTAGGTAAGGAGGAGCGAGGCAGCTGAGCAGATCCTGCTCTAGGTCATTGCTAACTGGTGGGATTTCCGAGCAGGTTCAAGATCTTGTTGCCTCCTTTTTCTTTTATGCTTTGCAAGTATTTAAGAAGCTGCATGGACTAAAAGAAAATAAGGGATTACTCTAAGGATTTACTTCACAAGCAGTACTGTCAAAATTGGCAAAACCTTTGAAATTAGAAGTGACGTTTGGAGTTCAATTCTGCATCTGTGGGGGTTCTAATACCCAAAAGCATCAAAATAAAGAATTATGCAGCCTTAATTGCATGTAGTGGTAATATCCTCCTGCCTTCCTTCTTAACCCGGAACAAATTGCTACACAGAGAAATACTTTCAGGGTTTGTAAAATGCGGATGATTTTGAAGAGCTTTATTCTGATGTACGTTGTGTGAAAGCAAAATATTGACGTGGGCCCGGCTGCCTCGGCCCCGAGCGGCTCCATAGCGCCCTGCTGAGGCCTTCCCGGGCACTCTGGTGTTCCTCGTTTTGCTTCGCTCTGTCACTAGTGAAAATACTTTGAATTTCTGGGGCAGTGCTAGTGATGCAAGAAACGAATGGAAAAATAGTGAAAGAAGAGCGATAGCATTTTGTTGTGTTTCACTCCAGCTAGAACGCCTACTTTCCGTGTGTGGGTAAGAAATCATAAAATAACCTGGGCGGAAAATCAGGGAAGGATTATCCGACTTTAATCGTCACTGCTTTGCAGCAACTTCTTCACAATCTGGAACTGTTTGTAGCAGACAAGCCTGGTGGCAGAAATCCTGTTGCTAGTTCTGCTGGATCCATGTGGAGCTTTTCATGCTCTAGATGCTTCCTCTTCAATGAATAAGTTCATATGATGCCCTGTTGTCACTTAACGATTCTCAATAATGTCTGTGAGGATCCTCTGTTCAAAAGACTGTTTCTTCTGGGACAAAGAAATGGGCAATTGCCAGGGAAAATCTCAAGTGAGGAATCTGGAGAAAAATAGGATTTAGTTTCTAGAGAAAGTTTCTTCAACTTTGTTTTTGTGCATAAATAGAGCGAGGTATCCAGAACTTCTCTTCCTCGTTCCCATCATTACTGGCTAATGGCTGCAAACACTTTTACACCATGGCTTGGCATCTGGTGACCAGAAGCCTTTTCTACTCTACTCTCTCCTATTTTTTCTCTAGGAAGTGTTTTCTCTAGCGGAAAGTGTTCGTCTTGTTATATAGTGTTGTAACTCCACTAACTAGCTACTTTTGTTGGGCTGGAATGGAGACTGACTTTTATCGGTAAATAAACTTTATTTTTTAAAATAGAGATGTAAAAAAATTTGAAAAGTTTCAGTACACTATATTAATATTTAAATATCTTTTGTATTCAAATAAGTAGAAAGTAATACAAAATAATTCATGCAAAGCGTATTCCTTCTGTCTGGGATCAATGCATACTTTTTTAAATTGTATGGAATAAAATGCTTTATAGAAAACATTATTACAGCTGATGACTCGTGAACACTTTCTGTTTTTAATAGGATAGTTGCACTTAACTCTTAAAGAAAAAGTCATAAGCACTGGGGAAGAAAATATCCTGAAATTGAATTCCAGGAGCATGAAAAATGTCTTTAAGAAAAACTGAACTTGCTTCTGTGTACAAGGCTCAAAATATTTTAGGCTGTTTTATAGAATTTCTTTTTCTAATGTCTTCTCATCATCCCCGATCTCATGACACTTGTTCTCAGTTTTAAAAATGTTTCTAAAAACGAAACAGAATAAGAGGCAGCGTTTTCTAAGGAATGTAAAGTGCTTTTGTAATTCTCATTAGCAGTTGTGAAATTACCTTTTGAAGTTTCACAGGGCCAATTTTCTCTTATGCCAGCTACCGAAAAAAAAGAGATCACTACAACAGATTTTTGTTTTCTATCAGCAATCATGCTAATAATGAAACTTGTATTTTTTTTTCCATAAGGTCAATATAATATTTTCCCTTTGGTTTTAAAACACTCACCTATCATCATCATCCTTCTTGTATTCTCTTCTTCAAGTTAATTTTAGAAAAAATCTCTATGCTATATCTCTTTCTTGACATTTCTGTTTTGTAAAATGTAAATTTTATCTTGCAGTTTGAATTAAACGTTGGCTATTACTCATCAGCGGATAGGTCTGGTCAGAGAGGCAAAAATGGAAAAAATGTTATAACGTCTGTTGTTCACAACATCAAGCTACAAATGGCTTTTTTTTTTTTTCCTTTTGCAAAAGGCCCTGAGACGTGAACTGAAGGATAAGGAACAAACCATTCTCAGTGCTGTGGAGCAGGCACGGGTTTTCCTTGCTGACCAACCCATCGAGGGGCCTGAGGAACCAAGAAGGAGCTTACACTCAAAAACAGGTCAGAAAATGCTGCCTTCCTGTTCAGAACAGTGAAAAGGAAAGAGAAAATACTGATATGTCCCTTGTACGTATTTTATATCCTACTTGCTTGTATAGGCTTTAGAATTTACCCTGCCATGTACTGATTGCTTTTAATTCAAGATTTTGTCTCAAATATTATTAGTCTTTGGAAGTACCCAAGTTTTTAATGTAGCACGAAGGAAAACCTCTTGTATTTCCTTCTTCAGTTATTGATTCAAAACACTGGTGCTATCAGTTGCTGATTTTATATTTATTCATTGAATGACAGAGTCCTTTCAAAAGCCCTAGAAACACCCGGACCAAACGAAGGCAGAGCATATAGAACATTACCAGTGTAAAACGCCTCCTTACTAGCAGGGGTTACCAGCAATAATCCAGCAAGTGCTGATCAAAAGTGCAAGAGAAAATTCTTGTTATGCAGTTCTGTTACTGTATGTGTATGTTTTAGCCTTGTGATAGACAGATGGCAATAAGAATGTGATAGCAGGGAAGCTGATGACCACAGTAAGGTGCATAGCAGTAGTGGTGATACAGATGGTCTGCAAGTGATACATGAATGTCTCTTGTCCACTCATCATGTTTCTGTCATATTTCTAAACCAAATGCATGCAATCAGACTGGGAAGCTTCATAGATGTGCTTTAGGTTTATTTTACTTTTCCTTCCGTGGACACAGATTTCCATATGTCCTAGTTTCGCAGCAGATGTTCTTGTTTTGAGCAGTATATCACTTTCTAGAGATTACCAGACTTTCAGGCCAAAAAACCCCATGGCACCACCTACTCTGATCTTTTGTGTGTCATAAGCAGTTAAATTTCACCCAGGACTGAGTCTAGTAAAATGTTTTGTAGCAAGTTATGCCACTGATCTCCAGAATGTTTCTCTGTGTTTGAAGACCCCCGGAGAGAGACATTTTTTCTTCTGGTTAACCATTTTTGGCGAGAGCTGTGAGCTTGTGTTTGCTTTTGAAAATGTTTAATTTTTTGTTTTTTTCTGTCAGCCTGTCAATCACTGGTATTGTCAGCACTCGCTATAAATGTAAGTAGCTCCATTAACTTCAGTGAAGCACTCTCAGTGTTGCTAAGGGTGAAGGAATCTTGCTTTAGACTATAAACCCATGGCTTGTTTTTCAGATAATCTTGTGCAGTAAACACCACTGTAAAATCATCATGAAAACAGGTGGTTTGGACTGCTTCTATATTATAAACAACACCATTTTTTATTTTTAGAAATCACAGTTACAGGAGGGTTTATGTGGCAGGTTAGCTGCTCCAAAGAGACAGTAGTGTGGAAAACATCCAACTTTCCATACAGTCCTTTTAGATACACAACAGCGTAACCAGTGCTGTTGTTTTATTGCCTATTTTGCAAGAATTAAGAATACTTCGGATTAAGTGTCTTGTGATTCTTGCAACATCCATCAATCTCTCTCTACAGAGTTTTCAAAATAATGGTGAAATCCTGCCACATGATTCTAGCACAGCACCAATTCAGTCTCATATAATATTGTAATAAATGAAGACAATCTGAATAAATTTTTCACAGCCTTCTGAAATGCACAATCACTACTTAATTGAAGAAAGCGTTACCGTACTAGAACATCCCCTGGCTATTCATAATATTTAAAAATAGATCCCATCGTATCTTTTCAGACATCATCTTTTAAGCTTTCTGTGCTTCTTTATAAAACACACATTACAAATTAACTGAATCATACTGTAATTTTGTCTTTGTATCAGTTGTCTGATTTCACCATGTTTGTACTTGGACTGTTAGGCAGCAAATAATTCAAAATAATTCTGTCTAGGCATAAAGTACTCAATAATTTCTTCATTTTCTCCTTATTGTAGATTGGCTGTGGAGAATTCTCTATGTTCAGTCCTTGACTGGTAGGCTTACATGGCGATTCTGAGTTATTTATTTATTTATTTATTTACCTTTTCTACACGCCCGTTTTCTTCCCAGATATTTTTTTTTCATACCAGGAAATTATATTGTTGCTGCAAGGCAAGCAGTGAGAAAGACTTAGGAGAAAAGTGATGGGAATCAGTTTTGAACTTGGTCATGCAAGGCCTATTTTTAAGGAATTTTCCAAAGATACACTTTGCTACATCCCAAGAGGATGGAGTATATTTGTGAGAAATCAGAAGTTAGTAAGAAAGTTAAGTCATGAGGTAGCCTTGGTTCCATCTTCTTTCCTGGTTTGGCCTTCTGTTGTACCATACAGTAGTTGGCACATTCAAACACTCTCTTTGTGCCTAAGAAACTTTCTTTGGAGTTAATTTTATCCTTTATCTGTCTTCTCTTCTGATCCCCACCCCGTATTTCCTTAGGGAGCCCCATCACAAAAAATATGCTTTACCCTTTTCTTGCCTTTGAACTTCAGCAACTAAATGGTGCTGACTGATAAACCACCAGGCCAGCTGCTGAATTTTATAGATGAATAGGATAAGGAAATTGGAAATGTTCCTGTTTTTAGCTTTGTTGTCACTTGTCTGTACTATCGTAGAAAACTTAGAGAATTCTAATTAGCTGCTTGCACATCTTTAGATCTGTGGCATAGCTACAGTTGGCTTCTCAGATCCCTGAACTATTAGTGAATTTAGAGGCCATGGGAAACACAAGAAGCTGGAAATAATATTTCCTATCCCTAGGGTTCAACAGATCAATGATAGAGCTTTACTGAATTTCTGTCCTTAAAATTCCATTGATGTAATGGGGGAGTGGAGCTAATTTTTTTTAGCAGATAACGTAAATTACATCCCAGCAGATTAGGCCACTACACTGATTCCTATTGAAGTAGTGAATATGTCCAGGAGTCTGTGGTATTGCTGATGTGCTTTAGTAGCTACTAGTCTTGGTAAGGCCATTAGATTCCTAGCCTTGAAAGCTGTTATTTGGTAATGAAGGTGGTAAATGCATCATTTAAAATTTAAAATAAAATCATTAAAATCATTTCAAATCAAATATTTACCATCCATTATCCACATTTACTTATAAGTGCAGAAAATCTCATAAATCACATCCCTCTCACAAGAGGCATGTGCTAATATGTATCAATAAATTACATACATGTACTTCATTTGAACTAGCAGGATGCAAGTCTTGTGTATCAGGCATAAATAAAGGTGGAACCTCCTTTTTTTTTTTTCTTATTGAACACATTCAGATACCTTCTCTGACACTTTTTTTCTTCTCTCTTAGCAAGGAAGAACCTGCAGAAATAGGCATTTTATCTTTTTTCTAATGTACATATGAGGCGACATTTCTATTTCCAACCACGCAGGGGAGTGCACACAGCTATTGCACCCTACTGGGATAATTCTTTATTTTCTGCTACTCACCCGGGCTGAACACAAGGTCTCTGAGTATGAAGATTAGAGGAGGTGCATGAGAGAGCAGCAAACAGCCTGAGGACATAATAGTTAATCTTATTGTCTGTCTTAAACATGAGACCCTCAGGATGTGACCAGAGAAGTACTCGTGCCTTACTCATACGTATGCTACATTAGGGCCTCATTTTATTTGAAATGGTGGTTGCTTCCCAAGTGGAAACCACATTCCTAAACGTGAACTGTTGCCTTGCTTTAAAGAGTGAAGAAGCCCACGTAGCTTTGGTGGCAAAAAGTGTACTCAGTTGCTACTAACACCACAGCTAATTGATGAATGTCAAAGGTTAGGACCTTATTTGAAAGAAAATTCCTTTTTTGAGCTCTAAAGTAAACACAGCTAATCAGAGTTGCAGAATGTTTGAAGTTGTTTTGGACCTCTGGAGTCCAACCCCCCCTGCTCCAGTAGGGACACCTAGAGCATGTGGCACAGCTAAATGACATTGTAGATGAGCATCAATATAGCAAATCATCCCTGGAAAAGTCATGGAGCAGCTCATCCTGACTGTTGTCTCCAAACATGTGGAGGATAAGAAGGTGCTCAGGAGTAGTCAGAATGGATTCACCAAGGGGAAATCTTGCTTGAATAACCTGATAGCCTTCTGTGGTGGAATGACTCGCTGGGTAGATGAGGGGAGAGCGGTGGATGTCGTCTATCTCGACTTCACCAAGGCTTTTGACACCGTCCCTCACAGCATCCTTCTGGGCAAGCTCCGGAAGTGTGGGATAGATGAGTGGACAGTGAGATGGATTAGGAACTGGCTGGATGGCAGGACCCAGAGGGTGGTGATCAGCGGTGCAGAGTCTAGTTGGAGGCCTGTAGCTAGCGGGGTCCCCCAGGGGTCAGTCCTTGGTCCAGTCCTGTTCAGTTTATTCATCAATGACCTGGATGAAGGCACAGAGTGCTCCCTCAGCAAGTTTG
>NW_010589638.1:122872-136702 GCF_000705375.1 Tinamus guttatus
AGGGAGTGAGGAGGATGGTGCTGGCCTCTTTTCAGTGGTGGCCACCAACAGAACTAGAGGAGACAGCCACAAACTGAAACATCAAAAAATCCACAGGAACTTAAGGAAAATTTTTTTAACAGTGAGGTTGATGGAGCACTGGAACTGGAGCTGAACCAAGAGGGGTTGTGGAATCTCTTCTGGAGATCTTCAAAACCCACCTGGATGCCACTCTGTGCCACATGCTCTGGGTGACCCTGCATGTGCAGGGGGGGTTGGTCTATATGCCCTCTAGAGGTCCTTTCCAACCTTAACAATTCTATGATTCTGTGATTCTATGAAATTGGAAAATGCAGATTATTAAACAATGTAAAATATATAAAGGAGAAGGTATGCTGAGGAAACTTACTTAGAAGGTTGGTGAACAATTCAAAATATTCAGAGGATTTCTTAAAATCCATTGCTGTTAAAGGCCACCACTAAGTGAAGAGGTCTATTGCTCTGTCTAGCTTTTGTTTTTATTTTCGGCTTTTGTTTTGTTTTGCAGTAAAATTGATTTTTTTTGTTTTGTTTGAAATGCGGTTAGGAGTTGTGCATTTATTTCCTTCAGTCGTTATTCAGGCTACCTACCATGTGTGTTGTGCAAAAAAAAGAAAAAAAAATACTGCTCTTTGGAAGAAGAAAAGGCCTCTTATGGTCTGCACCTGCGCTGTTTTGAAGAGGAGCATCAGATTGGTTCCTTGGTCATTTAGAGTTAACTAGGATGCAGTGATGATGATGATGGTACACCCATCTTCCTTTAGCAGGAATTATCCTTCCATAGGAACTGGAAGAAGACTTAGTACTTGGGTGATTCCAAACACCGTTAACATTATTGTTATGTTCTTTTCTTTTTTTCTTTTCTTATTATGTGGCCGGATCTGCTCTAACAAGATCCTGGAGCAATGCTAGTGTCAGGCTTTCACTGTGCAAAATGTTTTGATGTTGCTTTGAATCATATCATTTACAACAAAATGGCAGCTACTTTTTGCTGAAGTGTGTTTTGATTATACTGATAAATTACACTGCTTATACTGAAAAATATGTGCTTCTCAGTGTTGCTGTACTCTTCTTTAACTTTCCAGGGATTGTGCTATGGGGAGGCTAAATTCTGTCTCTCAAACAAAAAGCATTTTCTTTTCAGCCATCGTTTTGCATCCTTCCCACCAGTGACCACTGGGAAATGCATTATTTAAGGGATATGTGTATTTGTGTATTTGTCAGTATGGTTCTCATTTCTCTTTATCTGGAAACCATACTCCAGAAATAGTCTTTCCAGAGATGCCTCCATGAAGTTAATAGCTGTGGGTGTTCATTTTCTCTGCTTTTGCAATGTTGTCTTCTACACACCAGCAGTAATTTGTCTTTTATCCTGCAGAGACTTCCCTTCTTCACTCTTAATTTAATTTTATTTATCTCATTTCTGATTTCATTTTCTCTGTTTTGATAAAAGACTTGTTTATTGTAAGACTTGTAAGACTTTGTTTATTTGGACTGCATATACAACAGATACTTGAAGTAGAGGGAAAAAGGTGGTGTACTGGACTGTTGCTTGGTTACTTGCATGGTTGGGTGCTGACTGAATGCTACATTTCCAAAATATCTAATTGCTTCTTGTTCTCTGAGCTTCCTATTCCTTTGATACTTTGGCATAAGGAAGTTTTCCGCTGGATTTGTTAAAAACAGAGAATACTTGCGTTGCAGTGATGCTGCCGACTTGGTTATGTGATGATAATAGCACTTTTGATTCTTCTGCTAACAGGTTTGCCAGTGTGACAGTGGGACAGTTCTGCCTGCGTGCGCGCTCTGACGCTGTACGTAGTGGTCACGCTGCCATGGCCTCCACTCTGTTGTGTCTATCTAGATCTATCAAGATCTATCAAGATGTACCGAACCACAGAAGATAAAATGTTTGACATAGTTAAAGAAGGAGAGGGCATTGCCTCAATGCCAGTTCTAGCATGCTTTTTTAAGAATATAGTAAAAATAAAAAGGAAATTAGCTTAATTATGGCAAAATAGAGATCAGTAGCTCAGTTCAGAATTTAGGGATCAAGGAAAGTTGCTTTAAAATCAAAACTGCTAGAGTCAGGACTAGTTTAATTCATCTTCCTCCTCCTTCCTTTACTTTCCAGGGTATTTTCAATGTATGTAAGCAAGTTTGAAAAAGCAAAAAGCAAAACCAAAAAACTTGCATGCTGTAAAGTTCAGTCTTGAAAATTTTTCTTCTGAGGCAATATATCTCTGCTTGAGACACAGGAAAACTCGATGCTTTCATCATTTTCTGACAAAAGATGCTTATTAAAATGAAGTTGTTACTTTACAGAAGCACTACGGTATTTTTTCCTTCTTTTTCTCCCTGACTCCAAGGTCAGTTAATATCTTTTCTCTCTGGTAAACAGATGGCCCAGTGAATATGGGCTTTTCTTGCGTTCTGAGCAGCTGCTGAAGTGGAGATAATAAGTGCCATTTATAAAAAGAAAGGAAGGCTGATCAATCAGAATACCTCACAGTAAGCGGGGACAAAAAAGCACTGACCACTATGTGGTGGTTTCTTCCACAGCATAAAGGAACTGTGTTTGTCTATCAGCGTGTGTAATGAGGGACTGAAGAAAAGATCTCCATGCTCATAGGAGATGTTTTTTTTCTGTTTACATATTTTTCATGCATTCAGGTACAGTTCTACCCCATGCAACCAACATCTTAGTGAATGTGGTCTCTGCTTGAAAAATGTCAGGTGTTGCTCGTGAATAACTTGGGTTTTCATGATTGTAAACATGAAGTCCTGCAGTCATTTATCTCTTAAGTGGATAGATGCTGAATGGTTTATAGCTTGTGACAAACTCTGTCTGGCTTTAGTTTTTTTTTAAGGCAAATTTGCAAGCATTGTCAACATTTTTGTAACATAAAGGAATCTTGCAATTATTTTTTTTAAAATAAAATATGCAGCAGATACCCTTGCACAGTGGCATTGATTTGAGAAACATACCTCAAATATCTTTCCACAAAAAAAAAGAATGTGTATATTTTCTTCTCTGTTCTGTTTCGATTCTTGCATCACCCTAGTTGACCCCAGCTTTCCCTTCCAAAGAAATAAATAGTCTGTCAAGTGCTGACTTGTTTTAGCTGGCCAGACAAATAAACCCAGGTCAGCCTTCCCCTTGTGTCTCCTTACTTATTGCTGCAACCACTTGTTTGTTTTTATTACTTCTATCTCGTTAAAGGAGAGAGAAGCAGCCATTGAGTTTAATGTGCTGAGTTTTGCAGGAAGATGTTCAGCACTTACTAAAGGTTTTAGATGCTCCTTGTCAAGAGACTGATTATCTTAAACGACCTGTTAGTCATCTGGTTTAGAACTATTAAAGCCTTCTAACTTGCTAATCCTGTATGCAAAGGTGCTAGTTCTGGCCTCTGGTACCAGGTAAAGGATGATGAAGTATGTGATATTTGATTAATACTGCGGGGGTGCAGTTTGCGTGTGTGTGATGTTTACTCACCCAGAAAACGGTGTTTCTGTTGCCCTTGTGCAAGGTCAATACCCGCCTTGCTTGTGCAGAGCTCTCCCGTGTCAGGCCTGCTCCCCGTTTAGGGCTCTGCAGCTTTTGCTCTTGAAGCCTCCAGCCGTGCAGAGCGCTGCCACCAGGAGCAACTTGCCTGCCTGCCACGCATGAGGCCAACAACACCTAGTTGGTTAGCGTTATTTGTAAGTGACATACTGGTGTGCATAACTGTGAATAACTCCAAAATAAAATCCAGTGGTAACTTCATTGATGTCTCTAAGAAAGCAAGTTGTAGCTGTTCTTAGTCTTCAACAATAGTGTTTTTTTTTTAACAATTTCAGCTTTATTTTTTATTTTATTTATTTTTTTTTTTTACAAAATCTGCAAAATTTTGGAAAGCCTAGGGGAAAGATCATCTTAGAGCTCTGATGTTTTGTAGTATAGTTTATCATATTGTGAATTACTGGAATTCAAGAGACATGGCACAATTTATCATAGCCTATCTTTGGTCCTAATCTTAATTCTGGTCTGACAGTGTCACAAATTGTGTTTTATTTTCATATCTCTGTATTTCAGAGCTACCTACATAATGTATATGCCTCTGCATCTGGTTAAGCATCACAGCTTTCTGTCATAGCTGTTCCTCCTAAATTCCTCTTCTGAAACACCCTCTTGTCATTGGGTGTCCCTGAGCGTGGCTCCCTTCCGTGAGCACAGGTCACATCAGTAGCTTTTTTAAAAGAGCTTTTCCAATTCTAGATCTCAAAACGTGCTCTTCAACCCCCAGCCTAGGTATTTGTTGGCATCTTCTTAGCGCTGTTTGCTCTTGTTGATGGTCGGTGTCTCCGTTCTCATCTGGTTGCCGCAGGCAAAGCTTCGCTTCTTAACTCACTCACTCCCTAACAAGTTGTTTTGTGCCTTCATGCAGCACTTGCATCTTTAAATAAAAAAATCCAAACCCATTTTAGCATCTTACCGCACATCTCCAGGTAAAATATAAAGTAGGTATGGATTTTTTTTTCTTAGCTTGCTTCCAGAGTCTGTTGCTAAGTACTCTTGTGTGTAGTCTGGCAGGTATCAAGACTATGTTGGTTAACACGATTTGAAAAAGCTAAGAATAATTAAGTGCGTGGCTGGCAGAAATTCTGTTTTTATCCAAACAAATTCATGTTGCTTCTACATCTAGAAAAAGGGCATGTTGTATTAACTGTTTCCTATTCATTTTTTTCCAATACTGGGAACTATGGGACAACAATTTCATCATCAGATGCATAGTTGTGTAATTTTCATAACAACAACAGTATATTTTTACTTTGACATTCACCTAGCCTTCCAAAAGTAAAATTTTCTATTTCTTCCATCTGTTTTTTTTTTTCTCCATAGGTGAGCTAGGCAAAGTTCAATCATTTATAGTGATAACTTTAAAGACTACAGATCACTATATAGAAGGTTGTGTGACTCATTTGACTTCTAACGAAAGCGATGCTTTAATCTTTCTATTATGTACATAATTTATTCATAGACAACATTTGAAAAATGTTTTTTTTTCCAAACTTCTTTTTTCTGCAAAAAGAAAAAAACAGTTCTAAAAACATTTCTGAGGGCTTCACTAAAGAATGAATAGAAGCTGCTTGGCTTAGTTCTGGTACATGCCATGTTGCTCCCTCTCCTTTATTCTCTGATTTCTCCACTATGTCACATTTTCCCTGTTTTTTTTTCCTCTGCCTACAGAAGTCACAAGGTTGTTAGGTAGAAAGGGAACCTTCGGGGCAGATTTTGTTTGTTTGCCACTACTGAAGTGACCCTTCCCCAGTGAAAGCAGCTCCCTGTGACTTTTCTCTGCCAAGGCCACCCTGAGTGTCCGTCAGCAAGACCTGCTCGAGTTCTCCTTTTTCTCTCGGACTTGCTCAGGCTCAAACACGTAGGAAAGGCAGCGGCAGCGCGTGGTGTCACCAGGTCCCTGTGTCCCAGGTCTCTGTTTGGGACCTTTCCTTGGTGCTTGGTGAGGAAGGCTGAGGCGTCTCGGGTGTGGAGAACTCCAGGCCCCTCCAGCTCCCTGGGGAACAGGGATTTAAACATAAGCACTTAAGCTGGAAATCAGGGAGAAATAGTGCTTCATAAGCTCAGCTCTTTTCCAGTCAGCAGGTTCAAAAAACAATTTGGACGAGAAATACCTGTTTGAACGGCCTTTTAAAAACGTGTTAACACAAAAATGGATGTAGAAGTGCAGAACTATCTTCCCCATGTGACTCGCGGGCTGCTGCTGTTGTGTTTTGCCCATCAGTAGAAAAGGAGACATTTTGGAGATGTGAGGATGACTGATTTAAAAAAAAAGAGGGGTGGGGAGGAGGAGGGTAACTGATCCAGGAAAAAAAAAGCCCTGTTTTTGTTCTTTCTACATGAAATGGCCCCAAACTGCTACTGCAGTTTCCAACAGAGAAGAATGATTTTTTTTATTTCTTTTTCCTATCCTTCCTAATGTAACAAAAACAGTAATAACTTGCCTTTGTTTCGTGCATAGCATAACACACGGAAAGCAGGAATATTTATCTGCTGCTGACCTAGCTGTATTTTATCATTAAGAATAATTAAAGCTTACTTTATTTGCAGCTACATGGACTTCCTGCTACCTTGTTCCATTTGAAATAAATTAACACTTGACCGTGGGCTCATCAGATATGAGCTTTCTTGTATGTTCACCCTAGCCTCTGTTCACCCTCTGTTTATATGTGAATGAGAGAAAAAAGTAAACAGCAAAACATTTTTTTTTGTCCCCTACAGAACTGACCCCTGAGGAGAAGGCGCTGCGAATCGCCAAAGCTATGCGTAAGCACTCCTCAGAGGTGAAGGAGAAATGGGAGAACCTAAATGCTAGTGCCAACATCTGGCAAAAGCAAGTGGACAAAGCATTAGAAAAACTGAAAGACTTGCAGTGTGCCATGGATGACCTTGATGCTGACTTGAAGGAGGCTGAAAATGTGAAGAATGGCTGGAAACCCGTGGGAGACCTGCTCATAGATTCCTTACAGGATCATATTGAGAAAACTGCAGTAAGTGTGCAACTTCTGGGAAATATTTAGGAAATATTTGAAAGTCAGACCTCCTCATTCTGTTGCACCTGATCTTGGGAAGTACGTGTATACCATTTAAGTAAATGTTCACGTACAGTGCATAGGTAATTTATGGACAAGGTCCTTCTGCAGTCATTTTTAGAGTCTAGACTTGAGGTCAGTTCACCCTTAAACATATTACCACTGCGTAGGTTTTAGTCTCAAAGAAAATCCAATGCTTGCATTCAATGTGTCAGCTGTGATTGCATAAGGACGTGTGATTAGGTGGTTACAGATTTATACGGCATATAACTTTAGTTATATACAAAAAAAAAAAGAAAATTTGTATTTACACGATTTCCACTTAGAAAAACTCTCTAACCTGCACCTAGCCCATGGGTGTATTTGGAGCTTTGCCTAAGCACTGAAGTATGAATGAGCTGAGCCACTTTATCATCCAGGCAGATGACAGCAGGCTCCTCCTCTTTTTTTTTGTAGTGGTGAGTTGTCAGACCCATTAGACCATCTTGGACAACTTTGTTGTTTTTAAAAGGAAATCTCCCTTCTGCAAATTTTGTTGCTGCTTTCAAGCTTAGTGGAATCTAAAATTTTTAAACTAAAGGCAGTCAAAGCAGATTTATGTCCATCCTACTGTTGATTTGAGTAATATGTCTTCTCCTCCCCATCTTATATTTTAATATAGATACTAAATAAAGTGCTAGCGTACTGATGCTAAATAGCTCTTTGTTCTTGTGTTAGGGAGCAATTTGTCATATCTTAATGGTTTTTCTGTAAATGAGAGTAAAGCTAAGTCTTTTAGATTTTCATTGTTGTGGAAAAAACGAAACATCTGCTGAAGTAATAGGGACCCCAGGGCTCTCCAGAAGCCAACTGCCTCTTTCTTACCAGGAGGCTACTGTGCCTGATCGGAGTGCATTTAAAGGGAGGTAAATAACTGAGTTGTCCAGAGAAGACCCTTTTTCTAGTTGTTTTTCGTTTGTTTCTTAATGTTTAGTCAAGCCCTTTATGGGATTGAACAATTAACTGCTCACAGCAAAAAAGATATCCGATGCATCTTTTCAGCTGTAACTCAGACTACATCAATTTTGCTTTTAATATTGTAGTTAGTTCCATTTGACTCGGTAAGCCTTTTTTTTTTCATTTTAATCATTGTAATAGTTTTAACTGTACAATTCTAATTAGGTAAAATGTTGTACTCCTTTTCTTTAGAAGATGCATTTCTTCATGCTTTGCTAATTCAGTAATAGTATTTAAATTGAATTTTTGTCATCTGCTTTATAGTGGAAAACTGTGATTACTCTTATTAAATACATTTTGTTTTAAGAGTGCTAGGTAGAGACTGTACTACAGAAGCTCCTAACAGAGTGTTGTATTTTCCACTTGGATAGAAAGACTCTAAAGCCATATGGCATCATGAAATACCTTATTTAAAATGTAGTATTCTGATTTAAGTGCCTGATTTGGTTGCGGGTGGTTGGGTAATTTTCATACTATCTCTGTCTCCAAAGATGGATTTGGAGTTTTGGAGTGAATGGCCTCTCTTTGCTGGAAGACTGGCAGTTGCGTACAGTGGTTAGCGTAACCTGCCACACTAGTCACCACCGGGTAGAGTTTAGTTTGGCTTTCTTGCTGCTCAGGAGATGACTGAGCACAAATGTGTGCTTCCTCTTGCAGGCTTTTAGAGAAGAAATTGCTCCCATCAACTTGAAAGTTAAAGCAGTGAATGATTTGTGCAGTCAGCTCTCTCCGCTGGACCTTTATCCATCATTAAAGATGTCTCGTCAGTTAGATGACCTTAACATGCGGTGGAAGCTTTTACAGGTGCGTTTCTGAATGCCTGCGGTAGGGGTGGGTGGCAGGACTGCTCCTCTCTTACCCTCCTGCTCTCCCAAGAGATGCTATTACACTGTTTCCAGTATTTCTCCCTTCAAGGTGTAACTCTGGCAGTACAACAGCAGCAAAGGGAGCTGCCTTTCCTTCACCGTCTTGACCGAAAGCTTTTCTTTTTGGCTGCCTCAGCAGTTTATTCACTCAAGAGACCACATTAATCTCTGGAGACTTTTGCTGCATGCTTTTTTATGCAGTCTTATAGAAGTATTTTTACTCCATAAATCATTGTTGCTGAAAACCAGCCTGCATATTTCTGTTGTTTCCAAACTATGTGGAAGTTGGTTTATTTTGTTTTTGAGTCTACAGTTTCTGCAGGGAATTTCGCTTGAGGAGACTTGAGTATTAGTAGAGCTATAACAAGACGTGAGCTATACCGTATTTAGCTTTATAAAGCAGAAGAGGGGCTGGTCTAAGCAAGATTCATATTGCTTAGTTATGATTATTGGTGTTTAAATGAACTGAGAGAAGTAAATTGGAATGTGTCTGATTATAGTTAAAACTCATTTACACTATCATACTGAATGATTTAATAAAGCTGCTTACATCACTTACAGTTCATTTAGCAATCTTACCATTTTTTCACTCCCCTTTTTGTAGTAAATATTTATTGGGAATCAACTTCTCTGCATCTGTTTCCCTGGCTTCTAAGGGGTATATAAAGTCTTGCAAAGAACTGGGAAAAGGCTGGAGGGTTGTTTGCCTGTGCGGTGAAACAGAATTTTGTAAAACTCAAATGTCAGCTTTGGGGCTAGTAGCTCTGAATCAGTCTCTCCTGAGAGACAAAATCATTAATGGGTCATATCTGTTCTTCCGTCTCTCAGTATGATTTGATATTGGAATTTGTTTCCTTAAAGAGAGTTAATTAAGCAGCCAAAGCCCTGCATGTTCTAGTATAGTTTGATTAGTAAGCAGGAGGAAGCCACATCAGCCAGTGAAGCAGTATCTTCTGAAATTGTGCTAGGTTAGAAAGGCAGCTGTGAGATCAATACAATCAAAGTGAGACCTGCTGACTCTAGAGATTTGGACAAAGGAAGGGTTGGGAGGGAGTCAGAAATTTCAGTGGTCAGCTATAGTCACCAGTTCATTATTGATCTTGTACAAGAACACTGCAGGATACTCTTATCAAGCAAAAAAAAAAAAATAGTAGTCTTGAATGGCTGGGTGGTAAAAAAAAAAGTGACACAAAGTGCTCCTTACTTTATTTAACCAAAATAAACATAAGCCACTATATTGCTATATTTATTTTTGCTACAAAGTAAATGTAGCATAAATTTTATGTACCTGTGTTTATTTGTAGGTGTCAGTAGAGGATCGTCTTAAACAGCTGCAGGAGGCACACCGAGATTTTGGGCCTGCATCACAGCACTTCCTTTCCAGTAAGTTCTTTGAGTGAATTGGTGTATTTGAGAAAGCCTTGGGTGCAGTTGTGTCTCAAACACTGTCTCCCACTTAGTGACTGCCCTCTAGGTTCTACTCTGTCTGGAGCACAAAAAGTTCCTCCTCCTCGTTATTACTTGCCTCCCCCTTTCTGTGGGGGTGGTTCAGCTTCAGTCTTTATAACTTAGCTGAAGTCCCCACTGATGTGCTTGCTGCAGGAGATCACCCTGTTATCTCCCCGAGTTATGATTCTAACTCTGGTTTCTTGTGTTTGTTCTTGGTCAGCTCAGTCAGACCTTTGCAGTAAGGTCTGGCTGCTGTCTCTTGAATTTGTCTCCTCGTGAGACAATTTTTTGCATCTCTCTTATTTTTTTCAAATTCTTAGAGAAATAAGCCTATTGTCTATGAGTATTCCTGGGAGAAGGTAAAACCAGATGCTTAACTTGTTCATTCTCATTTTGACTTATTCATTACAAATAGATAGATTGTGGTATCAAGATCCATGTTGATTTTCTGAACATCTAGCACAACTGCCATCATCAAAGTTTATGATACACGATGTTAACCCAGGCAGCTTTCCAACTTTTAAATGACTGCTTCAATATTAGTGGTAAAACAAATTCAAGAATTTTGAAAAATGAATATAAAAATGAGCAGCTTTGTCCCAGAGATATCCTAAGCACCATATGTGCTGTATTAGCTAAATAGCTAATATAATTTAACATATTAAGTAAATCTTGGTTTCTTCTTGAGTTATGTGTCAACAGTATTCTTATTTCAATTTGACAAGCAGCTTCTGGGTGAACAACATGGTAAATGATGTGCAGTGCATTTAAAATATTGCAAGGCTTACACAAAACAATTCTTGGAGGCTCTATTCCCCTGTTTAAATTAACAGAGAAAACCAAAAACTTTAGAAATACTTTGTTTGTTTCGGTTTTTTTCTTTTTTTTTCTTTTTTTTTTTTTGTATATACAAACTTGATTGGAAGTGTACTGTTGCTACTGTGGGTTTGTAGCACTTCTACTCTCAAACCTGTAATCTTGACCTGTAAAGTACAACTATGTAGTAAGTTACAAATACAAATATATAGAGGCACCTTTGGCACCATTAAAAAAATGCTAGCTTTGGTAGACAAGTCAATCTGGATTGTGTAATTAAAAGAGATTAGGAAGCCACAAAAGTAAATTGTAGTTTCCTCTACCTAAGCTGTTTGGAGAAATTCCTGACTGAAGCCCTGGGCCCTGATAATGTCTCCCCACCTAGACCAATGCATCACCTTAAGGTGACTGATCAGATTCATGAACAGATCTTTACGTGAAACTCAGAAGCTTGCCAGGGTGGCTGATTTGATTTGCCCTGATTTAGATCATCTTCTTCTTTTGGCTTACAGCATGCTGCCACAAATAATTTTATTTGCAGGACAGACAGTTGGGAGAACCTGGAATGAGCAGCAGGGGAAAAAGGAGAACTGGAATTTCTCAAAATTCTTTTTTTTTTTTTTTCTGGAGTAAACGCGCAAAGAATTACATCCAAAGGGACTGTGAAGTCCAATCAATGCGCCTTGTTTAGGGCATCTTTGGGGCTTGAGAGGACATTTTTTTCTGTATTACATGCAAAAGTTAAGGGAAGATTTCCAGACGTCATGGTGGTAGATATTGCAAAGAACCACAGACAAATCCCACCATATGCCTTCAACTGCCCTGTCTAAAGCATCTCTGAATAACATCTAGCCTTTTGCTAGTATCTGCAGCACTCCTAGTGAGTGCCAGAATCAATAACTACTTGTTCAGTTTTTGTTGTGAAACTGATTTTAAAGAAGACTGGCAATTTCATTTTGCAGAGGTTCATTCAGCACAGCCAACTGGCAATATTTTAGGGAGGTTTTTCCCAAATAAGTATAGCATCACTTGATGTGTAATAATTAACATTTTGTCATAAATTTATTAGGTTGTTTGGTTCATATCTCTGTCAGTGCAGAATATCTTTTAGTTTTTAGTCAACTCCAAGCAAACTGTGACCAGAATTTTTTTCTTGGTTAGCTGACATAATTAGTGTAGTTGAACCTCAGCAGCTGTAGATGCCAAATTGCAGCAATAAAGAATGAAACTCCAGAGCTGATGTTTCTTTCACCTATTTGCTTGATTTTCATGTCTGTCCAGCATTATGAAGAGAGAAACCTTTTAGTTTCTTACCTATATTTGAGCATTTAGTTGTTAATGGTTTTTGCTTACCAATTAATTAATTCTTATTATAATTGACATTTTTTCTGTGACCTGTAGGTTGTGTATGAACCTACAGACCTTCAGTAAATACCCACTTTTAAATTGTGCACCAGCTCTCCTGTAGGCCTGAACATTTCTTCCAATAAATCTCCTGAGGTCTTTAAATAAGGACAGTTCTGTTGTGGAGTTCAGCTTTGTGCCTTTTGTATCTCACTGTTTAGAAGCCTCCCTGGTGTTATGGATGATATCTGTTGATATATCAGACATTCATAAATCCTGCAAAGATTGCTGCTGTTCAGCAAGGGGTACAAAGACAGGTTTTTTCATGCTTTTATGTTGGTTGTACAGTGTTAATCAATATTACTTTGAGTTGCAAATAGGAGCTAAAGGCTGTAACTAATAAAAATGGAGATATTTTTCTTTTTTGTTTTGCTGACAGAATTTAGTTATAGTAGTGAAGACACTTAGAAAACTGGTGTCTCCGTGCGCTCTGGGTGGATGCCTCGCTTGCTCAGAATTTATTATCCTTCTTTGGAGTGGCATCACCACATTTGTTTGATTTTTACTTTGGCGTATAATATATGGCTAAAATCATCTTGATACATTGCCTTTGTTTCCTCCAGCTGGTTTTCTAATTACTGTAAGCTTGTCTGGGAAATTATAGTTGTTCCCACTTAATTTATTATAACTGTGTTAATTGTACAAAAGGAACAATGATAGTTGGATCTTTTTTATTTGACAGGTGTTTTCTAATAATTACCTTCTGTTTATTTCCTCAGCTTCAGTACAGTTTCCATGGCAGAGATCTGTTTCACACAACAAAGTGCCCTATTATATCAAGTAAGTTTCTCTTGATTTTTAAATTTCCCATAAGCAAAACAAAGGAGTCTTATTACCATAACCTGATTTAAAAGAAAAGATACTAATAAGTAACTAAAAATGTTACCAGTCTAATCTCTCTACATAGGGCTATGCTACATGTACCATATGTTTTCATGTTTATTTTTTGTATATTGTATCATTTTGAAATAAGTAAAAATAATATAAATGGCAAAAGGACCCCATTAAAAAAAATTACCATGTAGTATGGTATACACCGACTACATCCAGAGTATAAGCTGTACTGTAAAGTGTTTTGGAAAGATTTCGTTCATAATGTATTTAAAAACACAAAGTTCATAGTCTGAAGCAGTACTGTGGTGACTAATATCTGTAGAGCCCATTTTTCCATTTGTGCAAAATTCCGACTGAAATAGACACACGTTGTTTCTCCTTCTTTAGTTTTAAAAGTCTTTAGTGTATAATCGTAGAATCATAGAATCACGGAATGCTTAAGGTTGGAAGGGACCTCTAGAAGTCATCTAATCCAACCCCCCTGCACACGCAGGGTCACCCAGAGCATGTGGCACAGGACTGCGTCCAAGTGGGTTTTGAAGATCTCCAGAGAAGGAGACTCCACAACCTCTCTGGGCAGCCTGTTCCAGTGCTCTGTCACCCTCACTGTTAAGAAATTTTTCCTTAAGTTCCTGTGGAACTTTTGGTGCTTCAGTCTGTGGCCATTACCTCTAGTTCTGTCAGTGACCATCACTGATAAGAGGCCAGCACCATCCTCCTCACTGCCTCCCTTGAGGTACTTATAGACACTGATTAGATCCCCTCTCAGCCTTCTCTTCTCCAGGCTGAACAGGCCCAGCTCCCTCAGCCTCTCCTCATAGGGCAGATGTTCCAGGCCCCTGATCATCCTTGTAGC
>NW_010589638.1:136965-159585 GCF_000705375.1 Tinamus guttatus
GTTTGGTATCATCAGCAAACTTGCTGAGGGAGCACTCTGTGCCTTCATCCAGGTCATTGATGAATAAATTGAACAGGACTGGACCAAGGACTGACTCCTGGGGGACCCCACTAGCCACAGGCCTCCAACTGGACTCAGCACCGCTGATCACCACCCTCTGAGCTCTGCCATCCAGCCAGTTCCTAATCCACCTCACTGTGCACTCGTCTATCCCACACTTCCGGAGCTTGCCCAGGAGGATGTTGTGAGGGACGGCTCAAAAGCCTTGTAGTTAGTATAATGTATAATGTTAGCATAAATATAAAATTAATGCAAGAGTTGAGTAAAATTGGACACATACCTTTCTTTCTTACCAAAATCTTTGAGCTATTTTGAAAATAATAGAATTATAGACAGAGAACTAGTTGATATATTTATTCTACTGAGTTTTCTCCAGTCCACAAGCGTTTATTTATGTACTGCTTGCCTAAAATTTAAAGTTAGAGGCTGTATCTAAAATTCAAAGGTTAAAGACTGCTTCTCTGAGAGGCAGAGATCTATTTGCCAGAGGGAAATGAAACTGTAAGGAGGTGCAATGTACTGTAAACCAGACCCAGAACAGTTCAGGCTCAAGGAAATCTCTACTGAGATGTTACCAGTTTGAGTTTGCAAAAAAGGACATTTTTTTCAGGACTGTAGGTAACTATACAGAAGTCCTGCAAATAAGTCATTCTAACGAAGTATCAGTGAAGGTTTGGTGCTCTTGCATGTTATACTGTCATAAATTTGAACATGGCACATTTTGTGCTTCAGACCATTTACTAGTGTTTGAGAGCTGTGAAGTAAGTAGTGGTGAATCTCTGTCCGTCAAACCTGTTGTCATCATTCTTGCGGTATGGCGGTTGTTTTTACAGTTTTGTGTGGAAATTGATTCTGAATATACAGGACAGGTAACTGGCAAAAGAAGAAAAATCTACTGTGATAAACTCGAGATGTTTCTAAGAGGGTTTGTGCATGTGCTAAAAAGTCTTATAGTGCCCTGCAAAGGTCTGCTGGAAAATAGGCTCTTTCCTGTAACCCGCCAAGCAAGAGCAGGAGGCAGAGGTTGGACAGGGAGGGATTCAGGCAGCTGTGCGGATGAATTGATCACATCTACAGCAGTAATTAAAAGAAAACTTTGAAATAAAAAACTGCAGAGAAAAGAGGAAAAACTCCCCTCCTCAGTTATTTCACTTGTGCCTAAGTCTTTAATGGGCTGTGAAAGATGGTGACTCATCCCTGCTCTAAGTGATCATCGCCAGTAGCTTAAGTGTGAGTTGTTCACAGGCCCCAAGTTCCTTTAGGGGCAGGTCTGTGGATGGCTGGGAAAGCTCAGAGATGGGAGAGATTGAAACAAAGTGGGATAGATAAATAGTTCTAGGGCACAGGATAGTTTGGTCCTTGGGACCACCGTTTGTGATAGAATAGACTAAGGCATAAGTTCGCGATTCACACTGAGCGCAGCAAAGATTTTGACTTGAATCTTTCACATCTGTCTCCTTTTCTCATATTTCAGAGAAATACCAATGTTTCCTCAAGTTAGCAGTCATCTCCCCTGCCCCCATCCTTCCTCAAGTTCACTCCTTGGTAAATTGGTAAATTTGGTGAACAAGATGAACAGAGAGCGTGTCTTTCTAGCTATCATGGTGGGTACAATCCCGCCGACACAGAATTCAGTGGCCAGGTACCCACAGACCCTCTGGGCCTGCTCCAGCAGTAGCTCGCTGGCTGCCTGGGGCTGGTGCACCCTTCCTTAACTGGTTTAGTGGTCTTGGGAAGTGTGATAAAGGCACAGAGGAGTAAGGCAAGTTGCCTGATGGTCAAGGTCTTTACAGGTACAGCTGCCTAACCCTAAAAACTAGGGAGTATTTTTAAGGATGGTTTTAATGAAGTCAGCAGAATTAACTGCTGCATCTCAGAGAAGACTTTTCTGGTAGATGGTTCTCTACTTTCAACTCGATACATGCTCTTGAAGCAATGTCTTTCTTGGTGCTTATTTCTTGAAAGAGGAGGATGATGTTATGTGTGGTTTGTGGTTTTGGAGGAGGGGAGGAAGAAGGGGGTATAGCAGGGTCTTACTGCTGTTTTTTTTTAGTGATATTTTGTAATTATTCGAGCATATTTGAATGAGGTACTGGTGATCTAAAATAAAACTTGAGTAGAAAAAAAATTTACGATAACTCTCAAGTAACTCATATCCTTTGAGACCAGTTACAGTTACTGTTTTTATACTAAGAGTCATATGTTGGGAAATAAAGTTTAAGGTATCAGTTGTTCATTTTATGGGATAGGAAGAAAAAAGGCAGAAGGGGGAGAATAAAAGTATAATCCAGTGATGGATGGCTGAGATTTTTTTTTAATTCATTTTGAAAGTGAAGTAAAAAGGTAATTGAAATCAGGCTACCTGAATTCTGAATAAGAGTATATATTCTGTTTAGTCACCATAAATTCATATGTCTAGGTCATTTCAGTTGCTTTCCTTTCTTTTTCATGTCCTTGCATGAGAAATGTAAGGTGTTCCAAAAGTGACATAGCGGCACATGATTTTGTGGTTTGGTCTCTGTTAAGATGAGAATTCAAAAAATAATACCATCTTCCCAGGGATTTTTTTGCATATAGAGGGTTAAGTTTAAAAAAAAAAATAATAGGGAGCTGAATGTGAGAAGGCAGAAAAGAATATTCTTGGTGGCAATGAATCTGTAAGGAGAATGTCAAAATGATGCAAGACACCTGTATTTTCAGATAAGCAACGTTTATTCTGTTTCTTTCCTGATGCCAGTAGTGACGGCCTGCAGAGTGTGGTTCACTCTTCCCACCCCACGGTGGTGTTTCCTCACGGTCAGCATGTCTGTCTCCTCTGGAGCTGTATTTAGTCATAGTTCTTTGAGCCCAGGTGTATTAAGGTGTCTGTACCCTGCGTGACAGCAAATATTTAATTGAACCAGGGTTATAGACAAGATTTAGCCTCTTCCCACCTCTCCAAATATCTTCTGTATAAACCAAATTTGCCAAATGCCTTTGCGTCTGTACAGGTGACTGCAGTCCTGTTCACATCCCATTTGATTTTTTTTTCTTTTTTCTTTTATTGATACTTGGGGAAAGGTTTTGCATTTCTCTAGTCTAATTCTTCACTCCTGCAATAGAGTTAAATGATAGAAACAAAATGTTTGAAAAAAAAAAAGATCTATAAAATCTAGATGTTTCTGAAAAAAAGTTGAGTCTTTATGAAAGAGGATGGGACTAATGAGCAGTATGGAGAGGGATGCCAAACAGCGCGCAGTATTTACTAATCCACTTCTGGTAGTCAAAGTGATAACTTTGTCAAGAGACAGAGACAAAAATTGATTTTCTTCAGGCAAGCATACCATTGAGCAAATTGTGCATAGGTTGCTTTGCAAAGGTTTTGGTAGATATAGATGTATATATGTATGTATGCCTCAGCACTCTCTACTTTATGGAGCAAAGGAAATAAGCTGCTTTCTGTTTCTAGATTTTTGAAGGCTTTTCAGGAAGTCTTTGCTCATGTTCATTTTATGTCTGTATGGAGAAGAGAACCTGTATAAAAGGATATCAGTATATGTAGATAAATAGATATTTCAGTTTTGAGAGTTCCTCAATTACCAGTTGCTGTGCTGGTCTTCACTATCTATTAGCAAATACAGTAATATATTTTCTGTGAAGGACTTTCAGAATATCTGAATGTAAATTGTTTCACCAACTTTTAAAATACCTTACCCTTCTTGCAATGCATCACGCCATCTCTTTTGTCAATACAAAACAGTATTTTCTAATGGATTTAAAAAATCAAATAGCATGACACATCTGTATAGCTGCTTTCATGTTGTATGGCAGTGGCTATCAGCACAGGGATAGTCCTGGTCTGTAATAAGAAATTATGCAAAAATACTCATGTCTCAAGTTTCCTTTCTTGTAGGAGAAAAAAAAGCTGAGAAGTATGAATTGATTTTTTTTTCTCCAAGTCCATAGGCAACCTAAAACACTTTGAGATGTTCAGCTTGCTCTGTTCATTTGACCTGGAGTATTCACTTATTTCTAGAGATTATAATTTAAACAATGCATTACTTGTCTGCTCTTTATTTGCAAACAGCAAGTATTTCTTTTAACAAGGATTATCTTTTTTAATTAGTAATTAGAAAGCTGCTGGTAATCGTAATGGGTAAGAAGCAGACTGTAAAATGAGGTATTTTTGGTATTTAAGCTTTATAACAACTTGTTAATGTGTGGGTTATTTTAATTGGGATTTTTTTTTTGATTACAGCATTTAGTTTTAATTCTTTAAATGTGTAAGTCTAATACAATTAGACTTACAGGATTTTTTAATTACATTGTCTTGTACAATCAATTAATGGATGTATGTTTTACTGTGTGGCTTATATTGTGTCAGTAGCTTTTGGCAGAAGAGAGATGTCTCTCTCTGAATAACTAAATCTTGTGACACTAACCAAAAAGATAATATCGAATGAATCCTCTTATGGCTCAGTTGGTGAGACACTTTCAGTACTTTGCTGCTGAGCTGTGTGGGATGACAAAACATGTCCACAGCACTTGTGGTCCTATCCTATAGACGGGCTTACTTCCACATACAGAGCTGTAATCCAATGCCACCGTGACTGCAGGAACAACGCGATTGCTCTGTTAACACTGCAGTGAAACTTGGGAGAGAACTGCCACTGCATCTGGAGTAGCAGAGGAAGCCTGTGTGGGTTTGTTTAGTGCCCATTTTTCTTTTCAGAAGTTTGGTTAAATGACTAAAACAATAAACTTTTCTCATTAATATGGTAAGATACCACATAAAATTCAGGCCTATTCCAAATATAGATTTTGATCAGCTTCTGCCTTCTGGATTTCCCAGCTTTTCTGCAAGCTTAAGTTTTCTTTCATTCAGGGCTCCAGATTGTTTTCTATAGGAAAATACACAAAATGACATTTCTTTGCGCTCATAGCAGATAGCTTCCTCTCAGGGCTGAACTTTGTGAAGACTCCTTGTCATGTCTGTTTAGGGAAAACAACCCATCCAATTTGCATTAATTGCCTTCTGGACTTCCCAGGACTTAGGGAGCGCACGTGAATGAAGGTGGAGCTCTGTCTCCCTGAGTGGGAACTCCTCTGAAAATGACTGGAGCACTTTTGTTGCTGTGGTGAGAAGCACACACTGCTTCAGTTGCTTTGCCTTGTTTTAGCTCTAGTGAGCTGGACGCCTTTCACACACGCATGTAAAAGGTGTGTGTCATTAGTTATTTACTTGAAAAAATAAATTCTGATAGCTCTGATTTCCTGTATATTTTTTATATTTACTGAGCAAGCTATCAGAGAAGCAGAGAAACGTCCAGAGCTGCTTTTTTAGCATTTGGGCAGTAATGAACATAGGATGGTAGCTACTGCACTACGTAGCTTGGAACAGATTGCCCTGTTGGGAACCTGCATGAAAGGAACTATGTTTCCCTGTCAGAAAGATTCCCCTTCAGAAAGCAGCACATTTTCCAGAGGTTGGTCTGTTTGCATTAGTCTTGCATCAGTAGCACAAAAGCTACTGTAGCTACCGCACAGGAAGACGGACCGTATTTCAGAGAGATGCTTTACAAACCAAATCACCAGGAGGCACTTTGTCTTGCCTGCCTCCTGTTTGGAGCTCCTGATAAAATGACTCCTTAGTCTGACAGTTTTATTTGCGGCAGAGGGAGGTTATCTGCACACGCATTTTTTTCTTTCTCTGAAGTCAATTTATGTGCATGTAAAAGCCCTTGCATATTATGAAACTGTTATTGAACAAAATATTGCATTAAGAAATGTCACTGTTGAGACCAGTTTCTCCCTCTGCCCTCTTATTTAATTTGTAGTCACATTTTTTCCCCCCGACAGTGTCCAATGTAGCCTTGCTTTGGAACTGTGTCTAGCCCATGGGATATGCTGAGGTGGTAGCAGTGGTGTGGTACTGTCGGCAGCAGTAGGGCTGAGGTGCTCCCTCCTCCTACCTGAACAGATTATTCACTCACTGGTTCATTTGTTCCCAGCCCATTTCTGGTTTTTGTTTGACAAATCCACTTGCAGGATTGCTCAGCTGCTATGGATAGTATCTCATTAGATGTTTTGGGATGAAACTGGTAAGATCACCGTCCCCTCATACAGCTGTTTAGTAGCTATCAGGTAGTTTGGGGGTAATTTGAAACAAGCCTTAATGGAGGGCTGCTTTGTCTCCTTTTTTCAGTTCCACAGGAAAATGTTCCTTGGGCCTCTTTTCTCTTATAATCCTAGTAGCAGGTAGTTATCCTATGGGATGTACAAAGGAATTGAATGATGAGTTTTAAAAACCCATTATTACACAGCCTTGTATTCCTGCTTCCTTTGGAAACAGAAGTACAAAAATACTTTCTGGTCATTATTCTTAGGGATGAGTTTCGTGCTGTGTTCTGTGCTTTTCTGTGTAAGGAGAAAATTTAGCTGGTAAGGTTCTTACTCCATTAAGATGAGAAAGTAGATGCTAGAGCAGGGTATAGAGATGTGGGATGGCTGTTTCATTTTTCTTCTGTGCTTCATGTTAAAGCTGCCTAAAATATGAAAGTGTAACATCGTTTTTGCATGGCCTGTTGTCATGCTTTAAAACAGCTTCAGATAAAATTGCCTTTGAAGCAATGTATTTAAGCATCCAGTCTTAATAATGAAACTCTTTGAGAGGCATTTTAAGTGAAAACTGTTCTTAAAGCTGATTTGGGGAAAAGGTTTGATTATTAATATCCACTCCTCATAGTTTTATAAATTGCTTAGAAGGTGCATTTAGTTTTGCCTCCAACACCTATTAAATATTACTGAAGTGTGCTGCAGTACATAGGTATATTTTGGGGGGGAAAAAAAGTAAGCATTATTCAAATACTTTACATTTTTTTTCTCCCTTTAATTAAGAAAGGGTCATTTTGGATCTAGCAGAATTTAACAATTCGTTGCCAGAAAGGAAAAAAAATAATATTCTGCTTTTACTACGAGTCAGTTGTTATTTGCATAGGGAGGAGATTTGCTGCTAATAAACCTTTGCAAGTCTGCTGCACTTCCCAGGTGGCGTTTTGGCAACCCCTCACAAATACAAAGTTGGTTTCATCATGGCAGCATATTTTCTCATTCCAGAGAATGGTAAACTGCAAAGCAGAGGCTGTGATTTGGAAAAGGTCTTATCTTATTTTTATTATTCATGCTAATTTTAACATGAATGATTTCTTTGAAAGCAATTGAACTTCTGAAGCAATAGCAAGATTTGATTCAGCTCTAGCATGTGCTTACATGCAGCATTTGTGCTAATAGTTTAGCATGTAAAATAGTGAGGGAAAACTATGTTTTTTTTCAAGGATTTATCACAGTGCTGTTATCTGTCTTTTCTTCTAACACAAAAATTTGAAGGTCTCTTAAGTCAGAATCTTTTATCAGGAGCTAAGAAATCCTTTTCAGTTTTGCTGTTGACAGCAAAATCGCTACACCACATGTGTATATTTTTCTTTTCTTTTCTTCCCCCTCCTTGGCTGGGGGAGGTGAGATGAAGGCATATCCTTAAAACAAGCTTTACTGACCTGATCATATATTGGATCAAGTCAGTGGATGTTTGCGGCTGGTTGTGGCAGCACAAATCAATTCTAAATGGGTAAGATGATAATGGCAGCATCCCACTTAACATGGGAGTGGAGCTATTTGGCATCTATTTCAGCAACTTAAATCCAAACTACCCCGGTTCAGGGATTGTTTTTGAGGTTATCTAGTGGGTTGATCAAACAAGGCATAAAATTATTTTTTTGTGTTCCTGTTTACAGAAGCTGGATATGTTTTCCTTTCTAATGCACTGTAATTTGGTTTTATACCAAGAGGTTTTTGAGAATGCCAGACGGTCTGTTGCCTTAATGCTGGCAAAGCACCAAGCTGAAATGCATCCTCTTTTCTCTTTTTTTTTTTTTTTTATCACTTTCTTGATGGTTTCTTGGTGTGCACCTGCTAGGGAAATAATGATCTTCCAAATGACTTTTTAATAAAATAGCTGTAAACTACTACTAAACTGTAACTGTCCTTTTAGAAACTTTCAGTGTAAAAATACCAATGATTAGATTCTGGCATATATTGGGCTTTGGAGGTCTGTTCTGCTGTTCCACTCAATGCTGAACATATCCGGGCCTCAAGTGCCCTATTCAGAGCTTGAGATCTGAAGGGAGATCCTGTGGTATTATGAAACTGAAAACTAGGAGAAGTTGCAGCTCAGGGAAGTAGATCTTCTCCGAAAGCATTAAAACCCATGCGTCAAACTGAGAATGTATTCAAAGGTAAAGATGAACTTGAGTGAGATTCTGGATTGGGAAGGGCTCAAAGGAACTGTTTCAAGTACCTTCAGTGCCTCACAGGAGATATTATTTATACCTCCTGAGTTAACAGGAATAGATATTTTTCTTTGAACATTATAGCAAACACGTCACAAATGCACAATGGTGCCAGGTACACCTGGCAGAAAGAGTTAAGCCTGGCAAAGATGGAGAGAAGCCAGGTCAGGCCCAAAGCTGAAACACTCATGAAACGGGGCATAATCCTACACTGGGATCCAGCACGTGAACTTTCAGCTAGAGTGTCTTGAAACATAATGCAAAGAAGGGCCCTCAGCTCTTGCTTTGTTTGGAGAATGTTTTCGCTCTGCAGAAAATTGACCAAGGAGCCAGAGCAGCAGCAGTTCACATGCATGTGTCCATGTTAACTTTCATTTCCTTCAGTAAAAGCAAAGATGAAATAAGATATACCCTAAGGTCATTATTGTTTAATTTGCTAACTTGGCATCATTTTATTTGCATTATTAACTTTATAGTTCTTAAGAGGAATATGGGGATTTTCTTTTTCAACACAGCTTCTCTAATGAATTTTCCGACTAACTAATTGAAATTTAAATATTTTCTGTGTCAGGAATGTACAATCATCCTCACAGTGGATTTGCAGAAATAGAAGTAAAATGTGGCTCAAATAAAGACTGAGATTTCAGCAGAGTTAAGGGAAAGTGCCTTTTGATTCATATGGCTGTATAGCTGAAACCTTGGTGAATTAAACAGCAATGCTAAATGGTGGATTAAGTGATGTTGCCTATTGATTCTCTCTATTCTGTGGGCACTAGTGTAGAACATGCTCTAAAATCAGATATCAGTTTGATGAGAGCTTGAAAAGTGCATAGGATAGGTTTTTCATTAAATATGTTATAGGTACCTGTTAAGATTGCCATATGTATTGAGAAGTGGTTAGATATGCAGTGGTCTGAAATAAAAGCTGTAATGCTTTTAATTTTTAAAGAGCTTTTGCAATATTTTTACAGTGCTCTAGCACCAAAAAATGGCATTTTTACCTTATTAATCCACCTTTAAGCTTCAAAATCAGAGCAGAACTGATACCATCTGTCTTAGAAAAAATCAAAAGTAAGTATTTCTAGAATGTTAAAAAAATAGGTGGACTGTTGCCTAAGCTACTTAGTGATTTAAAAACATCAGAGCATCAAAACATAGATCGTGTATTTTGATTTTAGACCTGAAGGATTTTTTTTCCTCTTAAACCCTGAAGATTTTGTTTTGTTTTATTTTGTTTTATTTTATTTTATTTTATTCCTTGTTAGTTTCCTTAATTTCCTTATTTTATTCCTTTTATTTGTATTTGCTTATTTCCTTAAACTTTGATTATCTTTTTCCTTTGTAGTCACCAGACACAAACAACCTGTTGGGATCATCCTAAAATGATTGAGCTCTTCCAGTCCCTAGGTGAGTGCATTTCTTTGCATAAACTGTTATGGTAAGTATGGCATTTGCTCTGTGAGCTGTCTAAAACTTGCATTTGTCTGAATTGGCCATAAGCTGCATATATCAAAGCATTTCTCACATTTTGATCAGACACACTTTGCAAGAAACGTGCTACCCTGATCATGCGATGTGTATTGCCTTTCAGTAATTTTCATTCTGAATAATATGTTGCGACTCTTCACTTTAATGCTCTATCTTGTTTATTTCTTTTAAATCCACATGGGATTGTCCAAGGATGCGGGCTCTGTGCAAGCAGGATGCACAGCCTGCAGGGAACTAAGTTTTGTAATATATCAGAGCAGCTACACTCTCAATAAAGGCTAGATCATATTAGGGAACAGCTCGTTCAACATGCCCTGCTAACATCTGCATTTACTGTGAAACCTCCCTCTCTAGGGAGTGGAAGGATAAAATGCTATTAACTGAAGAAAAGTATTACTATACCTAAAATAGATTGTTTATGGGTGTCCCTTCTGTCCTTTCACTCAACTGTCCTTGTCAAAGCGTTGTTAACAAAGTCAAAGTTAAATTTTTTTTCTCGGTTACTGTGACCTTCATTGGCCCTGTCTCAGACATGTTGTCTGATGGATTTGTAAACTCACCGAGCAATGTACTTCATTCTAACGCTTGTCAGGAAACTAGATGTATCCACTCCATAATACGTACGTGCACTACGTGTGCCAAGGCAGTAGTGCGAGTGTTTCTGTTGGGGCAGTCTCCAGAGGCCCTGGCCTGTCAAAGTCAGGAAAGTGGATTTTTTCCTGCAGGTGGATTTTTTAGAATGGGTCTCAACTTCCCAGTTGTCTCAGTTTCTTCAAATATGCTGTATCCTGTCTCTTCTCCTCTTTGCAGTGAGATAATATCAGATGTTTTCCAATGTGTAGGAGTGTGGAAATTTGTATGTAGAATAAATTTATGGATGCTCTTTCAGGCTGTTCACCTTTCTGTTGTGTTATTTCAGCTGACCTGAACAATGTTCGCTTCTCTGCCTACCGCACGGCCATCAAGATCCGAAGATTGCAGAAAGCTCTGTGCTGTGAGTTTGCTCATCAAGACAGATGAATCGTTTCTGTACAGTACTTAGGGAAGGGAGGGTGGGTCAACTTAAGCCTGAAGACGTTAATGTTGACCAAGGATCTCTCCTTGACAGAGTATCAATGGGAGGGACAAGTTGTACAGAGAGGGGTGTCTGCTTGTTCAGTCTTCCTCTGCCAGCAGGGCTGCCTGGCCTGGTGCTGCTGTAGCACCTGCGAACTTCAGACATCTGGGAAGTTACACAGTGGGGGGAAAAAAAAAAGTTAGTGGTGGCTCTGTCACTTTTGTCTATAGCTTTTGAAGAAACCTAACCTTGGCTGCATCTTCGGCACCTGGCTCACTTCAAGTCTTTGGGCTTGATATTTTAGACTTTTCAGTTTCCTGAAGAGACAGTTGAAAACCATTCTTGTCAATGTTTGATTTGCATCTGCATGCAGCACATCCTTATTTCCCTCGCTCCTCTTTCTGTAATGTGAAACATTTTTGTATTACATGAAACTGTGTTTGAATGAGTACAGTCTTAATGCATTGAAAAAAAGGGGTGAATTCAGGTCGCACATAATGGTTTTCTCACTAATGCATATGTGCTCCCTTAGCAATGTTCACAGGGGGCTAGATAGAACTTCTTGGCTGGACTTCAGTAACGCATTACAGTGAAGGAAGCTGTGCTGGGGATGCCAGCCAGCTGCTCCAGAAAGCTGGAGCACATCTATGCAGCAAGACACAAGCTTCCAGGAGTACGTGTCACCAGTGCTTCAGGTGCAGGCTTCTCACAGAAATTCAAATCAAGTTTGAGGCCTTCAGATCTAAGTGTTATTATGTTTTGTGGACAGCAGAGCCTGTAATTTGAAAGATTTTGTGATGAGTGAAAAAACAGATTTCTCTCGCATAGCATGTAAGCCTAGAGCTTATGTCTGCAAGAATTAAAGCTGTCGTTCCACTCAAGTTGACTTCCCAACAGAAATACAGAGCGTTATGGACTTTCCACTTAAATATGTATCATCATGTACCTAAAAAGAAAAAATAATAAAAATCAAAAACCAAAAAACCGAGAAAACAAAGTAAAATTCTCCTTGTGCATGCAGCTCCCCAGGGAAGAGTGAAAAACAAACTGCCTGCTAATGATGCTAATGGTGCTGCCGTTTGCATCCCTGACTGGCATACAGACACTCCAGCGACCTGCGTAGAACAAGCTTTGCTTTCATTCCTTCTAAGCAGCTTTCGGAAGGAGCATGCTTCCTCTGCTTGCCTTATCTGCAAAATATACCAATTTTTGTAAACATTCACATATTCACGTATTCACGTATTCCCACCTCCTCTCCTATGTCAGTAATGTCTCCGGTTTATAGGGGATGGGGATGGGAAGAGGGCCTTGCAGGGCTCCTGGCCTTGCTCACACCCGGTCCCGGCCTCATCCCCTTGCTCGCTGCCTTGCCCTGCTCTGCTGGTGCCAGGCCGCTCTCAGCCTCTCCCACTCGCTTGCGCTTCCTCAGCCTCCCGTGCTCTCCACGGGGCCCGCTTGGCCTCTCGCTCTCACTCTTGGCCTCTTGTGCTTGCTCTCAGCTTCTTCCTCTCAGTCCTTTCTCAGCCTGTGGCTCGCCTTTTGCTTGCTCTTGACCTCGCTTTCTTGCACTGACCCGTGGTCTCTCTCTCTGCTTGCTCTTGCACTCCTCTGCCTCGCTTGCACGTGTTCACTGCCTCTTGCTCGCTCCCTGCATCGCTCTTGCTCCCTACTGCTGGCTTCTTGTCTGCCTCTGCCTCTCTGTCTCTTGTCCCCTGTCTCTTCCTCTCAGGAGGAAGACCAAGGACCTGCTTTCCTTCCTCCCAGCAGCCAAAAACCCTTTGTCTCTATTATGTGTGCGTATTTGGTCAGGAGTTGGTGTACTCTGTAAGAACACAACAGTGTGAGTTTTAGTGAAAGACATTGCAGAATCACAGAGCTAAATGCTACAAGAATTGCCAGTCTTTGAGCAACTCTTTATGCTATGGCTCAATTTTAAGACAATCTTTAAAAATTTAATAAATACTGTTCCTTGTGTCATTGTTTGCTTAGTGGATATTTTCTTCCCAAGGAACAGGTGAAGTTCTCTGTGAATGCAGTGGTTCTCAGCCTCTTTCTGTTCCCCTAATGAGTACTGAAATAGCCAAAACATAATCTCTGCTAACACTTCTTTCTGAGAAAGGGAGGAATGATTAAGCCTGACTGAGGATTCTTTTTTTGACTGTGTCTTTTCTTGTTTTTAGTTGTTTATATTAATGTAGGGACAGAGTTGTTTTCTGTGCCCATCATTCCTTCTCTGGTCAGAGTTACTTTAGCCTTCTATTGCATTTCCCATAATTTTAACCATGGATGTTCTTTAAAGGTGTTTGGATGCCTTATGTATTAAGACAAAGAGAGTGTCAAAACAAATCACTAGAAAATAAGGTCATTGTAAATTGTAAAATGTGACAAATTGCTGTCACAGCTGCAGTGTGTATATAATGGAAAGGGCCATTTTGGCACAGACTGCAAGGGCAAAGCTGAAGCAGGGTACGCAGTCCCACTTGTACTTGATAGGTTTTGACTTTGCAGGGAGGCCTGGTAACATTGTACCAGTGCTGTGTATAAGCAGATTTGGGAATACATCGTTTCAGAACTATGCTCTGGAAAACTTCACTGGTGCAAAACTCTCTTCTAAGTCTTTACTGTCAGTGAGTGTTGAAAAAAGTTGTGGTTTCAAAGTTCTGCCCCTCCCATTAGAAACAAGCAAGTAGAGTCACATTTCGTTGTGTTCTCATTCCTTCCTGAAGGTAGGTTCTTGCAGGGACTGATATGTGCATGTAAATACATGCCTTTATTTGTAAAAGTCTGCAAAAGTTTGCAATTTGGAAAGAACAAATTCTTGAGTAGCTCTTCAGTCTCAGATTGTTGAACGTGCACTTTCCTGCTGTAGCACAAGAGAGGGGCCAGAGAGAATTCTCCGTGTTGCAGTTGTACTGAGCGGTCATGGAGCACTAGGCTCCGAGCAGAGTACTTTTTCTTTGGCAGCAAACCTGAGCTCATTTTCAAGAAATGATTTTGCCCCAGATACTGAAGTGTAGTACTGGAAGGCAAAAAGACAACAAGAATGCCATGGATATTTAAGAATTCTGTCACTGAATTTCTTTAAGTGATGTAAAATGTGAGAATGCTGATGAGAACGTCAACCGCACAAGGACGAGGAGAACAGTGAGGCACCCTGGGCTGAAGGGAGCAGCTCTGCAGACTTCCATCCATCAGTGGGGCTTTTGCAAGAGCTGCTCTTATTCACAAGGTCTTTTCAATACTAAAGCTTCACAGCAATGTCTGCCTAGTTCCTGTGAGGTTTGCAGCAGCCTCAAATTTGCCATGAGCAGCTGCATGTCATTACTTGCTCCTGAGTCATTCGCATACACCTGCTCGAACCGTGCTGAGTGACGTGGTTTCTGTTTATAACTTTCCTTTGGGAAAGTCTCCTTGCTCCAGAAAGGAGAGACGTGACCATAATGTCCGTTCATTTGGGTAACTAGCGAACCATTCAGCATATTCAAGCAGATGCAAATTGATACCGCAAAACTACTTTTAAAAGCTGTGTGCAGTAGATTTTGAGCCACCACAGGCATGTAAGTCTCAGGTTAGCTTTTCCCTATCTGCATAAAAGCAGTTTAGTTAAAACTTCTGGGAATTAACGTGTAATGAGAATATCATGCCTCTACACTGGACCAAGCAAGGGGCTCTGCTAGTGGGTAGACTCTACCAGCATAACCATCTGTATCCAAATTTCACTCAACTCAGCCAGGTGAGCACTGAAATAAGAAAGGATGGAAATAGCTTCCACAGGCTGTTCTCCATGAGTGGTGTCATCCAAAAGTATCAGGTTTGCTTAATTTCACATTAGTACAGCTACAGAGTTTCCTTTTATAGTGAAAGATACTGCAAGTATATTTCCCTACTGCCTCTTGATTCCTTTGGCATCATTTGAGTGTGAATGTGAGGCCTTAATAGTGCAGATCAAGTCATGAAGTTTGGTCCTCAGTCAGCTTGCATGGCAGTTTTCAGTGCACAGGTGGTTGTGCTAAGCTAAGCCAAAAGGCTGCAATAGTTTGGCATGCCAAAGCAATGGAAAGTTGTACTGGCTTTAAAAAGAAAGCTGTTAGTGATATCAATCTGCTTGAGGAAGCTGCTTTTGGAAGCTTAAGTGTACTATAAAAAAAAAAAAGAAAATGGAAAAAAAAGGGAAAGCTAGTTACAGTCAGAGATTTTCCCTTTAAAGTGTCTTGTTCTTCCTTCCCTCCTGAATGCCATGTTTATGTGGTTTGATAGCATGTTAGAGCTTTGCACCTGGCTTCTGAAATAAAATAGGCTGAGTTGCATTGTGCGTGTTTTAAAATGTAAATGTTCTTGTGAGCCATTTCTGGTATATTTTTTTACTAGTTCAGGTCACAGAATCACAGAGTGGTTGAGGTGGGAAGGAAGCTTTAGAGATCTTCTGGTCCAAGCCCCCTGCTCAAGCAGGGACACCTAGAGCACATTGTCCAGGATGTCCTTTTGAGCATCTCAAAGGATGGAGACTCCACAACCCCTCTGGACACTCTGCTGTTCCTTAGATTCAGATGGAATTGACTATGTTGCCTCTTGTCATCTCCCTGCGCACCACTGGAAAGACTCTGTTGCATCTCCTTGACACGCTCCCTGCAGATGTTGATAGACATTAATAACGCCTCCCCCCAGGCTTCTCTTCCTTACGCTGGACATCCAGCTCCCTTGGCCTTCCCTCCTACAATAGACACTGCAGGCCTTGGTTCCCTCCCAGGTCACCTTAGGAGCCCCCGCTGGACTCTCTGCGGTGGCTTCACGTCCCTCACATTCCCTTTGAGGAAGGGAGTTTTCCGTGAGGAGGAACTGTTGGCAAGGTAGCCTCAGTTTGCTGCAGTTAGCACTCTGCCTTGTTTGGGAGATACATGTTTAGCCTTCATTTCCACCCTGATAAATGGGACAACACTTCCAAGAAAAAGTCAATAAAACAACTCCCAAACCTCCTGCAGGTCTGATGTTAGAATAAAATGTACAGAGGCGAAAAAAAAACAAGGAATGTGAGGGACTGGATCTCATTTTACAGGTGTGTTAGAAGTGGTAAACTGGAGAAATGGAATTAGGAATGTGACCTGCTCTTGGTCTATAACCTTATCTGAGGATAGATGCTCACTGAGTTCTGGTCAGAATTGGTCATGGTGGTTAGTTTCATCTTGCTGATGCTTTTTATTTTTCTCCCTGAACTTATTTTTCAGCTTGAGCTCCACTTACCTGGTTTGCACAGACTGCCCTTCTGGGGTCCTTATTTAACATTATTGGTGCAGAGCAATTTACAACGCATCTGAGATTGTCATGTTTCATTTCCTTTGAGAAATGACATTTATAGAGCAAATGCATTACTGGCTACTCAGAAACAGCTCTGCGTGAGCTCAGAATGTGTTTCAACATCATATCATATATACTGTAGCAAACATAGCAGTATATTGCAACTTTTTTTAATATCTTCATTTTTATTATGTCAAAAATGGTGTTAGGGTTTACGCCAACCTTTTCATTAGGCCTTCCTTTCCATCAAAACAAGTTCCATCCTAATTTTGTTTTGCAGAAGAATTAGAAGAGCTCATCAACAACTTCTAATTTTCACCATCCAGTTTCTAATTTTCACCATATTTTCACAGTTACAGTCACATTTGTTTATGGTGTGGGGGGCAAAACCATTGACACCCATCAGAAATCCATGGTATCAGAAACCGCTCATACAAATGCATGAGAAGACTTTCAGCCTGCATCTCGAGCATGATAAGCAAAATCAAAATATTCTGCATGAAAGCATAGCCTTTAGTGTTCTGGAAATAGTTTCCTGAACATTTTCTCTGTGCTCTCTTCCTCTCCACATTTTCTTTTATGCCTTCATGTAGCAACTATTGTTCAGTTAATTGGGGCTTAGTATCTTCTTCCCTCATTTTAGAGAATGTTGTTACCCAAAAGTTTGCTTTGCATTACATTTAATGAAAAACGATAGTCATTCGATGTGATCCTGCTTTATGGTAAATGCAGAGAATTCTCTAAATGAAGTGGGCTCACAGTGTGTACATCTGAAGTGACAATTCTCTAATTATGCAGGCAACTTCAACAGCTCTTTTAATGTTCTTAGCTTGACAGTGTCACCGTGTTTTTCTTGCTTATTCATTTTTTAAATATACAGTGTCAAAATGCTATTAACTCCTTATAACAGAGAGCAATTTTTTACCATGTCACCAAAGGAAAACTACTTGGAAAACTAATCTGTCTTCAGTGTTTGCTACTGTAAAGTGAGAAGTCAGGGAACAAGTATTACAAGTCCCATGCTCAAGTACCTGTGTTCATTCTCTTTTTCTTTTTTCTTTTGGTTAGTGGACCTGTTGGACCTGAACACAACGAGTGAAATATTTAAACAGCACAAGCTGAGTCAAAATGACCAGCTCATTGGGGTCCAGGATGTGATCAGCTGCCTCACTACCATCTACAGTGGACTTGAAGAAAAACACAAAGATCTGGTGAATGTTCCCCTCTGTGTAGACATGTGTCTAAACTGGCTGCTCAATGTATATGATAGGTAAGTAATGCAAATGTGAAATGTGCCAGACTTGTACGACTGTGGTATATTTTTTCTCAGTTACTTTCTGGACAAAGTGCTTGCAATAGAATTTGATGGAACTTTTTTCATAAATATAAGCCATAAATGTATAATAATAAATCATATCTCTTGATAATTTTGACTCAGTAAAGAAGTGCTGTTTCTTATGCTGTCCTACTCAACTATACTGCAGTGCTAAATGGTACGTAGGATTTACCCTGCCACCCAAGAAAATACAAGAGTTTCAGGAAATGTATAGCTCTCTAGAGAACACAGTATGTTTGTTTGGTGTTTGCTGCTTAAGTTCTTTTTGAGTGTAAGTGTCCCAAACTGCCTAGAATGTGTTCCAGTTGTACCAGCTCCTTTCCTGCCACAAGCAGGGACAGCTCTGTTTGCTTTCCACTTAGTTACCTGTGTGCTGTAGTCCTGGCTGAAGTCCCTGTGTGGAATCCTCCCTGTGGTGGTTCTTAGGTCTCAGGACTGAACCTCCTGTGATTCTGGAGCCTGGGCGATGTCCTGGCCCCGCTTGCTTCAGCGCCTGCAACTCCAGCTCATCCCACTTCGTGCTACCGGATCCACCGGCACTAGTCCTAGGAGCAAAGCCGTGTTTCCCTGGTGGTTTGGGAGTTTGCCTCAGGAGTGCTTTGGGATCCTTACCAGGGACTCGTGGCTTTAACCAAGTAACCATCCTCTGCTCAAGAACACCACATCTGGAAGAACGTGACAAATTTCACTCCAGCTGCCCCTTCCACTTTTGCCCAGCCCTTTCCTTCGCTGCGTGTTCGGCTCTGACCTCCCTACCCTGCCACACTATGTGAACCAATGTGGACCTACAGTCAGTGCATCTTTCCCTGCTTGTGTTTCTGGGTCTCGAGTTTGTCACTCATTTTTCATAATTAATTGTGTTCACTATTCTGATTCCCCTTTCTGGGTGATTTTTTTCCTAATTTGGAAAAAGGCCTTGTTTCCATCAGTTCCTTCAATCTCTGAAATCTATCTCCTAGCTACCTCCTTATTTTGATCGTTTCAGGTTAACAATGCTCAGACTGTTCTGTAGTTGCTTGAAGACATGGTAGTGCTATAGGTTAGGTGATTGCTTTGCTCTGTCAATTAAATATATGCTGTAGTTCAGAGATATGCACAGAAATCAAATCATATCTTCTAAGCTGCATGCTTAATGTCCAAAATGGACGGAAGGAGTTATCAGGGAGGTTCTTTTACTCACCTTTGCAAAAGAGAGCTGTTACGTATTGAACTGTGCATCCTTCGGTCACTGTGTGCACTCAGTGCCAAATTCTTACATAGTGATATTTTTACAGAATTACAGGCCCGTACTTTGTAGGGATTTTATTTTGTGTTTTTTATGTTGGGGGTGGAGAGGGAAGGAGAGAAGGGAATACCCATGACCATTTATCATTTACGTGGTGACTGCTTGCTGTGCTTTGTTATTCCAGTATATGTATTTAGTACAGTAACATTTCTGTTAATTGGGCTTCTTACTATTGCTGTAAAATTGGAGAATGACTGGGACTTCTTTCAGCAAGTCTCTTTATTTTCCAGAGCTCGGTGTTGTGAATGATTAAACAGCACATCACTAGCAAATACTCTGGTAAATCAAGTGTTTTGTTTGAATTAGATGTTGTTGGATAACAACAGAATAAAATAGAATGAGTGACTTCATAGTGTCAGAGAATTTTAGTGGTTGTTATTTGGGGAGGGAGTTTGGTTTCCAAATTGATCACTCATCCATTATTTTTTCTTCTGCCTACCCTTGTTTCCCAACTTCAGTTAGAAGTGGTTTAGTGTGCCCATATTTAAAATGCCAGGTAGTGGGCAATAAACCTCTCTGCCATTCAGGAACATTTCCTGTTGTCGCTATTCCCTATTGATTATTATGTTGAAAGTGTTGAAAGAGATAGTTCCTCAAGCTGATGAAAGACTTTAATCTTGTTTCAAACTTTGAAAAATGGAAGACGAAGGGTTTTTGCAATGAAATGACTTTTTGCAGTATGTTTTCTTGCTCCTCTTGCAAGTCTACCTCACAAAAAAAAAAGGAAAAAAAAAAGCTGAAAGAACAGGCACTTTTTTTTTAATTGGCCTTTAGAAACAAACTAATTTGTCTCTTGGCATTTCCATTGTTTATTGCATTGGTGTTATACATATACAGTGTTTGAAATCATAAAACTTCCTGCAAAAAGCATCTGTTCGTTGCATGCTGTTAACCTGAGATCTAATTAGTAATTAACAGATAGATGGCAAAGCAGGAAGCTCTTCAGACTTACCTACAGATGTCTTTGGCACTAAAAAGAACCAATTTATTTTTAGAAATACTAGACAACAACAAGGTCTGTTGGGCTCTCGTATTTTCTGACACATCAAGAATGATTCATTCTTCAAGCTGAATAGAGGAGAGAAACAGATTAAATTTACTGAGTGACTTTTACTTTCTCAAGGACTTAAAGGTTGTCCCAGGCAGAAATGTCTACCTTATTAATATTTTCCAAGCTTATAGTTAGTTCTCTCTCTCTCTTCCCTTGCCCCCCGCCCCCGAGGATTATCTTTAATACAGATAATACAAACAATTAATGGAACTTAGTGCAAACGGTGAGAACTATAAGAGAAAATGGTTGTTCTATTAAATCATTTGGCCAGGTCTATGTTTGAATCATCCAAAACTAATTGCCAGTTGCTATTGCCAAGGACTATATTGCAAATTTTCCAAAACTTCCAAAAGTCATTTATGTTAAAATGGAATTAATAGCTTTCAGGACTAGCAGTAAAAGCAGTAAAGCCTAGCAAGCCTTGAAATCAGTTGTTTAACATATTTTAAAATCTGTCATATGTAGTATAGAGTACATGCACTAATTGTGGGTGATGACTCATTATTTCTGTTGGAATTATCCAGTAGCCATTAAAGAAATCTGCATTGTTTTCCCCATTTGTTTATTTATTTATTTATAACCTCTTGCAGTGTGTATCTGGTTCCTTGTATCTCATAGGAGAATTGCATTTTAAAAATGTTCTTGATTTTGTCGTGTTAGAATACTCTTTGATAGTGCATTCTTCTAAAGCTGGTTGCACTTTCCCTTTATTTTCTTTGGCGCAGAGGCCTAGGACATGTTGGATACTTATGGTATGCCATGTGTGTTGGCCTTTCCCACAGGAGCAAAGTTTTCTTGGTGATCACTCTTTGAGGCCCATTCTTCTTCTGAAGGATCACAACCTTCTTATTTATTCTTTCATTAGAATACCTGGCAAGCTCTTAACACCGTGTTGCGTTAATATCCCAGTCCTTACCAGCATGTTACATTCCACAAAATCAGTGCTCATGGAAACTGAGAAACGAGAAGGATGGGGGAGACCTGCTAGTTCAGCCTGAATATCATGCCCAGGTTCTTATGGTAGCTGATGGGAGACTTAAATTCCTGCATGCGCTCCAGTCGCGTTCACTGCGTTGCTGGTAGCTGTTGCCATCCCTCCTCCTTTCGAGGGGTTTCCTCTGCTCCTGCAGTTTATCTGCTTACTTGCCAGTCATCCTTCATGTTTATTCTTATCTGCAGTCTCTGGTACTTAATCTTATCCTCTCTCTGGCAGCTTTTGTTACTTGCATCCTATTTGCAGCTATGTCCATCATTCCCTGCCTCTCTTGTGGTCACATAGCTCACGTACTTGTATAAAATGTTTACAAATCATGTCTGCCTATACCATCATTGTGTTAGAGGATACTTGCATACCAGGATTGATAACAATATATATCCTGATATATATTCATATAATATATCCTAATATATAGTGGCACGCTTATTAGTATAGCTGTAATTTGTAGATGTCAAGGGCCTCTGTTTTGACTATGTTTTGACTGTGTTTGACAGTCAAATAAGTTTTGCTCCCTTTCAGTGCTGTTGAAAAGCCACAAGAAATTTTGCGTGAGGGTTCAAATTGGAGAATGGAATAAAGTTTGTATATGAGGGTTGCATGACAATGGAAGGTTTTTGGAAAGTTTTCTAAATTCATTTTTATGGGAAGATGCGTCTTCAGATAATTGTAACTTTGCATTAATTTCTTAGGATTTTGAGCAGAAACAGAAAAGGTAGTTTTAGGATTTAACAAGCTGTTCTGCAGATGAGACGTTGCTGTGGCTGGCCAGGGCTAAAGCAAGTTATGTGATTTCCAAGAGCTCCTCCCAGCCCTTGTTTTGTGTCTCAGTGAGGTTGGGATTATGGGTGTATTTCATTTGTTTGGAGCCCGGTTGCTATAGGATCAGAAAGGGAACTCATAAGACGTGGTGTCAATACATCACGTTCCAGGGCTTAACCAGGCCTGTTGCCCGTATTAGCTGGTGCTGGAAAAGCTTTCTTCCTGCATCATTTAGTTCTAGTATCTCCTATAACAAGATACAGGATAAAAGTCCTCTCCCACTCTCTCCTGATGTTATGGCCATCTCTTGCTCACCCTCTTTTCTCGGTCAAGTAAATAAAAAGCAGTAGCAGTCATCAGTTATTGTATAAAGCAGTTCTCTGTTTCCCTGCGTCTGGGAATCCCTGTGTTTGGGTTCCCTGTGTCTGAAGCAGCTGAATGGTTGCTGTCTGCCAGGACAGAGTCCAGAGTATTCAGCAAAGTTGAATGTGCTCAACTCCCACTCCAGCTTCTCTGCCCGTGCAGCTTGGTACAATGCGATCCCTTGTCCGTGAGCTCTCCTTGGCCACAGGTCCTGGATTAACGATCCCCACTAAGCTTGTGCTCTCTGCGGTGTGTGGCCCTCAGCCTGTCCTCCTGTCTGTTATGCCTGCAAATGAGAGGCACCTTAACATTTTTCTTCTTAACGAGGGATGGTGGGATACTTGGGCATACAGGCTGATACATACACAAACAGCAGAAACACCTAGAAAATCATTTAGAGAAACATGATTATTTTTTAATTCCCCTCTTTGCCTCCCTCTTCCCTCCTCCTCCTCCCCCCCATCTCAAAATCTTTTAGTTTGGCAAAGGAGAAGAAATGCAACAGTAAATCATGGGGGGAAAAAGAGAGAGTCTGAAATATATCTGCACTGTAGAGAATATGAAAAGTGCTTCTATCAAGCAGCTATAGTTATTTTGACTTTTTTTTT
>NW_010589640.1:0-57788 GCF_000705375.1 Tinamus guttatus
ACACGCGATGGCAGCAGCGAGCGCAGCAGAGCGCTCTGCGCCTGCGCGCCCCCCCCATAGCTGTTGCAGTACCGAGATTTGGACACGCGATGGCAGCAGCGAGCGCTCCACAGCGCTCTGCGCATGCGCGCCTCCCCCTAACCGTTGCAGTTTGATTTTTTTTTTTTATTTTTTTCAACAGTGAGTGTGGTCACACCGGTATTCCTGGGTTAGGGATAGGATTGTTGTAGATAACTGTCTTCATAAAGTATTTTATGTAGATATTTATTTATTCAGCACCCTTTCCTGGATTGAAGCAGGCAGCTTCCTCAGAGGCAGCTGCAATAAAAATGTTGCTGTCCCGTCCCTCCTTGCCCTTTCTAGGAACTTAATATGACATGTGCCAGTCTGTGGTAGCTATCACAAGGGCCATGCTCATATCTGACCCCAGACAATTACAGTTTGAAACAAATACCACTAGCTGGGTCCATCTTTTTGTAGACATCTATACACACATCTCCCACCTGCCTATGCTGAAGCAGGTAACTTCTTCTGAACACTTCAGTATTCAAGCTTTCCTCTGAACTTTGCAAAATACAGCCCAAAATTACTGGGCTGCATTAAATCCATATATATTAGAACGCATCTTTTTAAACAGAACAAGTGCACATCTGCTGCTGTGCAGTGTCTGGCACGTGTGACACTCGCACACTGGAGTTGCCGCGGTGCACACACGTTCAACAGATAATCTTTCTGGAGCCTAAGCGCTACAGACAGTCCCTTAGGAGCTTGTGGAAAGCTGCGTGCAGGGTCCCTGCTGGCACTGCTGTTCCTCTGAGTAAAGTTATAGGCAAAGGGCAGGAAAGGGACAGGAGGCAGCCACATTTAGGCTCAGGGTTCCCAGAGGTTTCTGTAGCAGGACCTGCCACCACAGCAACCTAAGGCCCAAGCCTGTGGCCTTGCTGCTGCTCAGTGACATGGGGGAAAGGGCAGCGCACTTCCCATGCTATCCAGAAGCAGCCTGCCTGTCCTGGGAGCATCAGCACTCCTCCGGGCCAGGGGCAGAAATAGAGCTCAGCAGCTTTCACCACCACCCCTGCAGTCACAGTTCAAACAATAGCCCCTTTCGGGACAAACGACCTTTTTATTGTGATGTGAGTTATAAAGACAAACTTGACCAGCAAAGAAAAAAGACATGCCTTCTATTTCTGGCTACTCCCATAGTAAATACAATGGCGTAGGGGAGCAAGCAAAGCTGCAACAATAAATTACAATTTTTTATACTCAGTGCTAAGACTGCGTTGTGTCAAAGTTTTTTTTCTTAAAAAAAAAGTTTCATACTGTTACTCAGCTAAAATGAGTATATTTTTCCCATTTTTTTAATGATTCTTTTCAAACAACCAATTTGGTTTCTTTTTTAACTTCTGCCAAAAACTTGCTTTTTTGATATCTGTAGGCAATAAGGCAATTCTTGTAAAGCAATTGGTAAAAATGCCTTCCCCAATGGTACTACTACCCTTGACAGCAAAAGACCATTACTAAAACCACTGTACTCATCCTATCCTTATCTCATCCTCTCTTGGGTTATAGTTTAAAGGGTTTTAGCAGACATTGGAATGTCTTGTTTTTTGTATTATTTCCCTCAACGGGGTGGGGATTAATCTCTGTGGCTTAAGAGCTTTAAGAATATAGCTGTAGTTCTCTAGTGATCATTCCATAATATTCCAGAATATTATGGAAATATATCATGATTTTCATCATCTTCAATACAAAGAATTAAAGTCCTTCAGTTATATATCAAATTCAGAAGCAGTTAAAAATCTATGCAAGACCTTTTCCTACTTCTCGCCTCTTCTTCAGATACCAGTAGAAGAGAAATCCAATTCTAACGTTTTTCTTTCTCTGAAGATGATCTACACTATAAATATGTTTCTTGGTTTTCATATGCTAGAGGAGAAACTTCTGGTATTAGGGATAATATGCACCAATATTAAAATACATTTAAATAAATTTTAGGCATTGCCACACTGAAATATATTCTTAACTCTTAAAGGAGTACAAAAAAAGTTATCCTCAAACATGTGGCATTTCAAATACTGAGTGGCATTTATTAGAAAAAGTTCCGAACTGGCATAACTAACTCAGATCAGAGATAAGGTAAGCAGTATACAATTCAACTAAACCCAGCGATCTCGAAGAGCAGGGCAAGTAACTTCAGAATAACTTAAATTTTTCATTTTTCTTACCCTCTCCTACTTAAAAAAAAGGAAAAAAAAGAAAGAAAAAAAGAAAGGAAAGAAAAAAGAAAAGCTGAAAAAGAGGGGAGGATTATGTTTCTGGGGCAAACATCCTTAACCTACCACCAATTTTAAAGCCACATTTTTTTTTTTAATAAGTCTGTTTGTATTTCTGTTAAGACTTCACAGAACAGCCAGCACTGCCACCAAAAAGGAATTAAAAAAAGAAAAAAAAGATTAGGGTATAGCTGTAAAAGTGAAACTTTTTAACCGCTGACCTACTTAGTGCAGTCATTTTCTTTGACAGTTCTTCAAGTAGAGCCTTGCATTTTTTGCATCAGATGCAGATATATGAACTATTGCTCTAAGTTGGGAGGGGAAAAAAAAAGGCATTTTATATTTCCCATGCTGTGCAAGCAAGACTGAAAATTAACATTTCAACAGAGTTTTTAAATTTCCCTACCATCCTGCAAATTCTTTGTCCCCTCTGTCTTTAAGCGTTGGTAAATTACATTATACCTTTCATCTATGTAAGGGGCCAACTGAAAATTATTACAATTTCCTTAGGAGAAACAAATTGAGAAAAATGAGCCACTAAAGTTGTTCTACTGGACTATAGTACATATTCACAAATCATTCTGCAACCACTCTTGACTCTTAACAACTCCCCAGTCTCCAATGATTCTATCTCAGCAACTGGCTCCCACCACCACAAGCTCACATACAAACGGGTAACCTAGACCTTGACCATTTTTAGAGAGTATTAGATTCTGAACAAAATCTGTAACATTTCTTTTTCACTTTCAGAAAGAGGCAGACTGATTGCTCTGTAGTGCCAGCTTTCTCTTTATATAAGCAACAAGAATTCAAGCCTTACAAAGCACATGCTTAGACAAATAAAGCACCCAGTTGCCCTATGTATATTCTAACATTAGTTCATCCCCAGTGCCCTATAAAAATGCATTCTAAAAATCACCTTCCCTTAAGGAACCTTCTTAAAGTTCATAAAGATACAAGAAATCAGTAAGAGCTGTCAATTCACTGAGGTTCTTGGTCCTCCTCCATAATACATTTGATATACTCAAGCAAGGCATGGGCATATAATGATACACATAGCTACAAGCCTTTCAAGATAGTGTCCTTGACTGATAGCTGGAAGAGACATGGAAAGATATGCTGATTTTTCTTTTATCCTCCCTTTTACAGACTTGCTGGCAGAGGACAGTTATTTCCCGTAAAATTTCTTATTCAGAAGGAAGATCAGAAGGTTGACGTTTACTTTTGCTCTGTCAAACAACTTCATGACTGCAACACCTTCATACTGCAGCTGCAGAAGGTCCTACCAAAAAGAAGACATTTATCAGTGAGGAATCTTTCAGTTAACAGAGAATATGTCAGACCCTAGAATAGAGTGGGATTTTTCAGGAATATCTCTCGAAGTTTGTGGCTCATATAAACTAGGAAAATAAACGACTTATATGAAAAATAAAGGTGCTCTGAGACAAAAGATCTTCATTTTTAAATCTGTTTATAAAAACATTTAATTGAAAACTGTAGAAGAGTGTACAAATGGAAAAGTTCTACGAAAGCCAAATTTCAAATCTAGACATTTCCAGGCTTTCCATTTCCAAAACTGCCATAAAGTTGTAACTTTTGAAGGGATTCCTCTGTATGCCTGACCATATAATGTAGCCTGAAATGTTTTATTCCACAGCCTGACTTTGTAATACACTGAGCAGCCCAGGCTACAGTGAAGTGGTTTAGGGCACTGCAATCGAGGGCAGAAAAAGAAATAACCTCTCCACATACATGATGGCGATTCAGTCTCCTTGGTAACTATGCAGGCAGCATTCCTAGTTACATGTTGCTCTTGTTAGTAATGCATTGCAGAGAGAGCAAAAAGACCCTCCTCACCTATCTCATCAGTGAGCTCATGTCAACATCATCACTCTTGAATGCTAGATACTAGAGGAGGTATTCAGCTAAACCGCCCAATCTAGGTGATGCTGGAATAATTATAAAACCATTCCTCCTGTATTCCATAAACATGTTGAAAATGGCAATGTGATTTTTTTTTTTTTTTTTTTAACCGATGCCACTGCAAATGATCTGCTTGGCTATTGAGGGTAGTTCCCTCACTCTCAGAACATACGCATTTTCTACAAAGCCTACAAAGGAGTAGTGGTATAGCCATGCGTATGAAGGACTTGGAGTAACCAAATTAACTGAAAATTTCACAAGCAGCTCCAACAGAAATGAACTAGAAGAGACCTCTGAGGCCAGGGAATCATTATAGTTGGCAAAGACCTTTAAGATCATCAAGTCCAACCGTAAAACCTTCAACATCATGCCTGCTAAACCATATCCTTAAGTGCCTCATCTATACGTTTCTTCAACACTGCCAGGCATAGCGACTCCACCACTTCCCTGGGCAGCTTGTTCCAATGCTTCACCACTCCTTCCATCTAGAATTTCTTCCTAACACATAACCTGAAACTACCCTGGTGCAACTTGAGGCCATTTCCTCTTGTCCTATCAGTAGTTATTTTAGAGAAGAGATTGACCCACCTCACTACAAACTCCTTTCAGGTAGCTGTTGGGAGTCATCTGCGAGCTGATGGGCACTGCAGCTCTGCTTCCCAGCAGCCAATCAAGAAACATTTTAAGGAAATGAGATATGGACTCCTGATGTGCAGCACTCCTGCACATTATTTATTTCAAGACCCCTGAGACATTAGTGATTGTAAAATCTAACAACGCCTTGGGACCAAATTTTGGGGGACATCCGAAAGTGGAAGAAGTGGAGAGAGATGCTACACAACAGTAACAGTGTAAGAGGCAGAATGGAGGCTGTTTGGGAAGTTTGGTCTGTGTGCCTTTTCCAGGAGCCTGGAGTAACTAAAAACTGAGGAGACCCAAGAACTGGACAGCTGAAGAAACCAGTTAATCGCATGATGGCAGAAAAAGCATCAATAAGCAAGCAATGGCTGAAACCAACACACCCAACCCCAACTGACCACTGCAGCAGACTCCTGATTTCCCTGCTGTAATGGAAATTGGTGAAGTGCAGGCATGCGTGTAACTAGGAATACAAATCTGTATCAAGAAATAAACAAATTTGCTGAACTCCCACTGCATTACATCTGTTTAGCCTGCAAAAGGGTTGATGAAAGCACATTTTTTTCACACTGCTCTGGGAAAAAAGTGTGTGATATTATAATAACGAGTCTAACAAGCAGAAAATTTAATGGCTAGTCATATACAGCCCACAGAACTTACACACCATACATTTTCAATGTTAATCAGGACTGTCCTTACCTGGTAATGTAGCATAAAGGTTTCCATCTGTACCCCCATGAATTTTGCTTTTACCTCAAAATCTCCTACTTCCTCTGTTGGATTAATTTCAAATATCACGTTTTTAAACCTACGAAATTAGAAAAATGAAAACCACAGTCCATTACTGAGGACACAGTTCCTACTGAAACAAAGAGGAATATACCAGATCAACTCAGAAGATAAATTTCGAAGAATCCCATTCTTAACTCTAGTTCTCTTTAAAGTGAGACCTTAAAGCCCAGCTAGACTCAACAGAATAATGAATGGAAACTTAACACAGTCTACGTCTACTAGAACATATCTTTATGAAAGCAGTAATATCCTATAGTAAGAAAAAGGATACTTTAGCACATGCATATCAACATCCCGCTTTAGTGCATGTGTATCAACACCCCATTTAGAGCACAAAGCACAAAACAGAAGTTATAGCAGCAGGTAGCTTCTAAATATTCTACAGAAGTTATCACAAATTCTCAAGGCTAACAAAATCCTGCCCAACCTCTCTATCAAATATCTACTTCAGTTCATCCAGAAATAACAGAACTCAAAAGAAATCGCTATGTGAGATTTCACAGCCCTCGCTATACAGGCATGCCTGCCTAGAAAAATCGAAGCAATTTCTTCAACTTTGAGAGCTAAGGCTACAAACAATACTGAATTTTAGGAGTTCAACCATAAGGGCAATCTGTCATGATTTCAGACAAATCTCAAGATCAAAAGAGCATAAGACTCCTTCTTGTAGGCCCATAACGGGATTATTTTCCTCAAGTCTGAGCAAGCTACAAGAGAGAGACAAAAAAAATTCAACATACCTGTTTCCCTCTTCCCCCAGGAAGGTTACTTACCTCTTAAGGTTACAGTTTTAAAGAGAAACTCACTGGTTAACTTGCAGATCTTCAATCTCTAATAGTACTCCCTTCTCATGAAGTCGAGCTGCAGTGTATTTTAGAGAAATCTTTTTACTATTCTTGCCTTTCATCTCCCGAGGTTTCTTAGAGACCCTATGAAAAACAAATGATGAGTTAACAGGTAGAGAAATCCAACTTAGGTAATTGGCTAGCATCAGCAGAGTTAATCAACTGACTAGCAGAAATGCATCATCTATCTACATAGCATTTGTAGCTTAGATGTTATTTGCAGTAGAAACCATGTCTTTATATGTTAGAAAATCAGAACAAGAGTACATAAACCACCTAAGGCATCCCATCTTTCATTTCCTATTATTTCCCCAAAACTCTTGAGCAATAGCAAGGGGAAAAAAAAAAAAAAAAAGCCTGGTATTTTTTGGGAAACAGTCCCATTTATCATTGGACAAAAGGTAATCTTCTAATGCTTAATAAGGCATTTTATTAGTATTCTGAAAATGGACCAGTAAGCGCAACTTCTACCCAAACAGAAATTAAATGCAGCTGATTAATGAGATGATGCAAGATTACACACACTGAATATATTTATGCATGACCTATGATCCTGACAGTTTTATACTGTTTATAATCTCTCCCCCTCTTCAATCTGTGTTCCTACTACAGGTCCAAGAGACAAACCATTACAGTTGTCCTCCTCACCCCATTAGACTGCTTCCTCACTGTCCATCCTTAACTGCTGCCATATAGTTCAACTTACTCCATGTCTCTTTGAGAAAACACAAAAATCCATTCCATCTTAGAGTTCAGGTTCTACGTTAAAGTAGATTCCCTTATCATGCCAGTAGCTTTAGGCTTAAATCCCAACATGTTTCCCTGATCGACATCTCTATGCTTTACCCCTTTCAATTCACAAGGGCCAAAAGGCCACCTCTGAAATTCCTTCAAACCAGGAAATTCTTTCTGCACGTTCAGATTAAAAACATTACGCAGAAGAAAATCAGAGGAACCACTGCTTTATATCCAATTGACAAAGACTAGGATTTCTCCTGCTTATGTCAGTTGAGGGAAAATTTGGCCTATACTCCTAATTTTCAGACAAGTCAGTTGCCAGAGATAAGGCAAACAACACTGCCCCCCCATCATTTTTTTTTCCAAAAATAATCTCAGCTTAAAAGACTATAGTCCCCCAGCTGTCAAAAGCAAAAGGAAGTGATGAATTTAGGAGAAAGGTATTGCTTTTTGTCAAGAAAATCCCTGCATCTGAATAGTCTTCCACTTAAATAACCAACTCCTTTCAGGACAAAAGATAAAATAAGTCTTACTTGGTGCTTGCACGTAAACAAAATACAGAACTTAAAAACTAGATTATTTTCATTCTCTGCTTCTAGAGAGAATGACAGGACAGACTGGACATTTAAACATGTCTTTTTGACCCCATTCAGGCTCCTCCAGCTGGTATTTTTCTGCCCTCTATGATCACTGGTTTGGTAAAAGGTTTAGACCAGAAACTCTGAGCAGATGCCAGCCATTTGTGATGGCATGCAAATTCATTCTTTAAGGAGAACTTCTAGATCCACAGCTCCAAGTTGCCAAGATACTTACTTGCCCTTGCTTGCCAGGTTATCCAGGCAGGTTTTGATGTAGCTTTTGTAATAATCCACTTGTTCCCCATAAAAGGTAGCTTTGGAGTTCAAAGCACTGTAAGTCTGCTGCAGCTTCACCAGCTCTGCCTTTCTTCTCTGACGATATCTACGCTGATTTCGGATATCCTACAGCACAGAATGGGACATGCAAAGATTTAACAGCCACTGCTGGATGTTCTCTGGCAGTTGCTCAAGCTCCCCACATTGAGACAGACTATTTAAAGTACACTATTTTGATTTGGAATAATCTTGCTTTAGGCCACAAGCTGTAGCAAAATTCCCTAATCATATTTGCCCCAGTTTAGCCCTTCTCTGTGTTGACTTTTTATGGAACTAACCAACCTTCCATAGCAGTTCGTTTGTATGCACTTTCTCAAACTTACATGCTGTCACAGCGGTAGAGACTAGAGTGGGCACTGACAGTACAGAAATCTAAGGATTGCATCAATTTCTCTCTTCTCTGGATAGAAGATTGAAAATATGGTCATACTGGTACACAAGATTTCCTCACCTTTCTCTGTTAGTCAGACATTTTTAATCATAAATTAAATTAATAACCGAACCAAAAAGTGTTGCATGGTCAAGTCAACTTCCTTTTTCATTTCTGATGCTTATTAACTACTTGATGATCAATTCCAATCCAATTTCTAAAGGGTGATCACTTATTTACCTTATGTACATCATCTCTCTCATGCACTACTTTAGTAAATCTGTGATATAGAATATATCATCAACATAGTAGTGAAGAACAGTACGACATCAATTTTGAAAGATTGTTTCTTTATATTTTAGGATTTATGTTATGTGTAAAGTTTTCTTGTAAAGTGTGTCTTCTTGTGTAAAGTTTGTAGAGGCACGATTCAAATTAGTGAAAAGTAGTAAAGAGGAAAAAAACACATTAGGGCTTCCCCCAAGCTATAGTATTTTTCCTTCCAAAGTGCCTGATATCCTGGCAACACAACTATTTGAAAAGACATACATTTCTCATTAAGATAAATGACTTTCTAAATAATGAAGAGGTAAAAGCCCAACAGTAAAAAAGTGTATTTCATCTCTCTACAATAAGTAACACAAAACTTTCTTCTGCAAGCTTTACAGAGTAGTTTCATAACACTGCAAATTGTGGAAAGACACAACCATGACCAGTAGAAAACCACTGATGGGAATACCTTTGCAATATCATTGATTAGTTCCTGGAATTTATTTTTTGCATTCACAGTCCCCAGTTCTGTCAACTTCTTCAGGCCTGTCTTGATTTTCTCTTTTTTTTCTTTAAGATTTAAATTGCTGTCTTCCTTTACCGATACAGACTTTTTCATCTTATCAGGAGTTTTAGCATCCCGAATGGCCCGTTTCTGCATAGCTCGTTGATGCTCTGCTTCCTGGGGGGGGGAGAGAGAGAGAGAGAGAGAGACCAATACATTACAAGTTCCCAAATGGGTTCTTTAAAGGTGACCGGTAACCAGTCTGACTTCCATGATAACGTAGGATAGAGAATTCTGCTCAGTTCTTCCTTTACTGAAGCCAATGAATCCACTCACGTATGGGAGCCAGCAGTAGCCCACCTGCTGTTTAAAACAGCCTTCTAGATAGACAGACAGATATTTAGCAACTATTAAAGAAGTTAAGCTTATACATATATACAATATATTTCCACTATATTCCCTTCTCATTTTAGTTACACATATTTCCAGCATCAACGTTCCACAGCCCCACTGCAATACATAACCACTAAACTTTGATGCAGATTTCTAAGTATAATGATATATATATGTATATGGATAGACAACAATTTCTTAGGCCAAAAAGAACACAGGGAAACAGTATCTTCATACTTGCTCTGAGGTAGCTGCAGTTTCTAAGATTTCAGTCAGTGTTTCTCCCGGCTGGAAGCGGATTACATCAACAATTAAACGCTTTGTACTGCAAAGAAACCAAGAAGAATAAGGAAAAAAGAGGTAAGAGTGAAAGCCCTTCAGTATTCTTTTTGCTCTGCAACAAGAAAATGTCATTGATTTCTCTAAAGTTGCACTTTGACTGGGTGTCCACCTGACTTATAAGCCAGAGAACATCACTGATAACATTGCGTCAAAAAGCACATGACTTTTTGGGAACTAGTTCCCTACAAGATGTCCTTTTGCAGTACACAGGAATGCTCCCCAATACCCCCTTAAGCACTGGGGACATTACCCTATATATGTCAAAGCACTCCCAGTATTGCTGTCTGGATCACAGAGGCTGCAATTCTAAGGCAAAATGCATTCACGTGGAGGAAAATATGCCTGCTTTGGTTTTACTTGCTCAAAATCAGCAGTTTTATTTTCTGTCACTTTTCCCCTTTAAAGCAATCAAAAAATATTTTAAAGGAAGATAAATTCCACTATGACAGAGAACTAAACAGAATAAATTTAACAGCTACAGAATTTAAAGGACATGGCTAAAAGCTCAGGGTGTTTCGAGTATCAGCCCCACCTTAATTTAAATTAAATTTCAACTCTATTTTCAAATAGAAATTAGCTGTAAAGATACAGTTTCTACTCTCCTCATTCTCCAAGATATGTGCTAGGCAGTTACCCTTCACTCACTTCAGCAGAATTGTCCTTGCATCCTTCTCTGCATTCTCATCACCAGGAACATCAAATTTATTAGTAAGCGTGAGAGAAACCTCAGTCTTTGCTAGCATTTCCTTGTTGGGGTCATTAACATTGCTGCATCCTTCCCCTGTCAAGTGAAAAAAGGTGTTTATATTTGATTGTTCTCTCCACATTTTTGACTGTTGGGGTTTCTAATTTTTCCTAACAGACCACAGAAAACCAACACTGCTTCCCACACTGTTAAAAAGACACTTTATGTATTTTTAAAACATTTATCTTGCATACGTCACAAGATTTTTCTTCCCAGAACTGACACTATGTGGGCCAGGAAGAGAAAGGTACTGTGTAAGCTCAAGTCTGCTCAAGTCTGTAGACATTACAAACAGGTATGTCTTGCGTACTGTATCTCAGCCTTCCTCTCCCTCCCTCCCTCCCTCTCTCTCTAATGAGAAGTCTACCTGACCTGCCAAAAATATGTTAAATAAAAATGTGTGCCTCATTGCCCGTGTCTTCATTAGAATTATTATTTAAAGCAAAGAGTAAAACCCTCATTAGAAACCAACTCTGTAATCTTCTATTAAACAAACTAAACTATCTTGTCAAGAAGAATTTTTGTTGCTCTGTGCAATGAGCACCTAATGACACATAGCCTGTCTGACTTTGTCAGAATGCTTGTTAGGATCACACAGAATGAGTGAGATTGGGAAAGGACCTCTGGAGATCATCTAGTCCAATCTCCTGCATGTTTTTTTCCTAAACACTTGCCCCCTTTTCCAGAGGGATAGAAAAAAAGATAAGACTGAAACATTAACCACATCAATACAATACATAAAGGGAAAGTGAAATGTGTGTGTGCTTTCTAGTTAAACTCAATCTAGGTTCTCTCAGATAAGACCTCCTCTGTTCTTCATGAATGCTTTGAAGAAAACATGCCATCAATCATTCCTTTAAAAGGCTCTAACCTTTCTCATCCTTCAATTTACAAGAATAAAAAAACTATTATGAAGCCACCTTAAAACAAGGAAGGAAAAAACAAGGAAGGTAAAATGCTCATGCAAGTATCCAGTGTTTGCGTTATCACGGAGCAGTGAACTGTAGGATCCAGATCTAGTTTTTAGAAAACTGTCACAGATTATCAACAGAATTGTTAGTTCCTTCCTCCCCCAGTAGAGAAAAATAAAACTATCTCCTTGTTGTCCCTACCAAACATACCAAAGTCCTTATAAGAACACACGCTCCTTTCAATGTTCAATAATATATATATATATCACATGACAATTACAGATCTCAAGACTGGAGAACAAATGCCTTTAAGCAAGCCAGGGCACTCCAATATAAGGAAAGAAATAAAACATTTCAAAATTTCTCTTTTGTCTTATAGAAATTCAGGGAAGTGGAGGACAATGTGGAAGAAAGAAGTGAGGTGGTTCTTCCAGGATAACAAATTCTGTTGTGAGAAAGAATAAATGAACAAATTTGTTGCTGTTCTCTTACAGCACCTGCTTTCAAGCAACCTCTGATGATTCCTTATTGTTGTTTCCTTACTGTACTTAGAATCATTTAGGGTAATATCACATATTCCTAAGTAAAATAAAAAGGATAATTTATGTCAATAATATGTGACATAATAAATAATAATAAAATAATAAATTTTAAGTAAAATAAAACAGATCACCTATTAAGGACTCAATTGTAGGAACCTCTCCCAGATCATCCAGTAACTCATGAATTGGATCATTGTGCTCTGGAGCAATTGCATCTTGATGGTCTAAGAGCAACTAGATGAACAAAAATAAAATGTTTATTTTTTTTAATCACATATCCTTTTCTAGCCAATGAAATTATCTCACTCAGAGCTGTCTTCTTTTAGAAAAACACCTTATTTTATTAAAATCCAAAGCAGTAATATCAACATTCAAAATTATGCCATTATCATATACTTGCATGCTTTCATGTATCATATACATTAGCATATACTTGCATGCTTTCAAAATAAGTTAGAAAAACCATAAGCAAATTACCCAATTCTGTAAACTGGCAAGCTCTTGCACACTAGTAACAATTAACTCTTGCACACAAATGGCAGTTTTCACCTTTAGATTTGTTAACCCAGGTTTCAACCCAAAAGTAGAATTTTGTTTGCGCTGCTTATAAGGATCAAACATAACCAACACATACTTACAGTGTGTGTATTGATGATTTCACTAATGGAAATATAAATAACTGGTTTAGTGAGAGTCACCAAGTCAGAATATTCATCAATATTGAATTTATCCTGCAACTCTGGGACCTCACAGGCAGCCTGAAAGAAACGTCTTCGAAAAAGAGTAGAAAAGAATCAATACACTTCTATGATTCACATGACATACCAAGCGCATTAACTCCCTGTGACTATCCCAAGCAGCATTACTGTCTTCTCTACTGCACAGCATGCTACTACTTGTCAATTCCAGTGTAACAATTATTGTTATTGAGTATGTTGATGTCAGCTCATTTTCCGCTACCACAGGAGAGGTGTGTGATTCCAGGCACCGTGTTCCTGGGTCCTCCTGCCTTCAACGCAAGGCACTTTCAGCTACCTTTGCTTTTCTTTATTACAAAACACGAAAAGTTTAAGACAATAGCTCTGGAAAGAACCGCTGATCTTACTAAACAAATAGCAAAACACAAATTCACTTTCACTTCTGAGCACCAGTTAGCTTTTACATGGACACAGGGTTCACACAGAGAAAAAAGAAGGGGATATGTCCATATTAATTGTCTATGCCCACAGTATGATGATAAACATTCAGAAAGGTAACCTTAAATTTGACGTGTCATAAATCAAAATATTTGACTTGGCAATCTCATTAATATACTACGCATGGTTTATGAATTGTAGGTATGCATTGTATTTGCCACTGTCACTGATGCTCATGGAACTCTAGGAGTGCAATCTCTTTTTTGACAGAGATGTAGTTCATCACATTTGTAACTTATTTTCACCCCCTTTTTATTTAAAATGCTACAATCTGCCAAACTTCCCAACTCAATTAGCTATGGTCTTCTACCTGAATTTTTGATATGACTGTGAAAGATATTCATTAATGAGACTTAAATGCGCATTGTCTCCCATGAACATCTTATTGGATGCAGCATGCTGTAACATCTTCGCAATGGAACCAAGGTTTCTCCGTTGATCTGTAGTCAGCTGACCTCCAGCTGAAAGATCAATGATGTCAAACGCATCTGGTGCAACAATGGCTGGATTCATGTAGCGATAATAGAGTAAGTTGCCAACAATCTGGGGAAAGTTGAGTAGAGAAATATGTCAATAAACAGAGGTATAGGTCACAGCTAAATTTTATCATAACTATTCTGACGGTGCTTTGATTAAATATTTTTTTGTGCAAGCTGTAGGCCCATTTCAAAATTGAAGTTCTACTGTCTTGCATATGCCCTCTCCCAAAGAATCTACAATGCAAAAAAAGATTAAGATGCAGTACGATGGTAATTCCAGAGAGAGAAAACTAGCACGACTAGTTACAAGAATACAGGGCTGCAGATAATGCCCATGTATAAGGATTTAGAATTCTATTCTATAAAAAAGATGTACAGACAGTAAGTATTAACAAGTTACCAACAGACTACTTATATGATCATGAGAAAATTTACCGTGGGAAGTGAAAACAGAAGTGAGTTAGTTTGACAGACGGCAGAACAATGACTGTACAGAAGAACTTGGGATTGTAGTCCAAATATAAGCCAAGAGCTAATTCTTAGAGAAGGGTGCAAAACAGGCTGCCATCTCCAATAAAGCAAAAATGGTGAAAAAGAAAGCCAAACTAAGAAATCTAGCGGCCGTTTTCCATTCTTTCTCCCAATCTCTTTTTTCCTTTTCAGAATAACACTATGTCAGCAAAATTTTCAGAGGCTGTCTCCCAGTTAAAAGGAAGCTAGTGTAACTGAGAAACACTCTAATTCAGGGTTAATAAATTCAGAAGCACAAAAGATAAATGACATTTGACATTTCAAAATTCAATTTACTTAGTTACATGAGAGCAGCAATAGGCATCAAAGGACCAAAAATAAGGATGCCACAGCATCCATATGCTCACAAATATATTTCAAACCTTTGATACTTTCCAAAGTTATTCCAGCAATAAAAACGAATTAACACAACATGCTGTCATAAAACAATTATTCTCACACTGTGCTCTAGTACTTTCTGATGGTTCATGTAAACGTGTAGATGAATAGGTCACAGAATCTTGCCTTCTCCTGCTTTCCACTTGACTTAAATGTACAAAAGGGATCAAGGGTCTGAACCAACAACTGAAAACAGAGATAAACAACCTAGCCACTGTTGAACAGAAGAGGAAATTATTAAGCACTTATCAGGTCAGCTTTTTGAGAATTACTTCCAGTAAAATATTGTTGTACTCTTTCAGGCTATGGGGCAGGACTACAACAGTCAAAGCCGTTTCACTAAAGGTAACAAGAAAATGTGTTTATGAGAAAAAAAAAATCATATTAATAATGGCCAAATTTAGTGACGGGAGAATAGAACAAAAGGTATTACACAGGTAGCTGTTGTTCCTAAAAATCTACACGCAGTCATTGCACACACTGCAGTTTTGACTTTTATGTGGACAGTTACGTTGTTTCCACGAGGACTAATGAAAACCGCACTTTTCCACCTAAATTTACAGATGGAAAAAATTAATTCACCTGCATAGAAAGAATCGATGCCTCAGAATGGGAAAGCACAGAACTAGAAGAGAGAAGAAAACAGCATTCAGATTGATAAATATTTTTTAATGAAGTAGAGGCAGGGAAGTTTAAAGAGATATGTCAAGTATTCTGAGGTAAGAAGTTCGTTTAATTAACAAGCAAAAGATTCATGGACATAAAGGCTTGGAAGATTACAAAAGGCTACTAAAAAAAAAAAAGTGAAAACCAGAAAGCTATACTCATTTGAGCGCACCTACTCTTGAGTATACTTCTAGTTCTCCAAACTTCCTGAAAAAAAAAAATACAAAACAGACTAGAACTCATGGGCAGTTAGTTATTGCTGTTTAAATGTCATAGAGCGTTATATGCATGGTAACTAGGAACATCAGAATTTAGGTACAGCATTTTTTTACTTGACATTGTCTCTTTAAGAAAAGATCAGCTAGCTATGATCAATACCAAGCAAAACCAAGGTTTTCTTCCTAGCAGCAAGAGTACCAAGTCAAGAAACCTAAAGGAGCAAACTTCCAAAAGATATTAAAAGCAAAGCAGAAGCAAGAGGCTGCCTTCTTTTGAAGGCTTCATTACATCTCGGGTGTTGTGTATGAAACTAACAATCAAATATCCAAATGTGAATTATTTTATAACCTTAAGAGAAGGGTGTATAGCTCTCTATATACTTCTATACCCTCTCTCACCCCCCACCCCTCCACACACAAGTGCACACTCACATGCTTGCACACAGGAGAAGAGCAAGATACACTTGCCACAGCCCAGCAGGCTGAGAGTTATTTGCAAATGTGTTCAGGCCCTCACCTTCAGAAGCTCATCCTCACCAGCATCAGGGAATTTCTCATGCAGGGAGTCTTTTAGCACTTTGGCAATGAAGCGCATTCCGTAACTTTGGAAGAAAGAAAAAGCAAGTAAAACTGCTGCTACAGTACTACTTTACATCAGTAACTTCTTTAAAACAGTACAGTTGTACCAGACTCACGGGATTTTGTCCACTGAACTAACAATAGCAGACAAGAACTTGTCCGTCACCGTCCTCATGTTTCTGACTGAGGCATCCAGGCGTGTCCTCACCTCTTCATGAGTTAGCGCTTGTTCAGGTGTAACATCGTATGGCAGTTTGCTATTTGAAAGAGATCAAACACAAGAAAGTGACTATTTCAGAGAGGGCTAGACAGAAATTCTAATGATGAAAAGGAACAAGGTTACATTCACTTGGTTGTCAAGAGCTAAGCATTGCTTTCGGTCCACCTTTTCGGCCCTAGAGGTGCTGGGGATTTCTTGCTTTTACTTTCGCTGTTTCCCTTGCATTGAACATTGTTAGGAGACCCAGCTAAATCAAAGCTGTACCCTTAGCACAGCATAAAAACATGCACTCTAGGCAAAAAAGTGCTGTCTGTGACATCCGATGTTTCAAGCTCACACACTGAAGCAAAGATTCCAAAATGACTCTCTTGAATAAACAAATAAATAAAAATAATCCATTACACCGAGGTTCTGCAATCTAATTCTCGTCAGCGGCTTACACTAATTTGAAAGATTAGAGGACTAAGAAATTTGATGTTGTGCTTTTGCTCCCACAAAGAAGATTCTGTATGCTAGCACAGTATTGAATATTACACTGGATATAGATGACATGAACAAGAACCGACATGGAACTGATTCCCAAGTACTACTTCTCCCATCATCTCTTCTAGGTTAGACGGCATCTTACCACTAACTTTGAATTCAGCACACTGTAGTGCCGATACAAAGACCATTTTGTCTTCCAACTATAATAAGAACTCCTTCCAAAACCCTCAACCCTGATTTGAGGAGAAAAAGCTGGTATCACATTTGGATGGATGCATGCCGTGAAGCCAAGAATGATTTGGAAGAATTAACAGAGCAGCACAAAGGAGCTGAAAAACGTAGTAGTAAACAGTTATCATACCTGGCCTCACCAGTCTGAGACTCCATCTGGTTAACCCAGGACTTGTATATATCCACAGGATCAGTTTTGATATTGAGTGATTTGTCATCAATGATTTCCTTCACAACTGGTGCCAGGATCTGTCTCAGAGCATTCTGACCACGGGCACCACGGTTGAAACTTACCACCATTTTAATAACAGTAGGATTGCCCGTCACAATCTCATGTATCTGGTCTACTTTTGATCTGAAGAAGAAAGAATTTGAATTAAATATAAAGTACACATAACGGCTTTTACATGCACCCATCAACATAAAGCCAAGTGTCAGAGTGTCACCATCAGGAAACAGAAGCATTTGTACTAAAAATCTTTATACAACAATACGCTGCAACACTGTACAGTAGTATTGGATCATTTTTGAGATAGATGAGAAGTGGAACTTACGCATCTTTCTTGGAAATGGCAACACAGCCTGACAAGTAGTCAGCCTGATGACAATTAATGCTAATTCAACTATACACTTCATTTGACAACAAAAATACAAAAGGAACAGAGGGTGGTTGATGTATGTAGTAGGAACTGTAGGTTTCTTCCCGTGTTCAAAATAAGCAAGCTTATCAGAACAAAAGTCACTCCTAGTATACCACTCCAGTAAATACAGCAGCAGAGAAAGAAGTATCTACGCTTTCCTGAACTACTCTGAACACGAATGTAAAAAATAACAAAACTCTTTAAGTAGTTTGTTTGTTTCAGGGCATAAAACAAACTCTAAATAAATGTCAGAATAGTCTCCCCCAAATTTTTACTATACATTCTTCTTGAGCAACTTGTGCAACTCTGTGTTAAAGGGAACTGCAGTCATAACACCAAACTCTTAAGGCCTGACTGACCAAACAAAATATTCCTGAGGACAGTCAGGTTCCCCAAGACTGACATTCAGTGCGACAACCAAATAATACAAACTCCTTGGTTTCAGCATTCTCATCACTAGCTTTTAGAAAACCAGTTAAAAAACAAAAACACTCTCTGTACCTCTCTCCCTGGCTAGCAAAGGAAGCTCTAGGAGGGGAAAAAAAAAAAAAAAAGCAATTTACTAGAGATTTTTATAATCAAACATTATTCAGGTTAGACTGAATTTTAGGCTAATTCTTCACTAGGGCAAAGGAAATTGCCTTCTTGGGTAGCAAAATCTTGACTACAGTAGAGAGCCCTCATCCTCACGGATGGACATGCTCAACTCCTTTCTAGACTGCATTAAGAACAGATATAAAATGGGAAGAGCTGAAAAAAGGGACACTTTAAAATTATCTGCATATTAGCATGAGATCATGTGAAAGTCGTCTCGGTTCTAGAAACTCCGAGAACTGATTCATCAACAAGGCTATACTATACGTTACCACATACTTGATCTCCTCCTGCAACGCTGTTTGGAAAAGCCGCAACAACAGGTATTCCTCTCTCTGATTGGATGCATAGTTATATAGCGTGAAGATTACAGAATCCATGAACTTGGTGGATTTGTTCTGAGGCATCTGAAAAATCAGCTTGGCCAAGTAGGTTGGATTAGTCTGCAACAACAAGGAAAATTCACAGCCCATTATTGCTGGGAAGTCAGACGCTGCAAAAATATTGTGCATAAGCAAGGTCCAGGCAAAAAAAAAAAAAATCCTCTATGAAAACAGGTTATTGAATACTCTAAGAGCAGCAACAGAAGTACATACCTGAAGTAAGTAAAACAAATGCTGATATGCTTCCAGCTTTTCTCTCTTCTCTTTACTCAAAGCTTTCAGACCTCCTCTTTGTTTATTCAGCATCATCATGTCAGAGAGCTGTTCCTTATTCTTCTTGGTAAGTTTTTTGCTATGAGAAACAACGTCCTAGGAAAAAAAGGATAGATTCCACTCTAAATATTTAGCAATGTGTAGTACTGGGAAGAGCTGCATCTCAGAGCCTACTTCTCTTGTACACAGAAAGGCAGGCTGAATGTACTCGCGATGATGTTAAAGTGGAGCATGTTACGTTATAGCATAGCAGTCTTGTACTTTAGGCTTGACTTCCTCTATTTGTCACGTCCTCCTAGAAGGGTTAGTCACTCTTGAGAGCAATTATTATCAGAGCTAAGATGTTTGAAGATGTTTCAAAATGTCTGAAGATGTTTGAAAATGCTCTTTTAAATGGGGCTTAAAGCCTTAAAATCATGCCCTATATTCAGCTACCTCACTACCTCTACATACTCTGTGAGCAATGGTACTTTTCACTGCAGGCACCTGCCCGAAAGGTACAGCCTCTCTCACAAATAAAATTCTTCTGAAATGATCCAGATCCTACGTGGAGATCAGATTCATGCCATCCACAGCCAAATCAAAAGCTGACTAGAATTTCAGCTATATCAGCAAGCTGCCCCTCTGGAGTGAGGAGGTGTTAGTTTGCCTCCCCCCCTTTTTTTTTGTGGAATTAATCACATCAACCAAGTGATAGTCTGGGCCTCCTTTAGTCCACCAGGTCACCAAGAGGCATGAGCATGTCTCCTACCTCAGAAATCATCTCTCTCTCTAACAGCATGTCACTTGGTTAACCACAAAGTAGCAGCAAAGCAGAGCTCTCAAGTCTTCAAACACAGAATCTCTTGCTTTCATTAGGTCAAGATAGTCTGACATGAGTTTTATTAGTTTAAGTTTTTGTTTTGTTTTTAAAGCTTCACATCCTATTTCTCCTCCTCCTAGAGAAGAGCTTTTGGGCTTTTACATTAAATGAGTGGACTGAAATAAAAGCTTACAGAGATAGCGTCAAGCAGATCTCTGGAAAGGTTAAAAATTATTGTATTTGGTAATCTTTGCAAATCTAGGGCAATACTTCCAGCTGTCCCAGAGCAATCGAGCAACAAAGGACAGGAGTTCTCCCTCTTAACTGCAACCCATCTCAGTTGAACTCGTAGCTGCTTTTCTTTCGTGCATTTCCTACCTGCAATGTAATTTTGTTTTTCACTAGCAGCCCAATTTTGATGTCCATCAGATTGAGGTCATTCTCCAGTTGCTGATTGGATCGGATCAAAGTTACAACTTCCTCCCGCAGCTTCATTAGCTCAAGCTCCTCCTGAAAATCTTGGTCACTTTGATCAAGCAAGTGGACAAATTTTCGTACCACGGCCATGGGTGGATTTTCAGCATTAACTAAAAATAGGTGAAAAAACATCAGCAGACAGAATCACAGATTGGTTGATTTTTGCAGATTATCTAGTCAAACTCTCCTGCTTAAGCAGCGTGACCTAAAGCACATTGCCCAGGACCCTGTCTGGATGGCTTTTGATTATCTCCGAGGATGGAGACTTCACACTCTCTCTTGGCAACAGACAACATTTGAAGTTAATGCCTGCCTCATCTGCGCTTAAATATCACAAGAGGAAGCAGTCTGGCCAAGATAAAACTACTACCACTAAATGTGAACAATTTCTGACAACATTTGAAATTTCCTATTTCGGGTAAATTACAAGAGAAATGAACAGCAAAGAATCAAGCAAATATCAACATAGTACAGTTCACACTGCTGAAGCTGATTCAAAAGTTGCAGTTCTATTTCTCAGCAACAAAAGTAGTCTGGAATCAAGTTTCCCTTCAGCCTCGAGAGCACCCTAATCAATGCACTACCTTACCAATTTCATCCCCTTTGTTCTTCAAAACTGCCTTGGTGTTACAGAATACAAGAGCAACATCCCTGGCAGATAGAGTATCAAGGCACATCAGTTTTACACTTTTAGCAATACTTACTGAGAGTTTTGTAGTCTTCTCGTGCTTTGTTTGCTCGGATAAATGCTTGAATTTTTACAACATCATTTATCTAGGATAATAAAAAAAATAAGCAATTGAACTAACCAACACATAATGCAAAAGCCAGGTACTGCATTAATTTAACAGATCAGCCTCTTACATGATCTCTGAAATACTGCAGACGATCTCTGTAACGCCTTCTGGCTTGATACATCCTGGTCATTGACTGAATCTGCAGAAATATGAGCAAATTTCCAGATAGAAACTTTCATTCCAAAAAGATTACAAAATACAGAGAAATACAACTACAACAACTAGCGAAGAATGGGAGGGAGAAAGAATTACAACTAACGCTAAACAAAATATTAAAGCAACAAATATATATTTTTTGCCCCAGGTACACCTGAGTTGTAAGGCTGGCAAATCGCTGCAATTTATAAATTTTACAAAAATTAATTATTATAATTTCAAGAGGGTAGACAGATAGTATAACAAACGAACAGAGCAATTTTGAATAATGGGCTAAGCTGTATATAAGTGAAGTCACACTCAAAGTTAGGAAATGCTTCCTAGAAAATGCTTCCTAAGAAACAGAGGACACATTATTGCCTTTTCCTCTGCTACTGTTTTATTTTACTACTGCCTCTCCCATCTGCTCCTGTTTCTTCCTCCCTCCTTCTCTCTTCTAAAAGAGGAGGAAAAAAAAAAAATAAAAATAAAAAACTAATGTATCTCCTAGTCCTTTTAATGAACAAAAGCTCACGCATTATCTTGACTTCACTAAGGAATGATTAATAATCCTGACATGTGAAATAATCCAGAGTGAATAACTCTACAGCTGCTCTAAGAACAGCTCATATAATCTGAACATTCTTTTCTTTTAGCATTTGTTTTATTGCATTTAGAATAGGTTTCTCCCAGAAGTGTACCTTCACTACTTGGTCCTTATGCGCTCGCAGATAATCCAAACGAATTTGATATGCCCTCCTCTGCTTGTAGCCACGCCACTGGGACTGAAAACAGAAAACATGCTCATCTGCTTTATTTTTCCTGATATCAATACTTGGGACAAAAGTTAGATGAGTTTTTGGAAGGACATAACTACTATGCATAAACAGAGAGGGTTTTAATTTAATCAGTTGAAACGTTTTGTTTTTACATATACATACATACACTCACACACATAGAAGTGTGTGTGAGTTAAAATTATATATATATACACACACACACACACAATAAAAGTTGATATACAAAAAACATATTCATACCCTCAGACACGAGTATATGAATTATTTAGGCAGAAATGAACACACATATATCGCTCAGAAAATAAAGTCATGATAATGTACAAAGCATGTATTTACATATATTCCAGTACCAATACTGGAGAAAGATTTTTTGACTGTGCTCCTGACAGTGCCCAAGTTTCCACTGAATACCATATCATATCATTTCATCTCCTCAATCCTCCAGATCCCTCTAAAAATTAAAATCGGAGGACAGAAAGGGAATCTTAACTTGGAATACTGAAGAATATGTTGTTTCTTTTCTATTTGTCATGAATCACAAATTAATCACATGGTATTATCTGCATAAAGATATGACATATCTGATATTGCCCTATTCCCAAAATACTGAATTGGGCAATAAAATGATGGAAAGACCTTCCTCAGATATGTTTTTCTCCCTGAAATTCTACCCCAGAATTTATTCATTTTGTATCACATGGAAAAGCAAACCACATGCAAAAACTCTTTTGGCAAAAAATATCTTTAGATAACTTGCAAAATGAAGTGGAAACCACTGAGTGCTAAAACTGAATGAAAATACCTGTATCAACTGAATGTCAAGAGTATCTTGACATTCTCTGTGTAGAGAGAACATCTGCAGAGTATGTGTCTTAGAATTAGAGGATATCACTACCTGAATGCAAGTGATTGCTGGAACTTGTTTCTTCAAAAAATTCATTCTTGAGTTGAATTCCTGGCGAACAAGATATCCTCGACAGCAAGCCTGAAGTCTTGTAATCAGATTCTCATTGGCCAGCCACAGTTGTTCTCGATTGTATGCAGCAGTGACTCCAGAGATAGTGCTCTGGATTAGCGTTACGGCGGAAAAAAAAAAAAAAGCAGCAATACAAAGACAGAATTGGCACACGAAAAAGTGGTGCTACATTAGCTTTCTCTATTGTGTACAAAAGAAACTTCCAAATTGCTTTTCAGTGAACAGCAACATCATGGTTATTTAACCTAAGATATTAGTTTTCTAAAATGGGACAAGGAATTTTGACAGAGTCTGATAACGCATAATGTAATAAATGCATTACTATACTTGCTATCATAACAGAGAACACAATCTACTGTATTGAAGCATTAATTCTTTAAGTTACACTGAAGACCAGCAGAATGGGAATGTCATCTTTTCCGAGAAAGAACTTGTCTTCCTTACCTGTATCTCCTCCCGTGACAGCTGTGTGTCATTTTGCACAAATCTGTCTGGTTCATCCCACCCGCCCTCTTTGGTCTGCAGGTTATGGTAATAATGATAGCCTCCTCTCACCCAGTGTTTCACCCATTCACTGTTATTGTTCCCTAAGAACAGAAACCACAGCATCTCAAAACCAAGCATATTGTTTTTCCAGAATACAAATATTACAATTAGGAAGTAAACATATACAGATGCACCTTCCCCCAAACAAGAGGACATACATTTTTCTGAGACCACCAATGAACTAACATGACAACTACCTAAAGCAGCACATTCTAAAAATTAAGAAGATTCCACTATTTATATACTTATTTTTACTTCAGCTTATAAATAACCCCCCTTTTCCACTTAGAGCACCAGACTTCCCCCTACTCAGAGACTGATTTTTCTCTGGCTCCTGTTCTGCACATAATAATCTTGGATTTACTTGCTCTCACCAATAGTTAACTATTTGAGGTTCACCTGTTGCCCTTTTTCTTCTCTTGATTTCTGCCAGTTCTCGATGGTATGTCTCAGCACACTCAGGAGTGACTCCATATAGCCCAACATCCGGTGAGCGCAAGGCACTCAGGGTCAGGCTAATATCACCATGATCTACTGCTTCGTTAATGGCCAGGATTCCTAAGGAAACTTGGGTAACACAAGGCAGCATGTTACTTTGACATTCAAGGGCTCAATATTTCATAGTAAACAGAAAAACAAAATAGAGGATGGCAATATGCACATGCACACACCTGAAGAGCACGAGCACATGTCTTTGTGTGCATGCAAATGTAACATACACATATAAAAGTGAGACATCTTGCAATTCAGAGGCATCAAGCCATATATAACATGGTGCCCCTGAGCACATTATTTGCGGGTCCTTCCGAGCCTTGACGTGGTACAGATTTATCCACAATACTTTTCTACAACAGTTTCATCCTTCCACCTAGCTCAAATCTGACAACAGTTTTAGTTGAGACAGCTTCTCCTAGCAGAACCAAGCCACTCTGCCAGCTGTATAAAAGGGTTCATTTCAAAAAATTAACACCATCTCTAGCGATAACAGCAGCAGCATGAGTAAGCATGAGTAGCTTGTAAACAATGCAAAATCTGAAACACCAGGAGCAGAGAAGGGCAGGAGGTAAAGAAAAAGGAAAATAAAATGCAGTTCCAGAGGTATTCCAAAACTGTGACACACACAGACATATTTGCACAAGGAAAACGAGCAAAAGAATTACACTATCACAGAGGATAGCAAAGCTGAGATATAAAGCAAAGCAGAGTTATAATAACTTTCAGCATTAGATAATATTGCAAAAACGGCTATTCACAAATGCATAACTAAGAATACTGAAGATTTGTAGTATCTTTAAGGGAAAATAAATTATCCTGCACTTCACCAAATGTTCCTTGGCATGATATTCCAACTGCTGCCTTGCCAAGGTGCACGTGAGGATGGGGAAACAGTGTATTATACTGGTACTGCTGGGAACAAATATCAAGATGAATGGGTAAACTACTGTCCTACCACTTTTTTTTTGTTTGTTTTAGACAGTTAATAGCAGAATTCACTGACCAAATATGGGCATCAAAAACAACTAAGCCATGGAGAATGTAATAAATAAATAAATAAAAACTATTTTATTTCATTTAAGTAAATCTATTGATCTTGATCCCTTTCAAAATATCCATAAACAAAAAACAAAAACGGATAAAGCACAAATATAAAAGAAAGCCGATTGCTGCGTCAAGACTGAGAATAGGGGGAGTCAGCTGGGCTGTCAACTCTACATAACTGATACACAAATGCATGAAGTACTTAGGTTAGAGCAACCTCTGAGGAATTGTAGTCCAACCTTCTGCTTACAGCAGGACTGACCAAAAAGAAAACTTTTCTCAGGAACAACAAAAACAACAACAAAAAAGCAAGCAAATAACAGGAAGTGGTTTACTGCTAGAGGCAGAAAATGTTATTACAGAAGAACAGGATGTAATTGCTGGGTGGGTCAGTTTGCCTGAAAACTGCAATAAAGAGGGAAGGTGTATATTACTGATGTATACTGTGGTCTGTGTTTTAAAGTAAGTGTGATGTAGCCTAGTAACACATAAAAGAACTGAGGCAAGACAACAATTCAGCAGAGGAATAATAAGCTCATGTGAAGCAGGCAATAACATTTAAATTGTGCACATTCATATTCTCGCACTTAATTATCCACCACAGGAGATGCACAGTTAGCTACAGTCATTAGTCTGCTTGAGAAATGTGTTTAATGAGTTAACACGATCACAAGCAAAACCAGAAAAAATAACCCAGCATACTAAGAGAGACGTTGAGAAATTTAACATTTAAAGAATTTGACATCCACTCACCAAAGAAAATCTATCACATCCAAAGCACAAAAGTGTAATTGACTTCCACTGACCTATTTACATGACACTTCTAGCTCTGCACCTTTCCTTAAGTAACCAGTATTAGACTGGTAACAGGGATTACTTGAAATATATACTATAATACTTACACCTCTGAGACTCCTCTGTGTCCTTGTTAGCCCTATAAATCCCATCCTGAATTTCATCTAGCCAAAGTACAGCTGTCTCATCCTGAGTATCCTAAAGAGAATTAAGAGGGAATTTAACTTCATTGTATTTTTGTGAAGTGGAATAATCTGCACTCAGCAAGTCAATATATTAGTTTGCAGAAGAAGCAGCATTTCAACATCTTTCTATTTGATCTCAGCACAAGGACATCATGTGAATTTGTGACCAGCAAAGACTACAGCATTAGCAGACACCACACACTGCCTCCCAGTCAAAAACCTTTTAGTCCTGATACCCAAAAAAACAATTTTCTCTATCATGGCCTCTACTAGCGGAAATCAACCCACAGACCATCAAAATCATCCTATGTTTTTTCTGCTGAAAACTTTCAGGCAGGTACACACAGCACACCACATTAAAGGGTCTGCCTTTTTTTGTACTTAGTTCATGAAAAACAGTCATACATGCTTCCCCATCACACAAGCAACTCAAGAGTGCCTTACTGCCAACTATAATCCTGAGATTTAGAAATTGCTAGTTGTTAAGTAATTTAAGATTGACTTAAGATTGATTACAGTTTGTAACTATTTTCCCCCAAACACTTCCAGTAATATGACCTCACAATTTCTGAAATTACTGCAGTGATGCTGGAACAAGCCATGAATTTAACACGTACCCAAATAAGGCAATTTCACACCAAGTGAAGTCACCAGCACAGGCAGGAACAAACTTGCGTGCACACTTTAAAAAGTTCATTATTTAATTCTGACTCAGCAGGAGGAAATGCTTCAGCACAAAATGGGTTTCTGAGGAACATTAACCCTTTCAAGTCCCTTCGTAGGGAAGCTGCTCAATTGTTTTCATCAGTAATGTATTCAGTTCCCTACTATTGGCATTGTGTGGGTTTACATTTACTCTCTCTATTGGAGAGAGAGAAAAAAAAGTAATCTCAAAATAGCTCTTAGACTCAATGTAAACTTCTGCATTGGTACTATAGAAGCAAGCTCCATTTTTTTTTTTAAGGCTACTGAAATATTCAAAGTATGAAAGTACAAGAGTCTACTACTTTGTAATTAGATGAATAAAATTGATTTCAATATCTCATCCACACTACAGTACTGCGTGCAATGCACGCATGCACACCGTTATCCCTGTTCCTAAATGAAGCAATAGGAGCCATGTTCCTCTCTTTCCATCTCCACCTTAACATTTAGCCAATGGCAACTCTCTACATAAGGGTGGTAGTTCTCAACTATCACCAAAAGTTTCCTTATTACAAAATGTGTCACCAGATGAACAACAGGCAACTTTATACTATTTACTACTAGCACGATTTCCGGCTCACTTCTTTCTCCAAACCCAGCACTAAACATAGCACATGCCAGCAGTAAAAAGCTTTTTCATTTTCAAATTTTTTTCCCCTGTGTAAGCGTATATAAAGCCTCCAGAAATATTTGACATAAAGGACTCTCAAAGAAATTTTAAAAAGTAACAAAAGTAACAAAAATAACGCCACCTCCACACCCTTAAGGTTGCAAGGGAGTTATTTTAAGAAATTCAGAACTACTAGAATTAACACGGTCTCCCTAAGAATTTGGGAGAGGCAATCACTAGTTACATATTATTTCTCCCCATACATGACCTTTGTCTCACCGCAGCAGCCAGTTCCAGGGCTCTTTCACCCTCACAGTAAAGTAGTTCTTCCCTAAATGGAGATGGAATTTCCTGGTTGAACTCAGACCCAATCCCCCTTGTGCTTTCACTGGCCACCACCAAGTTTGGCCCCATCCTCTTTACATTCTCCACTCAGGTATTCCTACCTATTGATAAGATCCCCTCGAAGTCTTTTGTTCACCAAGCTAAACAGGCCCAGCTCCCTTAGTCTTTCCTCACACAACAGATGCTCCAGTCCCTTAGTCATCTTTGCTGCTCTACGCTGGACCCTCTCTAGAAGCTCCACATCTCTCCTGCGCTGGGGAGCCCAGAACTGCACCCAATACTCCAGGTGTGGCCTCATGAGAGCTGAGTAGAGAGGCAGGATCACCTCCCTCGACCTGCTGGCAACATTCCCCCTGATGCAGCCAGGATCCCACTGGCCTTGGCCACGAGGGCGCATTGCTGGCTCATGGTTAACTTGTCAACCAGGACCCCGTACTCCTGCTGCAATAACTATACTATACAGATAGAAAAGCTTTTTATGAGATACATTTAATTTCACGCACCTGCGCTTTCTCTCTCTTGGCTCGAAGTAGCGTATCCTGATAGTGCTGTGCTACTTTTGGGGTTACACCTTCCAGTTTCGCAGCCGGAATCTGTAATGCTTGAATTGTCTTTTTGGCGTCCCCCTCATCCAAAGCTTCATTGATAAGTCCAATTGCCAAAATCCCTGGAGAAGAAAGGGATATAATATAAATATAATATAATATAAAGACCCATTTCTGGTCAACAAATCACAAGCAATGCTCCAAAAAAGTGCAAATAAGCCTTTCTAAACCAGATGTCATCCAAGAACTGTAACATTGTTAACAGAAAATATTTTTTACTGGTTAAAAAAAAAAAAAAGGAGACTATTTTTCACTTTAAAATGTCCATTAAATGTAGGGGCACTGTAATAAAAACATAATCACTCAGGGAGACCATATTAAAGGTCCTACATCCTCAGGCATCCAGCTCAGAGCTGTGAGAAGAGACAGCTATTACACCCCAAAATGGCCAAAGTTCATAGGTTACAGGTTTTCAAGGTACTAACTTCTCTGAAGAGAAAACTTCAAAGTTGAAGGCCTGCATAAAATGTATTTTTTTAATAATAACTTACTATTTCAAAGGTCTACTGAACATATATATACACATATATTCATAACAGTAACATAAGTGCACTACCAAAGACGCTATGCAAGCATAGCAAGAGTCCCATTCAGCTAAGTAAAATTTGAGAAAAATAAATCGTTTATAGTTAGTTACATGGCAACAAAATCTATACCATCCATGCCCTATCAACAGCAACCATCTCCAGCAAATCACAGTAATTTAGGTGGGAATATACCACTGGATGTCATCTGGTTCAATTCCCTGCTCAACTAGAATCATGGTTTGACCACTGCAAAACAAAGAAGTTTTTTACAGGAGAGAGAAAAAAAAAAAAAAAGGAAAGAGCTCAGTGTTTTGTATTTTTCAATTTGGTCAGTTCATTCAAGGATCATGACTTTTGTTTGGGGAAAAAAAAAAAAATCACAAAACTAGCATTTATACAAAAAAACAGAACATCTTTGGATGAAGACTGGCCAACAGAATGACTATTCGGATGGAGGAGCAATTAAGGAAAGCAATACATTGAATCATAGAGTCATAGAATACTTAAGTTTGGAAGGGACCTCTAGAGGTCATCTAGTCCACGTGGCACAGGACTGCATCCAAGCAGGTTTGAAGATCTCCAGAGAAGGAGACTCCACAACCTCTTTGGGCAGCCTGTTGCAGTGCTCTGTCACCCTCACTGTTAAGAAATTTTTCCTTAAGTTCCTGCGGAACTTTTGATGCTCCAGTTTCTGGCTGTTTCCTTTAGTTGCTGGTGGCCACCACTGAAAACAGTCCGGCCCCATCCTCCTCACTGCCTCCCTTGAGGTACTTCTAGACACTGCTCAGGTCCCCTCTCAGCCTTCTCTTCTCCAGGCTGAACAGGCCCAGCTCCCCCAGCCTCTCCTCATAGTGCAGATGTTCCAGGCGGCCCTCTTGCGCACCAGGGCCCACCGCTGCCTCATGGTCACCTTGGCGTCCACCACGACACCCAGGTCCCTCTCTGCAGAGCTGCTCTCCAGAAGGTCGGTCCCCAGCCTGTACTGGTGTCTGGGGTTATTCCTCCCCAGGTGCAGGACCTTGCACTTGGCCTTGTTGAATTGCATGAGGTTTTTCACCGCCCAGTTGTCCAGTCTGTCCAGGTCCCTCTGGATGGCAGTGCAGCCCTCTGGGGTATCAGCTACTCCTCCCAGTTTCGTGTCACCAGCAAACTTGCTGAGGGAGCACTCTGTGCCTTCATCCAGGTCATTGATGAATAAATTGAACAGGACTGGACCAAGGACTGACCCCTGGGGGACACTGCTAACCACAGGCCTCCAACTAGACTCTGCGCTGCTGATCACCACCATCAAGGGCACCACAAGAACGGCATTATTAACACACTGGCTGGGCTGTCAAACAGCATCATTTAAACATTTAAATCCCTTTAACCCCAGAAATGCTTCGTATATACAAAATTAATTTGAAAGGAATAACAGGAAGACATATAAGCCCAGACTTCCAAATTTGTGGTGTTTTTCATCTCCTCTCATCAAATTTCAGGTAACTTTTTTACTGAGTATGGGAACTTCTTTGACCACAGACTGAGACCTTCAATATTCAAAAGCAAGAGTATAGTCTGAGCACCCACACAGCACAAGCCACAGGGGCTTTGAGTTTATTTCACTGTCCATTGCCCTTATTCTTCTAATTCATTCTGTTCTTTCATGCAAATGACTTTGTTTTGTAAAACTCAGACCCTAATTGCACATATCCATGCCACCATTCCACTGCTAATTCTGTGCTCATAGACATGTTAAGCAAGTCATGATCAGCAAAGACTTCCATGATAAGTTCCCACTTATCTTTCAAGATCAGAGAGACTGCAAAGAGAAGTCCTTGGTTTTGTTACAGAAACACATACAACAGGACTGGATGGAACATCTACATATCCTCTGATTTATTCCCTGCTCCCTCTATTGACAGAAAACTAAGTCAGAAATTCCAAGGATGTCCGAGTAGAGTTACATAGCATAGACCACTTTAAGTGGTATCCATTTCTTCCTCCTCCCAAATTCAATAATCTTTTTGCTCTTAATTTGACAGCTTTCCAGGTCATCCAGACAGACTATGGTACAGATTGTTTGCTCCCTCCTACAGTTTGCACACATTCACCTTAAAAACATACTCTTCTCCTTAGAAATCTCAGAAACACGGAGTTTATTTGCACTGAAGACCAAAGAAGAGCAGTTATCATAAACAGGAATTATCTTTGATTTGTTTGCTCAAGTGGACAAGGGAAGATTACTCTATGGTACAGTAAAATATTAGAGTTCCTCATTAGAAAGTAATTTTTGAAATTGAAAACATTTGTGAGGATAATGGAAGGAGAAGATGTGCGTTCATATAGTTTCAGAACTTTCACAGACCAATACTATATATGAACAGACAGGAGACAAGTGTCCTTGCATGAGGGTATATACCAAGCACCAGAAGATGAAAGAATTCTGGCATTTCCCCTGAGAACAGTTCATCTCATTACAGGATTTCCTGTATCTTTCATTAAAGGACATGGACTGCTATAGGAGGCAGGATATCGGACTATTTGAATTTTTATACTTCTGCTGTGAGCTCTTATACTTGACAACAGTCTGCTTAATATTGCTAGGACTCCCCTATTTCCATTCTGGATTTCAGTCCATTAAAACTGTCTGGGACACTTTCTCTTTTGTTGAAATTTTTACCATTATGTTCATTTCCAGTCTTTCATCACTGCTAAAAAGAGCCGCTTAGTGCCATAAATGGTGTATTAAGTGTATTTCAACATACTACTTAAAATGAAATTTTTGAAATGCAGAAATACAAGTAGCATAGAAATTAAGCATTTACTTAATCACGTTTCTCAATTTGCAGCAGAAAAGCAGGAATTACCTTCCTGAGTGATTTGTTCAAGAAATCTGATACTGGCACTTGCTCCATATGTTTAGAACTGTTATAGGGGTTTTGTCTATTTTCTGATTAAGGATTTTTTGGAGACTTTTCCAGTCTTTTGTATTAAAAGGACACAGATGTACAGCCATACTCTTTTTCTACTCATCAACAAGTTAGTTATCAGTTAATTCAGCTTTTGTAGACCCTGGTTCTAACCACTAGCAGTAGGTTACACAGCTTTAAAACAAAAGAGAACGGCTTCTAAATTTCCTCAAAGAATTAACTGCAAACAAAGTAAACCAGCCTCTTAGAAGAGCATAAGTTTGCATTTCAATTCTAACTTGAGATTTGAGTCCCAACACCTGGAACATAAAATTTCAGTAGCATCAAACAGATGATTTAATTAAATGTGCTTTAGGAAAAAAAAAAAAAAGCATAAACATTTGAATACGCAAGTGAACAACAGTCATTTCAAAAAAAACTTTTTGGGGTTATCACTATTTCAGTTATGACCTAACTGAAATGAAAAAACCTATTTATTTGATCCCCACCCCCCCATCACTGATCTTCAAAGAAACTGTTTTGAAATAGCATTAATAAAGTCAGGAGTTAGAGGACTCGGAATAAAACTTTAAAGTACATTCATTTCTTTGCTGTTCATTCAAACTCCTCATCTACCATAAAAAAGTCTATATGACAGATCATTAGATATGAGAGCAATCAACACAGAGATGATCCACAGATGGATAGAGAAAGAGGAAAGGGGCATCCCGGAGTTTGTAAAATTGTACTAAACATTGGAAAGGGCAAAAGACCAAAGCACATTCAAAGGAGGGACCAGAAGAGAGAAGAAGAAAAGCTTAAGGCAGAAATTACAGATAATGAAAACAAGATTCCAAGAAAAATATTTTCAACTAGTGTCGAGGGTCACTCGAATGCTGAGGCTCACTCCACGAATCAGAGTGAGCAGCACTTTAATATGAAGGGGGTTTAACTCGTGGCGAGTGCCGAAGCCTTCTCCACGAGCTGGAGTGAACAACACCTCTAGGCAAAGTGAAGTCAACTCCGCTCTGCTGTTGTCTGCAGCAGAGCTTTATATCAGTGCAGGTGGGCATGCGCTAAGGAGCGGCATTCTCATTGGCCAGCTACAGATTCCCAGCTGGTTAGTGCTCCTCCAGGTGCTTGATTGCTAGGCATCGGTCCAGTTCCCCACAAACTCCAGTTTCTTATATATTCTTACTAAGGCCCCAACAAACTAGCAGCAGATAACGGTGAAAGAGCACAAAGTACTCCAAGATTTCACAACACTGAACTCAGATTTTGGCAATACTAGTTTTAGTCATGTTTGAGTGATAGAAGCCAAATCAAAAGATTTGGTACTAATGCTAGAAACTGATTTCAGACAACAGACGCAATTTTGTTATACAAAAAGGATAGCAACATGCATTAGAGCAATTAATGTGCTGTTTTAAGATATTGATTGCAATACTGCAAATACTCCTGAATGCTTGATCTATAACAGTTCTGTTATCAGGGCTCTGTTAACTACAGACCACCAAATCTTCCTTATACTAAACTGAGCTTTTCGTACATATACAAGGTATGACACAATCATGAGTCCATCAACAACTTTTGATATTGATGCATCTAGGTTTAGCACCCTTTATAGTCTCAAGGCAATCTAGTATGAATCAAGAACTTACTTTGATGTTCTTCATGCACCGCTGTGTTCACACGATCAACACATGACTGGATATCATTCCATGAGATAAATTCATTTCCTTCTACACGTGTCTGAGCTTTCAGCTTCATCAAATCATCAATATATCTGTCAAAGAAAAAAAAATCACATCAGAGCAAGCTGGTGAGGGAACACACAGTACAGTGTGAAGACCAAAAACAAAATGGAAGAGGTAACAATGAAATGAAGCAAATGCAAAAAGAGGAAAGAAAACAAAGATGAAAGACTGTATGTCTGGGTGGGCCAATCCAAATAAATACAAGAACAGTGAAATAAATGACAAAAGCACTAAAACATTAACATTAAATGAGGTGATCAGGACAAAAGATGCTGTGGGTGAACTGGATTACTACCACAAAGAATAAAGAAGTATTACAACTTCGCTTTAGTGTGAAATCTGAGAGAAGTCTTCAAAGGACAGCCCAGATATCAGACTAGTATGAGGTAATAATCCAAAAAAAAAAAAAAAAAAAAAAGACACAAGAGCCAAAGGAGATGATATCAAAGCTGGGACAAATAACAAACGACAAACAGAAAGAACTTAAAGAGCGAAACAAACAAACAACAACAAAATCCACACAAAAAGTCTAACAGCATAAGCAATATCAAGGGCAGACATGACTCTTGGAAATACTCACCTCTGGGAATTCTCATCCTCTATGTTAGTGAGCCCTGTGACTGGGCTGCTCAGCTGTTTCCATACTGTACTCACATCCCCTGAATCCAAAGCCCTATTAATAAGGGCTACAGAAGACAGCATCTCTACAGCAACTGATAGTTCTGGATGGGTGAGGTTTCCCTGCATACAAAGAGGATAAATTCCTTCTACTCACCTGTCAAACTACTGTTGTATGTAAAACACTAGCCAGTAGTTGTTGGAATAGGGGTGTGAGAGACAAAACAGAAGAACAATCTATATGACATAGAAATAGAAAAGTATCATGAACAAAACCAGAATGCCAAGCAAGAGTGGAATAGAATCTTACAGTGCTCAGTAGCTCAAGACATATGGATTAAACAAAACATCAAAAAAGACTGAACATTAACAAAGCTCTATGAGCTCTCAAAATGGGTTTGCTCTGGAGAATGTGTTTAACAAACCAGACAAGGTGGACTCCATGATCCACACCTATTCCTAGAAACAAGTGAGAACAAGGTACTTACTTCAGAGCTCTGTTGCTGCAAGGTGGCCAGCTCCCTTTGGTAAAGTTCTGCAGCAAATGGATAAACCTCTGGTAGCTGGGCCTCTTGATTCATTAATTCTGCTACAGTCTTATCAGCATCGCCCTTTTGAATTGCAGAATTAATTCTGGCCACTGCAGCCAGCCCTAGAAATTCATAGAAGCAGTAGCACAAGGAATCAGGAAAGCAGACAGTGGATTCCCTAATAATGAGAGTACTTTTATTCCACTCAATACCCAATAAGAAAACTTCCATTAGCTATAGGAAATGAGTGACGTTCTCTGATCTGTATTTCCAAAGTTAGCCTTTCATGGCTGCAGACAACCAGGCTACACAATCGCCTTTTAAATGATTATTTTTAAAAACCTGTTCATCTTTTTGCTTGACTAGTCCAGAGCACTGTTTCACTATTTCAGTCTTCTGATGATCAGAAGCCTCTGAATTGCCTTTTTTTCTTTTCCTCCTTTCATGCAGTTATTAATCATTTTTCTTTTCTATGTCTGTTGTGTCTATACTCAAAGCTTTCTACCTAATACGAATTGAACCAATCATTATTGGGCAACCAGAACTGATGAACTCCGTATAGCACTGAGCACAGAACAATCAATATATGAAATATAAACATATTCTCTTATAGGAAAAAAGTTATTTTCAGTATTAAGCTTAAAACAAAGCCTTCAAAGATAAAGTCTTTGTAGGATGTACAAATAAATTAACTATGATACAAGTCATTGTCATCTACATTTGCTGCCTGATACTTAGCAACAATTTTGTACACTGAAGCACTGAAAGGTTCTACAGATCAAACCAAGTGAGTGCTGGAGAGGGAAAAAAAAAAAAAAAAAAAAAAAGGACCCACACAACAACATCATCATGGAAATTGTGTCTGCTTAATGTTCTTAGTAGCCAACAAGATACTTAAAGAAGTATACTTAAAGACCTTATATCTCCCCACATAGACACAAATTATTGTGCTATCTTATCTTTCTGATTACATTGCATAATTACTTTACTGCAGCAATTTTTGCTTATGCTTACTTTGCTGATATCGTTGTGCTGCACTGTTAGCAGCATCCACTCCCAACTGCAACTCCTCCTTCTGCAGAGGACCTGTCAGGCCAGCCTGAAAAAAACGACAAGCAATAGACAAGGGGACAAAAATGTCTAGAGATCATTTAATCTATGGATATCTAGAGATCATTTAATCCAAATCCCTCCCACTCAAAGGAGGATCAAATAGAACATGTCACCTAAGACCACATCCAGGTGGATTCTATCCTCTCCTTGGCTTCTTGTCCTCTCACTGGGCACCACTGAGAAGTTGTCTGGCTCCATCTTCTTTATTCTCTCCCATCAGATTTTTACAAACATCGATAAAATCTCCTTACCACTACCGTCCCACCATCTCTTCTTGAGGCTGGACTGAGTCCTAACTTTTTCAGCCTGTCCTTGTCTGTCAGATGCTCTGGCCCCTTAATCAGTTTCTCTGCCCTTCACCAGACGAGCTGCAATATTCCCACGTCTCTCTGCACTGGGCATCCCAGAACACAATCACAATACTCCAGATGTAGTCTCACTAGTGATGGCTAGAGGGAATCGCCTCTCTTCACCTGCTGGCAACGTTGTACTTTTACATACATATAAACACTGTACTTGCTTTTCCTATACAGAGGTTAAAAATAAATGATAGATACGTTTACTGTATGCTTTTTTTTCTGTCTACATTACATATTACATTTTCCAAAGTAAACTGTGTGCAGTTATATTGAAAATTATTACAACAGTATGGTGAAAGGACAATAAATAAATAAATAAAGAACTGCCATGGTGAGCTAGGCTTTTCCATACCTCCTGTTTCTGGTGTCTATCACTCAAAAATTGCTTGAGATACCAATCACAGTTTTCTCGTAGTAATCCTCGGAGTCCCAAGGCTGGCGTTGCCAAAGCTTCATATAATGCTAATGCATTTCCTTGTTCCAAAGCTAGACCGATCTTTGATATAGCTGAATATGCTAGTAATAAAGTAAAGCAGAGTTTTTAGGAAAACATTAAATGAGGAAATCCCATGATTTATATAACCTAATGCTTAGAAATAAATATGCTTAGACCTGATGGTTGACAATTTAGATATGGAACCTGAATAGAAGGCTTCCAAAGTCATTTGCGAAGTAGCACTATAATGAGTAGTTGAAGAATAGAAATAATCCATATTACTCAAGGAAAAAAAAATTATTGAAAAAAATCATTCAATTCCCCAAAGGTTGGGCAGCAGAAGTCAAAATGAATTGAGCTTATAAATGTGTACTAATAACACATAAAATAAAAAGAATGGAAAAATTGCCTTCCACTTCTGTTCGCATTATATGAAGTGCTTGCTTTCAGGTATTCTTTAACTATTTATCGTGATACCTACTATTCACTTTATTGATGTTGCCCTGAATCTCAGCTTGAGTCAGAAGTTCTTCATACACATCTCTCTCTCTCTCTGAATTTTCAGAGGCCATCTGAAGATGAAATAAAAACTAATCAGTCTGTTTCTACAATTTCTTTTGCCTTCATAAGTTTTCTGTGACCCTCACATGAAAAAATGATAGGGAGCATAACTGTATCTACATAGAGCTGTGACAGGGGGGATCTCTACATCTGCAAAAAGATGAAAGTAAAAACATATAAAATAAGTATACCTATACTCACTCTCCAATACAAGAGTCTTATTTCAATCTAATGGTCCTAAAAGAACACACACTAGAGCTTCAGCACACAGAAAGCGGTAGACATAACTAGGTATTAGATATGTGGAGTTCTAAAACTGCAACCACCTCTTCTGAGAGGTTCAGAGGGCCTGTTATGCACATAATTTAATTTTTTGAAAGAAGTGTCAGCACTGTCTGAAGATAGAGAAATAGCATTTCTAAAAAATAAAGGCTGATGTGAATGCTGTTCATCAGTGAGACTCATATTTCAGACAGCTAAAGACAATAACGTAGCTATGGGTGCCTGTTTTCGGCTGTAAGAAAAGAGGTTATTGGGGATAAAGTAGAACATCAGTCGAAATAAATCCATCCAACACAATACACAGAGGACTGTCCAATACACACACTTGATTCTTCATTTTCCTCTGCAAGATAAAACAATTTACTGCAATCTACACACAAACAAACGGTCTGAAAGAGGAATGGATTTACCCTATTTTTTGCATTTTCCATCTTGTCATTTTTTGCTCTGTAGAGTGTGTCTTGGTAAGTGGACGCCAATAGGTCATCCAGATTTACTAGCATGGCATTAGGGTTCTTCATTGCTGTAAGAGTGTCAGCTGGAATTTGATGGTCAATTGCTTCATTAATGGCAATAACAGCAGCATGCACTGAAAAACAAACCACACCTTGCAGGTTAGTTGCAAACACAACAGCTCTAACTTTAACAAATTTAGAACTTAACTGGAAAGAAGGTCACATGAAAAGAACCTAATAATTCTTTTGTTATTGCCAAGCCTTTTATCAACACACCTTTCACTCCAGCATGGCTTTATATTCTGGACATAAATGGTGACATATTCCTAGAAATGGTGACATATTTCCTAGTACTATTTCCATCTAATAAAATCAAGGTGTCACAGCCAAGAAAAAAAAATCCTCCCCCTCAAAAACAAACAAACAAACAAAACCTTTCTTATCTTTGAAAAGGATTAAATTGTCTCACAATGAAAAATAATACAACAAATACATAGTATCTAATCTGCCAATGTTAAAGAAAAAAAAAAACACAGAAAATGAAACTCCTATTTTCCTTACATGCTGCTTCATCCACAGAGAGTTCATTCGCTAGAATTCCACCAATTTTGCTGAAGGCAGGCATCTGGATACCGTATTTCTCCAGTTCAAGCCTCATGTTACTGATTTCTTCCTCTGAAACATGCATAAAAACATACACTGACTGCTTCTGTATAAAAACTTAGGACAGTCATATTAAGTTAGAAATTACTGTTTATTAGTACCTGGAATATAAACCAGTAAAAGTAAATGAGGTTTAAAGGAAGTGGAAACTGATACACATTTTCTATTCTTTCCTAAAATCTACAGTCAGCCCAGAAACTCCTACGGGAGAATTCCAAAGTCTTCCTCACAAGAAAATATCATCCAACTCATACGAAGAGCCAGAAAGAGACTCTATCTTTGCTAGGTGCTTCTGTTACAACTGTCAACAGATCAGAAAAATGGACAGGCAGTATTTATTTAGTTATTATTTGTTCAGAGAGTGCTATGTTGAAAAGGAGATGGAGAATATGGAGACATACTATTGCTGAATACCTTAAAACTGAAAAACAGTGCTGGTAGTTAAGTCTCTTAGGTACAATCAATAACTGGTTTGGAGGAAAATAAATTAAAAAGTTAGACATCTCTCAAATCAGGTGTCTGCATTTGGGCAATAACCTTACTAATGCAAAACACAACTTGGCATTTTGGAAAAAAAAAATAATAAAAAAAATAAGGGACCAGAAATCTTGAGGAGCCATGTGAACATAAGTAATTCAGTTCTAAAATATCCTACAGCAAAACACCTAGTAATTTTTTTTCTGCAGTTAATGGTAGCTCTATTCTAAGCAGTTCTGACTTCCCTGAACAGTTTACCAAATTCCAGACTGACAGAGCCTTAACAATCTAACAGATGAAACTCCCTCTAAGGTAGCAGGGCAAGGCTGAAGCACCATACAACAGTGATAGAAAGGTAAAACCTGTTGTTAGTGAAAGCAGTATTTAGTGGACTCATGGCTACACATCAGCTCTGATAAAAAGTACCCAAAACAAATTCTTCTTCTTAAGCTACTGGAACTTCTTAATGCCATTTACCTTTCACTATAGTAAAGTCCCCTTTATGAGTTGATTATCAGTGTCTAGCAGAGCATGAGATAAAAGACAGCACAAGAAGCTCTTTGGGGGTTTTGTTTTGTTACCTGTGAAGTCCACCTTCCCATATAAATCCTGAATTTGCGGAGCAAGCCCCAGTTTGAACAGGTACAAGCTAAAAACAGAAAGAAATAATTAGCACCAGAATTTTAAGTTGTGATCCTGATAACGACACAGAATTTTAGAAAACCATAGATTCAGGGAGTCATTCAGACAAGCCAAGCGAAAGAGCTCACTGACACCGAACGATAGGCCAAATCCTGTTCCCCCCCATAGCTGCACATCAACGCCCCACTGCCCTTTGAAGACTTCGCTGAGCTGATTTGACTTGCTAAAATTACAATAAAGTATTCATTTGCTCACCTCTCTCATTTCAGACAGTTGAACTGGTTTACAAAGGAGTATGACAACTACTAGAACTGCTACGACATTGCTGACAACAAACAGCATTGGAGAAAGGAGAACAACTCCTCTTTCCCCCCCGTCATGTCACCTTGGCTCAGCACAGCTCAAAGAACTGTGTCCTCTAGTAGGATATCTTATAATCAAAAAAAGCAAAAAACCCACCTTTTTCTAAAAAACGACACCTTACATTAACCCCCCCCCCTTTTTTTTTTAAACAGTGCTAAAACAAAACAAAAACAAACAAAACACACACAACACACCACACTGCTTCCTCAGTTTAAACTTGGAGTCATCATCTGCTTGGAGAAAAAGGAGCAAAGATTTCCTGCTTTATACATGAACAAAAAAAGTCAAATCTAGGTCTCTAGTCTTCATGGATCTAAGTAGCTTTCTACAAAAACACCAGGCAGAAACATTCCTGGTCTAGGGAGTGTCTATAGAACTGTACTCTCGATATTTTTTATTATTTATTGAAATATAATGATGCACTAAGGCTGAAAAAGGAACACATTTTTATAAAAGCATCATTTTTCTTATTTATATTTACATGCCAGAATTACTCTCCTTCCTCAGTATGCAAAATTAATTAAATAATAAAATCTTGAGACAGATTCTGCAAAGGAATCGGTTATGGAACATTTCACCCCAAAATGGAAAACAACTGAAAAAACTAAGATGCATTAAAAAGACATTATTATATGAAAGTTTATACCATGTACAGCTTTAGCTTAACTACCTGGACTGTTTGCATCTATTCATTCCTTGAACTCATTTTCTTTACCTAAATTCTAACAAATTTAATTTTCTTAAAAAAGAGAGTTATTGTCTACGAATCAGAGTGCAGAAGTTAAAGAACAAAAGCAAAAACAAAAAATTAACTAAACTGGCTAGACTGTGACAAGCAATATGACAAGAATACATGGAAGTCAACTCCAGGCACAGGGTAGCTACAATAACTATCACAAAGCTGCTAGTAATGGAAGAACTTTGTTATAAACCATCTGAAAGGGAATGCTGCTCCTGCTAGTGGCAGGGTACGCCATCGCAGGTCTACTCTGGAATGGTATATAAAGTCCAAATGATTCATTCTCCAATGGCAATTCTTTTTAGCTCCAATTTGGAATCACACTATTTCTATAAATAATAATTTGATCCAAAACAGTCTGAAATATCTTTTAACATTCAGCTAAACGCCACTTATCTGTATGATTTCACATTGTCAACAGATTAAGGAGCAGTTCTTGAGAACTGACACTGAGCAAGCAACAAAGATCCAAATTTATATAATCCAGCATTCCTTCACCTAGTAAATTTTTCAAAAGGACTTCTGTACATGCTGCAGTACACCACTGTGATCACACTGGCTCACACACAGTAATAGCACTTTCCGAGGCTTCAAGACTTTCCTTTATTCGCAGAGTATTAGCTCTGGCTCTAAAGGTAAAAAGGGAGGGTGAGAACTGGGATGGCAAGTGAGTAATCGCAACATACTTCTCGGCTTCCTGTTCCCTCAGCATCTCTCTTGGCCAATGTCCAAGACAAGACAGTGGCTAAACTGATATTCACTCTGACCAAGTATGACTCTTCTCCTGCTGGTAAACGTATTCCATCCATCCCTCAGCTCCACGTCCATGAATGTGCATACCGCTTCCTTCACCTTTTGGCTTTCCAGACAGATTTCAGAAGCAATTCAATTTCTGCCTAGCACGCCTTACCTGAGCGCATGAATACAATAGATACAGCGAGGCATGTTCTTGCGATCATAGATATCTGTAGTCTCTGGGTAGAAAATCTAAAGATAAAACAAGTTAACAGTCTGAACAATAAAATTGGCGTAACTGCTGTAAGTCCAAATATCTGCAGAACTTTTATAAAACAGCCAACAGGACAGAACTCTTATGTGGGGCTTCCCCACCTTCCTACTAATTGAAGTACCAAGCCTCCCTTTCATTTCTACCATCCAAAGCTCTTTCCACTCAAGTTTTACACACTAAGAAGCAGCCAGCCTTTCTTTTGGGTCCCCACCAAGATACTGGGTCTTTGTAGGGACTTCAGGGAAAATCAAGAGACGAAGAAAAATATTAATGGAAGAAGAGAGAAAAGAGGATTTTGTTTAGACTAAATGGGGATGGAGAGGAAGAGAAGACATGGTGCATCACATTTTTGGGCCCAAAAGCTTTCAGAGAGTCTCAAATGAAAGAAAAAAAAATCTTCCAAATTTAGCCTAAAGAGTTAATGCTGAAAGTGTGTCATCATACAGAAGTGCTGACAAAGTAAACTACTTTTATTTGTGCATTCCTTGTTGTTGCCTATGAGTACAAAATAACATTGCTTTTTCTGTAAAGGCAAGAGTAACTAAAGAGCACTCACAATTGTAAAGCATCACTTCCCTTGCACTTCTGCATGGAAATGTCCTGAAAACACTAATGTCTCATTGTCAATATACTGGGCTCCTGAAAACACTAATGTCTCACTGTCAATATATTGGGCTCCAGTCCAGTTTCCTTAACATCTCCTTATGCAAGTTTCCCCCAAAACCTCACTTACATCTGAAAATCTTAACTCATACCACACACCTCTGTCTAGCTCACTCCATTTATTTTCATTTCACCTAAGCATCTTCAAGTGTATTTCAGGATCACCTGCTGCCAAATGTGTTCCTGTAAGATCATCATAAATCCAAGATGGCTCAACTAGTAAGTCTCGCCTATTCCAAAAATTTTGAAAAAACAGTGTGTCCAATTTGCGAAGACATATCCAACAAACAACAGACTAAACTAGTCAGTTCTGATTTTAGTGGTGCTGAACATAGCAAGGGTTATATATAACACAGGAGGAAAATTTACTTTGGGTACTAATCCATGCATGTGACTACTATCAGCACAACACTTAGCATAGTTTCATATATTTTAAGGTCACATCATTTATTATCTCAGAGAATTTTATCTGACCAGTACTTCAATGAAGTCAATAATATATGCTTGATTAGAGCACACCCCGGACATATTCCAACTTGATGAAAAAACTCCATGTTCTGCTGATTCTTTTACCATAGATGTATTAAAAAAACTGCCACAAACAAACCTCATCTCACATATTGGTCAACTGGATGCAGAATAAGAACTATGTAATGCAGATGTCATGCAAGATTAGAAATATAAATAATATGGAACAGAAGGAGGAATTATTTTTTCCTAATTATTCATTCCCCCCCCACACATACACACACACAGAAAGCAGAATGAAATATTTCAGCAAATTTTAGGAGAAAATTTGTACAGAGAGGAAACTCTGAAATGAAGAATTAACCCGATAAAGTCTGCTGATTCCTGTCCAATAGCAAATGCTTCCATGAAATGCATAGTTTCTTTGAAATTATGTTTGGATCAAAGAAATTACCTTGGGGAGACCAATCTCAGCCATTGCATTCAACCACTGAATTACATTATCGGTGTGTCGGAAATGGAGACCAGTTGCCTGAAACATAGTTAGAAAGAAGGGAAGGGTGGTAAGACAAACTGACAGCTGCCAATAACACTAGGGAGCTTCACTGAAACAATGAAACCTGCCTTTTGCTAAAAATAAATAATAAAAAAAAAGAGTCAGAAGTCTTTATATACAGTGACATTATTTATAACAAGGCTGCACTCATGAGAAGAAACTTAAGAGTCTACCTCTCTCGCTCTAAAGTCAAAGATTAATGTAAATGAACATTCTACTTATTCACTCACAGTTCCTCCACATACACATTTTCTTTCCTATTTCAGACCTCTAACCACCCAGTCTCTATGGCCAACAGTTCTCACCTTGTATCTAGTCTGTTCCCTATCATAGATTTTCTTCACAGAAACCACTTTAGGGGAGAAAAAGTTCCCAAGTTTAGCCAGATAGACTCCATTTCTCAAGCCTTCTTCCAACTCTGTTGTGGGAGGTAGCTCCTCATTCAGACAGGCTTCCATCCATCTGAAGTAAGAAAACAAAGCAGATCACATAAGCACATTTCCAATTCAGAAATGCAGCCTCATATTAAAAAAGTTGCATACTGCTACTTCTATGCCATTCCTCATTAGCAGCTGATAATAGTTACAGCATTATCAGACAATCTGTGCCATTATAATAGTACTCAATAATGCTTCAGATAAAATATTAAACAGAAGAATCCAGTAGTCAAAGTTTCACAAGTTATCAAGATATTGTCTCACAATCATGTTTCTCCCTCAGCCAGTGATTTAGTCTGTACTAGTCTAGACACAGTAGCATAAATCTTCCTCTTGAACACAGGCTCATTTGACAAGTATCTTTTTATTCTATTTTCATTAAATATCTACTTGTTATTTCATGACTTTGTGCCACTGATGCAAGCTCTTTTAGTTAACCTCATAAAGATGTTTTGGAATGCTATCATTGAGTGTACATTCCTTACCTATACTTTCCCTCACTCCCACACATTTTAAACAAAGTATTGGGAATAGACTTTTCCAGCCACAGCTTTTACTTTTCCCTTCTCATATTAGCTGATTTCCCTTATGCCGTGTTCTTGTCTTACATAATGGTGTTACTGCATCTCTCATGACAAAAATAAAGATTACAGCAGCAAATAATTTGGAAAGTCACTGTCCCCACAACAAAAGCTCACCTATTTCTTCTTAGCAAAGCTGCCACAAGGTGGATACCACAACTGTGGCTATGCAGCTTGTTCTGCAGGAGACGCGCTCCCTGTTCCGTTCTCTGCATCAGGGAGTTCCAACGTCACAGGCCACTTTCTGAACACCTGCCTGTCTCCCAGAACCCTCGCCTCACTCCCACCTGAATTCCAAAGCTCCTAAAGGACACGTCAGCCTTGGATCAATGAAAGCCACGGAAAAGTGACCCAGAAGAGCAGCAGCACGTGTTATAACACAGATCTAACACTGCATATGAGCTTATGAGTAAGGGTAACAACGTGGGTCTTAGTGATGATGGGTTCTCATTACTGAGACTGAGTCTAAAGGCAGTCAAGCAAAGGGTACTGCTGAATAGCTTTTGGGCGGAGGAGTTTGTTTTTAGGAAACTCAGATATATTAGTCACAGAGAAATATCTATAGAAACAGAATTCTAATTTCTAAATACTGTTTTACATGCATATATAATTCAAGACTATTTAACTCCATATTAATCCAGGCAAAATAGCAGAAAAACATCAGGCTGCATGCAAAGGATAAAAGATTAAATATAATTTTTTGGTTAAGTTCAGTAACACACACACACACACACAAAAGAAACAGGCCATATAAAATACATTTGGAAAAACTATGCAGTTGTTTACCACCTTAAACAGCAGATATTGCACTTCTGGGAGGGCTTCGTGCCTCTCAATATTCTCATTAAAATCTTGCACTGAACATACATACAAAAAATAGTTTATATATACTAAGAACTGGCAGACATCTCAAAGTAGCATTTTCATAGGACATCATTAAATAGGATTACTTCTAATGCATTTTGACATACTATTTCTCTTTCAGTTTTCCAGAAAGTAAAATGAAAACCAAGGAAGACAAAAATCAGATGATTTTATCTATGTATCACATGATTACTATATGGAATATTAGCATAACCGCAAACTTTGAATAGTATATGGGTGGTCATGGTTCCAGTAAAAATGGAACTGTTTAAATAACCCAGACCTAACATATTGCTAAATACTAGTTCACTGAACAAGCATGTCTACAGACTGGGGACCATATCCTAAAGAGGCAATCTGTAACACCAAAAAATGCATAGCAAGTAGAATGCATATATTGACTTCTAGGTTAATTTTTTTTTTTAAAAGAAATCCTAGAGCTAGGCTGGGAGAACACCAAGCAGAAAAGTTACATCAGGTGCTATTATCCCTTTGCATATGATGCTGCTAAGTAAATAGATTGCTGTGGTCTACATTTTTTTTTCTCCTTCAAATTGGAGAATGGGAGGAAGAAGGAAAGAAAAAGTTTTGATTAGTTAAAATAATTCTTCACAATGAAGGGCTTAAACAGTGCAACACCTTCATTTTGAAATAAAGTGGAAAGCAATATGGTGCTCTCAGAGTCTCAAGGTAGCAAACTGAAATCAGATGACTGAAGCTATAGTTATCACCAGCATCATGCTCCATCTTTTTCAGCAGCAAAAGTAAGGCAAGAATATATGATTCACATCTGCTTTTAAGCATCAATTTTCAGCTCAGTCTGTAAGGCTCAATTAAAAGAATTAAATAAACTTTTAAAACCTGCAAAGTCCAGAATGATGACAGACTAGATGATACCTCTTTCTGGTCTTAAAATGAAAATATCATCTGTGACTATTTTTTTTTTAATAAAAAAGTGCTTTACATATAAAATATAATTTAATCTTGTACAATTTACTCTTGATATCAAGTGGGTTTTGGTCTCCTAAAATATTCGGAAAAAAAAAAGTCGGAGTACTTTATATGCCCTTTGGTAGCACCCGACCAGCTGGAAATGCTGAGTTTCACTGCCTCGCTTATTCATACGTAAGAAAGTCATCAGTTGGCCACTGAACACCAAATGGCTTGTAATCACAATCTTACTCATCTTGCCTTTGAGCTGCTCATCATCTAACTTGGGACAACAAAGGGAGGACTCTTTATGGATAGCCTGTAAGGTACAGAAAACAAATACAACCCAAAGGACATATCAAGGGAGTGAAGAATTGAGTCAAAGTACAAGCTACAGAAAGCAAACCAGTTTGACAAGTTTGGACATGCTGGAGTCACAGGTGGTAGTGACTAGATGTCAGAATATTTCCAAATAAGACATAAATCAAAATATCCTGCATTAGAGAAAATTCCACAATTAAAAAAATTCCCAGTCCATCTAGTCTAAATGACAGCAATATTAACACCTCAAATTGCCATGTGCTTTACATTAAGTGCTCCAGATACAGTGTACTTAAATGATAAGGAACATTCCTGAGACAGAAAAGTATATGCAGAAAGTTGCTCAGTTGAGCCTAGTTGCCTCAGTTGAGGCCTCTGGAAGGCTATCACACGTAATTCAGACTTCTTTTGTACAAACTGCTATAGTAAAAGGCATTGTAAGTCACAAATCATGGCATTTATATCTTAAGACTATCATATTTGCTCAAGTCACTTACTGAAATAAGAATTCAAACTCTGTAATGAAGCTATCAAAAGCATACAATTGCTACAGTTTCTTGAACAGAACGATCTCAAAGAAGCCTTTAGCTGCAAATAAGGAATTGGGGATCCTACTAGAACTGGGCAGGCACTTGAAAAATCACTTGAAATGCCATTGTAAGAAACCAAAACACCAAGTTTTCTATTTTTATAAGCGTCTACTATCAACAGAAATAACAAATTAAGGCACTGAAACTAGAGCCCAAGTACAGCATCTGCTCTTTGTCCAGGCAACAGATCAGTCATCCTTCTTAAGCAGGATCAACCAATCCTAAATGAAACATACTGACACGTTGGAGTGCAGCCCAAGACCAGAGGAAGAGGGACTAGCAACCAAAACAGGATGGGAAAGACTGGAAAAACAACAAAAATAGCATTACCAGAAAGAAAGGACTTCTGTAGATGGGATCACAGAGAAACTCATTCCTCCCCTTTACCATTTTCCTGTGCCTTACTGCTTTCTTCTCAGAAAATCTGTTCCATCTTTATGTTCTGGGAAATGCAGAAGGGCAACTAAATCTGAGTAAGTGACAGAGAAAATATTAAACTTAAAAATTCTAGACCATCATCCAAATGATTCACTAAGCCAAAAAATGCTTAAAGCAAATGAAATACTACCATTCAGATCATACTCTGTCCTCATGCCAAACTAGATGGCTGTATTTCCTGCAATATTCTTTCAGCAACCCAACCTTCTTCCACATTCCTTCCAAACGGTGCAAGAGCTTTCTGAACTATTGCTTCCACACCTAAAATCATTATAACCAAAGACTTTGAGAGGATCTGGAACCACTTAAAGCCTGGAAGCACTGAAATGCTAGCAATAAGTTAACAATCCCCATCCCAACAACCTTTTTGGGGCCACAAAAACATCCACTTTGTTCAGCCCAAGAAAAACTGAAAATGAAAGTATAAGGGAAATGGAACCAGATCACTTAAGTTATTGAAGGGCTCAGAGGTGGTGATGTTTAATCATTTCTATAAAGTAAGAAAAACAGTCCATAATTAGAACATAAGCTGTCTCAATGTAATCATGCCTGTTTCAACAGGTTCTTAAGTGGGTGCAACTACAAAAGCTAGGAAATTTACACACAACAAAACTTCCCCTTCTTGCAGCACAACTTAACTGTTTGCTAGACTAGAGGATAGTCATTTTTTTCATAAAGTATCATGTATACAGCAACTTTTTTATTTAAAACGATGCATATTTATACTAAAACTTTCATCACTCACAAATTCTGCCCCCTCTATTTGTACCTAGCCTAAAGGCATCCCTCTAAAGACATACCAAATAGAAGGCATTAGAATAACAAGCTATTGATAAGGTTTCCACAGGAACCCTGAAGCTTTTTTTTGCTACTTAAGGCCTACTATGACAACATTTCTTCAGACATATTGCAGGCCCATGCAGCTTCTATTATGCTCCCTACTCCCGACACCCCTCCTTGGGTGGGGTGTGTGTGTGGGGGGGGTTTAACCAGAACTAACTCCTCCAGTTTCATGACTTGACTGAATAAGCAACATAGGAGTCTCCTATGTTACTGAAGCTAACTCAAATGAAAATAATCATTTCACCTTTCTAATCAGACAGTCCTATTGCCAAATCAAACACAGATGCCACTCCTAGATAAGATCCTTCAATATCTACCTAGTACTACCAGTTTCAATATAGAAGCAGGCCTTTCTTGAAAAGGAAAAGAAAATGGTGAAAAAATATAAAAACCTAACACGAGGTAAACTCAAAAAAATTGCTCTATTAGCAAAAAAGGGGGAAAATAAATTCTATTCACACCCGAATTATTGGCCTTTTTTTTTTTTTCCTTCCTTGACACAGCACTATCAAAAATGATTGTGACAAGTTACTCTGAGATATCATACTGTCCTACAGTACCACTGGTCACTTTTAACCAGAACTGAAATTCAAACACAGCAGAAATGTTAACACCGGTCATACCTGCACACACCTTGCTCTTACACTTGTCAAAAGGTCAGAAGTCTGGCTAATCTTAGCAATTTCATCCTCTGTTTTTGCCCTTACCTTAAGAAAAAGTTCTCCCAATCTCAAGACAATGTAAAAATGGGGAAAATAAGAAGCAAAAGAAGTCACCTTTTTTCTCTCATCCTGACTCCTAAGCCTGAGGAAGACTATGATCTCCGAGTGATCTATCATGTGATCCCTCCACGAAATTCTCGCCAGAGTATCCGATTTAACATAAGACGGGAGGGCAGATAGCAAAATTGGAAAAACAAACAAACAAACAAACAAAAAAAACACTGTAGCAAGCACCACTCATTTCATAATAGGATTACCATACAAAAAAGAAAATGGCATAGAAAACAAGAAGGCAAAAAAAAACAAATCAAATGGTATTTACAAGAAAAGTAAATCCTGATCAGTCAAACACTGAGGAATGCTCAAGTTCCTCATCATCGCTAAGCAGTAGCAATTTCAGCATAAATTAATTAGTTGTAGTGGTCAGAAACATTTTTTCTAAACTCTGGCTGACCTACAATTTCAGAACAATGGGTCTTCCTCTTGGACGCAGACCTACCCTGCAACTTCTTTCTGCTTCAGAACGCAACTCTTGCACCACATGTCTTAGCGTGCACCTGGAGGTCATTTCAACTGTTTTAGCCCCAAATGCAACACTTAGTACTCTAGCTGTTAAGAACCATAAGGAGATAAAAGTACAGAGCACTGTGCTGAAGGATGACCAGTATCACTCATATCAAGAGTCTGGTACTGACATTGTGTTGGCTAAGGCTCATTTGTCCACAAGTTCACTCCTCATTTTGCTCACTGCACAACCTCAACAATTTCAATAGTAGAAAAGCTGCACAGAAAATTTCAATACAAAACTTCCGACCCTTTGTTCTGGGAACACTGACTGCAAAATTCAGAACAATAGGACTGCACAAGTGAGAGTCTTGTATGCACTAACATGTTTGTGCGACAGCACTCCTTTCCCCCCTGCCCAAGCTGTCTCCTAGCAACTCATCAGAGAAGGCTGTTGGCTCCTTGTTCAGGAAGACTGAGTATGCATTATTTCCTAATGAAGGAGATCGGCTGGTGGAGAGACAAAGAGCTTGTTCCTCTTTCCAGGGGCACAAGATATTACCCTCCCGTTTCTGTAACTGCATCTATGTACTATACAACTATATTTCAATTAGCATACGTCACCGGTCTAAACTCACACTCTACTAAAAAAGCACAAGTGTTAGCACACTAAACACATTTGGAACTTCTTACGCACCTCCCACTCATGACCAAAAAACGCTACTTGCTAAAAAATCAAGAGTTCAAGATGTGATCTCCATATGCATGCTCACACTGCAGGTGATACTTGGACCAGGGATGATTTTTTCCTTTGGAAGTAATTCTAGGAGGATATTCAGCCAAGGCCTGGTGGTGTAACCATATAACGACAAAAAGTGGCAGAAGTGTATCTTACATCCCTGGCCTCTCCAAATCTCAGAATACTCAAAATTCCGCAGAAGAGAAAAGTAGAGAAGGGCAATTTGAGCGGATGCACCGAAGACAGTGTAAAGAACTTGAAAATTATGTTTGGTGATTTCATGCAAATACTTCTGAAGCACAAGCAACTCTAGGCAGCACTTTACAACCTACAAAGAGATGCGAAGGGGTTTCTAGATACCATGAGAAGGGTGGCTGAAAGGCTGCTCAACTGTTAACCTGCGTCTGGGAGCTGTGCAAAAGCTGTATGTAGTGCTTAGTGAAACTGTGCTTTTGTATTTTTAAAACAATTACTTTCCAGAAGAAATTTATATTCCAAGTTGTTGATATAATGATTAAAACATGGTGATTGCAAACACATAGAGCCTTTTATTAGATAAGGTAACTTCTTGCTCAACCAAATTATTTTGTAATAGAAAGTTAATCAATGTCACACTTAAGTTTTGATGTATCACAATGTATTTGGAAATCAGAGCATTAAATTTAATACATTAACATTTCACATTGGTATGTTTACAAATAAGAAAAGCTTAAGATAAAGCTTAAAAATAAGACTTCAGAAATTAAGTTGTTAGCCAGAGAGTCTTAAATTTCACCCAGAAACGGACAGCCAAGGCACATGAAGTAGAGCTGGAAGTTACAGCTTCAATAATTCAACAGAGGAGGAACAGATTTTCCATTCTGCCTTTAGTTCAGTGTGTCAAGACACAGCAATTATCCTAGTAGACTGCTGCATAAGCACACGATGCATCCAGGACACATGCAAATAACATGTTCAGTTTTGAGGGAGATTCTCTGTGTACCAGTACAGGTAAGCCTAGTATCCTCAACAGGAATAGTAGTCTCAATCTCCCCTCCAGGCAGAGAAAAAAAAAAAAAAGGGTGTCCTTGTATGACATATGCCTATGTCTACACACGGAAAGATGCTTCTCTGAAACCCCTCCTGTGCATTAGGCATATGAAATAGTCTTCCACAAAAGCCTGACAAGGAAATTTACTGTAGTACAGAAAAGCCCAGTTATGCACAAAGCATTCGCTGCACTGAAGCGCATTGTCTAACTCAACACCTGCCCCAGACAGCTCGAAACATAGGCAACAGGTCAAAAAACAAGAATAAGTACTAGACAAATAAAGTAGTATACACCCAAAAGCAAGAAACTACCTTTGCATTCAAATCCACTGAAGGAAGGTAGATTCTGCAGCAGAGGGCATTTAAAGGAGAAAATAAGCAGTGCCAGAAATCTTCCCGTGCAGAAGGAATCATATTTGAAGACACAGAACAGCAACTGATGAAAGTACAGCCCTCAGTCAACTGAAAACAGTGATCAACAAGAAGGAAAAAAAAAATCACATACGATAGAGACAGATAATGGAAGAGTCTTAAAGACGAACTTGAATTTGATGTACTGGGGAAAAAAGAAAGACTACAGAGAAGACACTGAAGACAGGCAGCCATGTGAGCAGAGTAACAGAATAGCAGACCAATGGGAAGCAAGGACAGGCCTGTGTAGACACACAGAACAAACACAAAATTTCACATGGAGAAAGTGTCAAGATTTGGGCTCAGTAATACCAGATAAATCTCTCTCAACAACACAGTCCAGCTTCTTCCCTCGCATTTAAGAGGCCCTTGGCCCTTCACAAGCAGATTCCTTACAAAGTGTCATGCCCCACACCCTGCCCCGTCTCTCCTCCCGCCAGAAAAAAAGTGGTTATTTTTTGTCAGCTCAGCAACCTTCATATCAGAGGATATTTAATCAGTCTTTATCGGCAATAATACCAGTAATAATATAAATAGAATATTTCTGACAGCAGGAGTTTAGCAGCTGAAGGAAAAAAAAAATCTTACTGGAAAAAACAAATATGAACCTTTAACCCATTAGACCAATCCATTAGCTGACTTATCCCTACTTGAAGTCTTAAAAAACAAACAAACAAACAAACAAAAAACCCCCCACACACAACACCAGATACCTTCAAAGTATAATGTCAAAAGTCAACTTTACCATGTAACTTTTGCATGGGGGTTTTATCTGGTCTGGATTCTAAAAGAAAAATGATGACAAAATCTTTAGGATCTATTTTAGACTTAAAGCATATGGGAAATAAACATACCACTTACTAGTCTCTATAAAGGCTGTTTTAAAAGTCACTGATGATGCACAATGTGTTGTTTGTTTTATTTTGGTGTTGTTTCGTTGTACAAGAAAAGAGCGTAGGGGGCAAAGAAAGTAATTTCTGTCCTCTCCTTCCAGTAGCTTGGAGGGTGGGTAGTAATAACCATTTTATGCACTAGAGTACAAGCAAAATAATGAATACCTGAACTATCAAAGCTGAAACAGAAAACACTACAGCTTGGTCTTACAGAGTAAATTTGTGAGTTTCAGTTCCTGAATATCTGCATTTTAATCTACATGGAACTGTTACATAAACTTATATGTCCCTGTACTGAAGAGAGACCAAAAAAGAAGTGTTTTTCCTGTGGCAAGTATTTTTTCCAAAGGATTTCTGACCTGCAGTTATATGATCTTCCACAAGCAGTAAGATTGTCACAGTATCTAGTACATACAAGTGTTTTAGCAGGAAACCTGGCAAAAATCTTGGGGTTTTACTTCAGCCTGAGTGGAATGTGCAGTATTCAGAAAGTCTGCGTGACATAGTTTGTCATTGTTTTATCACTGAAAGGATGCTTAGCAGTGTTCGCTGGCTTTTTTTTTCCCCCTATATTCTGTTCGTCTACTAAATTATGATCACTGAAACTCAGTTTGACAGAGGCTTCTGCTTTCTTCCCCTAGCAGATTTAACGGAATTTACAAGATTTTTGCCAGGTCTCCTGCTAAAACAGGATAAGAGGATAAGAATAAAAGCTGCCTCCCCTTCTCTAACTCCCCACAAGATTTGCTCACTCTACATTTGCATAATATATCAACAGTTTTCTCCAGTTCTGTCCACTATCCTGCACTAAGACTTTTCAAGAATTTCAAGCATCACCATCTTTTGCTTGACAAGGCTCCTATAGAATGCACACTCACAAAAGCAGTGGGGGACAGCCCAAACGCCGCAGGGTATTCTCATTATCCACAAAGGCATTTTCCGTTCAAAGGTACTAAAGGTTCTAAAAAGCAAAGGGTTACTGAGTAACCTGGTATTTTTCCACAATTATTCAGGTACCCTGTCTGGAAATCTCTGGCTAAACCAAAGACCTTATTTACAATCTGGCGCTAAAGTTTCCCTTTTCCTTTGCAAGTAAGCAGGAGGTTCTTGTTTTTATAGTTCCACTGTGAACACAGCCAAAAAATGGTAAAAATTACCTTAGCTGCTCTTACTGGTGGAGATTCTATCACATTCACTAGCTATATCACAAGCATTAGTCTGGAGGAGCTTTCAGGACAACCATTTGTTCTGTTGTCAAAGTTAATTGCTTAGGTCACTTAGCAGCAGAACAGGCTTAACTGATTGGAAGCCATATAGCATTACCACAGTCACCCTCTCATCTCCTAACTACATTTGCTTTCCTGCAAATCACAGAATCACAGAATGGCTGAGGTTGGAAGGGACCTCTAGAGATCATGAGGGTTATAAAAACCACTCCACAGTATATTAGTCAAGAACTGTTACACTTGGAATATCATATGGAACGCAACAAGAGAACAGGCCCACAACAACCTTCAGAAATCAACATACAGTCATCCAAATCTGGTATTTCACTGCTGTCCTCCATCAGCCACTTTCCACCCACCTCTCAGAAAAATATGGCTTTGAATGCACATGCCTCACCGTCCAAATAATGACTCCCTGCCAGTTGTAGAATATCATCAATGAAATAGTACAGGAACTGTTGAGACACATCTCAATTCTAATCAGAAGCTGGCAAGAAGCTCCACATAATGAGGCAAGAGCTAAATAATGGCTACTTCAACCTACAACTGATGACAATAAAATAGTAATTCCTAATATTCATGGATCACAAAATATTCACATGAGATTTGTACTGTACCTAATAAAAGCAAAAAAATGAATAAAACAGTAGCTATCCCAATTCATAAAAGATAAAACAGAAGTATAAAAAAATAATGAAAAGATTTTGATTAGGGAACTCTGCTCACATTATAAAAAAAAAATGCTGTCATGTCAGTAGTGACTTTTGATCCATCTATCTCACCTAGAGGCAACATTTGTGCTGGGAATTATATATGCAGTTTGTCTTTTCACTCAGACAGTAGCTCCTGGATTTTCCTAACTTGGATTGTACATGAAAACATCAGGACTCTCTCTGTGCAAAAATATCTACAGACATACGTCTCTCTTGGCTCTGTGACTGCTAAAACCCTATCATGTGTTACTAGGAAATAAACCAAAAGATCTCTAGAAAGGAGGTTTAAATTTTAACTATGACATAGGCAAACCAGACAGACATTACTCAGCTCCAGAATTCAAATAAATAAATAAATAAATAAATAAATAAATAAAGTGACACAGGGTTCACCAGATACCTTGCTCTGCTTTCAGGTCTTCCTTTTCTCCTTACAGAAATAACTCTCAAACTAAAATCTCTCTTGCTCTGCAAAGGTAAGGAACTGACCTATGCATACGCGTAGCCCTGAGGCACAGTAAAATGCTACAGTATCTAGTTCACACATTATATTTCAATTACATACATTACTTGTGGGGAAAAAAAAAAAAAGTCAAATACAGAGAATTCCAGAACAACGGCATAAACAAAAGCAACTAAAACGGAACTCTAAGAGGTCAATACTTTTGAATAAAACCTCCCCAACAATGCAGTGAAAAACCCTTTACTACCTATATTTATAGTAAAATAAATAAAAAGCCAAAAAGAAAATTATCAAATTATCCAAAAGCTGCTTAGTTAGGAAAAAATAAAGAAGAAAAAAAAAAGAGGGGGAAAAAAGATGGAAAAAAAAAGAAAAAAAAAGAGGGGGAGAAAAAAGGAGGGGAGCGAAAAAGAAGAAAAAAAAGGGGGCGGGGAACTTGCTGCTGCTTTAGACAGGTTTTCCCAAGTTCTTCCTCAAATCTGGACATGGAATTTCCGAGTACAAATGCTGCAGAAAGCATTTACTCTGCAGTCAATAACTGAGAGAGTCCACAAGAGACGCCTTTGTGTCCCCTCTAACACAAATGGAGAGATGTAAAAACAATCCAGAAATAATGACCTTATCTACTCAACAAGACCCACAGGAAAATACCAGAGAACTGAGTTTTGGGTTTTTTTTTTTTAATAAGTCTAAGAGAAAAGAACAAAATACACTGAAACAATTCACACTTTTAAAAGGCTGCAGTTAAGAGAATAACATGCTTTCCCAGGCTATTGGTAAGTAATGCAGTAACACTGCAGCAAGACATACACAAGTTGGATACCAGAGGGGCTCCTTTCCGTGTCAGGAATACTGAAGCAAATAATGAAGCACTGGAGCAATTGCTCTAGTGGAGCAATACTGAAGAGGTAGCTATGGAGCCCCTGCCTCTCTCTCTCTCTGTGCCTGTCTCTCTTTCTCACACACACAGACAGTTAAGAACATGATATATATATACACATCAGGTATACAAGATAGGCAAAGTTGCCTCTATCAGGCAGAAAAACAAACTAGAGAGATAGCAAGGGAGCTGCTAAAGACCCCTACGGATTTTTTTTTTAACCTAAATAGCTGCTCAGAAACACATTCAAGAAACAAACTACATAGAAATTATTCCACTTACCAATTATCACAACTCCTTTTAATATACCAACAATATCAAGCTCACATATCCTTACCTCTTGGCTTCCTCCAGATGACAAAGATATTCGTAAGCCACATTCTGGCGTCGTCTTTCATCCATTTCCTCTGCTGTTAACCTCTCATTATCCAAGACAGCTGCAAACAGTCAAACAGATTCTCAGATTCTTCAGGATTCAATGCAGCTGAACAGACCACTCCAAAGTCAGATCCAACCTTTCCCACAACGGCTACCTTTTACTTGATTCAGAAAATGAAGAACCAAATAGACCCGTTCTTTACAAAACACAGAATGGAAAGCAAAGCTGAGGCTATCCTATTTCCTTACCCTTCCTCCCTTGTCGCATTAATTTGTTTCCATTCTTCTTTATTTCTCCATTTGCTTCTGAAGCAAATGTTTCTGTATTCCAGTTTCCTATAACAGTCTTTTATTTTCTTCTAGCTTTGCCCTTCTCTTCCTAAATGCATTAGCAATTATGTTCTCTCTATCTACCTTCTGATTTTGGTAATCAAAAATTAAAAATTAAAAAAAAAATCATCAGACCATAAAATCCTTTTTATGTAGTTATACTCCAGCCCTAAAAGGATGGAAGGGCTATTCATAATCCTCATCTGGAGAGGAGCTGTTCAGATGCAGAGCCTGTGCATCATCTTTACATCAGCCTGAAGACCTAAAGAGGAGTGTACGCTTAAGTCTTTCAGGCTGCATTCAAAGCCTCAGTGATGCAGCCTCTCCTTTCCACTCTTACAGCTAATTACCTCATCTGTGCTCTTACAAGGAAAGAAAAATAATTCTCTAGGTTTCAGTGAGTAGTCTGAAAAATAGGAAATGTTTCATACCATTATTAACTGAAGTTTAGCTTACACCTAAAATGCCTTCAGCAAATAGGTATACTGACAAGCTATCAACTGGAATATTGGGTATCAAAAAAGATTTTGCTTCAAAATGCCACGGATCTCCTGGAGAACTAATTAGGAGGACCTCGGAAGCTTATTACTTCAACCGTTCTGAAAGTTACTAGAGCTGAAACTGTGACTAACAACATGGTAACGCCTGCCAGCAAGGAAAGTTTCTCTCCCCGCTCAAAACCTCCTTCTTACTTCAAGCCACCGGCCCCGAGCACCCAGCACTTCCTGTGCCGCGGCCACCACGCAGCCCTGCTGCGGCGACGAGGCACCGCAGCAGCCCTGTATGTCCTCCACCCTCGCTTATTTGTGACCTGGCACCACAGCACAAACTCAAACGAAGATCCGAAACCTCAAACAGGACCGTAAACTACAGCCTCCCTCAAATACGAGCGTTTCTGAGGGAGGATTTGTCCCATCGCCACGGCTCCAGCGCACTGCGCCCAGCACTGCGGCTGCCCTGGGCCAACGGCAGCCAGGGCGGAGGAAAGGCGAG
>NW_010589640.1:64476-108900 GCF_000705375.1 Tinamus guttatus
CCCGTCCTCACGTCTCTGCCGCGCCCCGTCTGCCGCAGGTGTCCCAGGAGCTGCCCTTCCTGCACCCCAGCGAGACCAGCGTCCTGAGCAGGCTCTGCCGCCTCGGCACCGACTACATCCGCTTCGCCGAGTTCGTGGAGCAGTACACGGGGCACGTGCAGCAGCAGGTGGGGTCTGGCGCAGGGCCCAGCTCGGGGACGCGGGAGGCCCCGGGGCAGCAAGTACTGAAGGCTGCGCTGGGCTCGGCCCTTGGACGCCGGCTGTAGTAACTCATGCTCCTTGTGGGGCAGCTGGGGTTCACAAGCTGCGCGGGGAGCTCAGCCCTCAAGCACGGAGAGCCCTTGCCATGGTCTGAGGAGCTTTGTGACCCAGAAGGCACACCTAGTCACAAAGAAGCACCAGTGGCTTCCTGTGCTTGCATGCTATTCATGGCCCCTGCATGTGCCCCATGACGGGCTAAATACAAGTTTGTTCAAGTAACTGTATTTGTGAAATACTTTTTTTTTTTTTTCTCTCCTGGGTGCTTTCCAGTAGGTTAAGGTGAACTTCAGGATGCTTTAGCCATCAACTGCTGGTGTATTGCACTGCCCAGCAAAACAGGAAAGGTTCCTTTACATCAGCTCCTGAGTATTGATCTAGATTTTGTTGTTTGGTTTCAGGACCACCATCTATCTCAGCAAAGCCAGGGTGGATTACATGGGATTTATTTGCGAGCTTTCTGCACAGGTCTTGATTCAGTTCTGCAGCCATATCGACAGGCACTGCTTGATCTTGAGCAAGAGGTAAAGAGAGACTTGAAACAAGACACTTTGCTGCTGCTGGCAGAGTGCAGAAACTTGTCATTTCCTTTCCTCTTCAGGGACAGCTTCCAAATTATTTCTGTAAGGGATCATTGTAAATGACCTTTCAGCCTAAGCAGTAAGTTCCCTCTATATTCAATGCAGCAGATATCCCATCTGCCTCAGAACCCAGTGCCATTTTGCACTATTGAGACTTCTCTTTTCATCAGTGACAATACTGAGTAAAACACCTGCTGTTGCATCTTGGGTACTGTCACTGTCCAATAGTTTTGTCATAAGCTCCAGGCTACAATGAGATATGACCCCAAAATCCATTAAAAGCTGTGATAATTAAAGGTAGAGGCTGTAGAGCCAAACCTGCTCTTTTACTTACTGTATGCTTATGTTAGCTTTTATTAATTGCTTTGTTCTTACAGTTGCTGGCTGACCCTCATCTTTCCATCTCACATATAAATTATTCATTGGATCAGGTATGCTATGGTGGTTAACAGGTAGTGTTCTTTGGTTGCTTTTATTCTCTGATCCATGATTTACTTTTTGAGTCTCTTGAGAAAATGGATGGGGTAAGACAGGGGCAGTCTTTGTTTGTTTGTTCGCTTTGTTTTGTTTGAACTCCTCTGAAACCTTCATCATGCTCAGAGGATTGCTTGTGCTTTGATAGAAAGCTTGGGTCCCCCACCTTTGACTCTTGCACGTTTCTCTCTACTTTGATTTAGCACTTTTACATAGCCTGTACTTAGTAACTTCATACATCTCGGTCCAGGGGAGCAGGAGGGAGGGCATTCTTTCCGGAGATCTCCAAGCCACTGATGAATAATAGTTACTGTTTGTGAGGAGGTGTAATGATGGATTGATTAATCGATTGTACTCATCTGACCCAAGCATAGTTTATATATTCCTCTTGCATAGCAAGCTAATTCAACATTTTGCTCCTTTTTTTCTGTAGTTCCAGTTACTCTTCCCCTCTGTGATGATTGTGGTGGAACAGATCAAGACTCAGAAGGTAAAGGGAAATTGCAGCTAGTTTCTCTTAACAAGATTCCTCTTTATCTGATGAAGTATTTTCTGTCCTCACCCCAGAATTAAATGTTAAGGCTTCAATAAGTACGCTGTTTCAAGTACTATTCAAGTACAATATTATAAATATTGAATAACTTTATTTCACAAATCCAATTACACCCATGGATTTTTTGTTTTCATTCATTGTTAATATGATCTTTGATTTGCCTTTTATATTTGCAATACATTTCATTAGTTACCATATGTTGCTGGTTGGAATTTTTCTTTTTACACTGATTTCTCTCATGCTTTCTTGAAATAAAAAAAGGCAGAAGCTAATGTTTTCAGAATCCAGAGATAATTTCTATTTGCTAAGGAAGATTTTTGAGAGAAGCTTGGGTATAGAACTGCACACAGGCATTTTTCTTCACTGCATAGAGTGTTTCATCTCCCTTTCTGTGGGTGTGTACAGCTTGCAAAGGCATTTCTTATTAGCTAAAAGGGTAGTATTTCAGAAAAAAAGAATCAGTATCAGTCCAAATGATAGATCTACTTTAGCCACTTTTTTTTTTTTTTTAATGCAGATTCATGGATGTCAGATACTGGAGACTGTCCACAAGCACAGCTGTGGGGGGTTGCCTCCTGTTCGCAGTGCTCTTGAAAAGTATGTAGATGCAGTAATAATATTTCCTTCTTATGTAGCAAGTAGAGTTAACATCAAAGTGTTTTATCTTACTTATGAAAGCAAGTAGTGCCTTTGAGTAGGATTGTCATGCAGGGAAAACTGTACTCATTTTTATTTTCTACATAGTATAGAGGTGGCAGCGCAAGCTTTATCCATACATACATAGGACTGTGAAGGTCTTAGTAGACTTGTGAAGCATCTCCTAGGGCTGAGTAAAGTTCAGAGCCCATAAAATCATTATGGTTTTCTCTTGTTGAGCTCCACCTGAGAGTTCAGGATATGTCAGATCTAGTGTTTCCTGATTCCTCAGAAAGATAAATTTGATTGGATGAATGTTAAGAAGTTTGTATGTCCTTGGGGAGAAGGACTACTGGATTTTAAATAGTAATTTATGGTCAAGCTGAAATGATAATTAAGTACAAACAGCAGGACCGAGAAACCACTGCAAACGTATACTTCTGGTACGCTAGCAGAGCTTCCTAAAGAAGCCATCTGTTCATAGGCTGTATTAGCTTGATCTTGCAAGTGATGTGTGCTTCTTCTCTGTAAGCAAATTCCACATTGCCCATTTAGCACTCACTGCATTAGCTGTCCAACTTACTGAACTTTCCAGAATGATGTATGTTGAGGTTACTATGTGCAGATGCCCCACTCTTTGTTTCTCTTGATGTTAGGATTCTGGCTGTGTGTCATGGAGTTATGTATAAGCAGCTCTCTGCCTGGATGCTGCATGGATTGCTACTAGACCAACATGAAGAGTTCTTTATCAGACAAGGCCCATCCTCTGGGAATGTCCCTGGCCAGCCTGAAGATGATGATGACGACTTAGGAATTGGGGGATTAACAGGAAAGCAGCTACGAGAGCTGCAGGACCTGGTAAGACTGCATGTCATTGTCTGGCATCCTCTGATCCATAGCGAACTAAAGAAGAAATACTTTGACTTCTGATTCAGTGAAAGTTTTGCTAGACTGGACATTACTGAGCCCTGGCAGGGTGACATATCAATGGAATACTGCAATAGGTTGCAGCTAAGCATAAAGGACATAAGCTAAGCCATAAAGCTGCGCACAGCTGGACAGTTTTGGGGCAGAAAGGCCTACTGACAGAATCTGATTAGGTGCTGATGTCAAGCAGTAGTAGCAATGGAGCAGCTTCAGGATTTTCAGTGCTATGCTCGCCCTTCTCTTGACTGTTTTTTTGCTCATAACAGTCACTGCGGCAGTCTGCTCAATGTGGATATTCCTGGCAGCATCGACAGTTGCAGGGGAAAGGGTGTGGGGAGCTTGAGTGTTGACTTCCAATGGTATTTGGACTAGTTACCTTTCTTGCACAACCCCCGATACAGATTAGAATGTAAACAGTACTAGCAGGGCAATCTTGTTGACTTTTTCATTGGGGAAAAATGTATTATGGGAGTGAAGAGACTGCTAAGAACAGCGTGTGAAGTTAAGCAAGGGAGCATTGTGCCAGTATATTGGCCAAATGCATTAGTTCTTCATGTAGATAGTATACCATTAGAGGGTCTTGTGCAAAGCAGCTTCCTTAGTGGATAATGCTGCCAGTAGTTTTGTCACATAATAAATTAAGAAATTGTCAGCTCAATGTGTCAGAAGAGTTGGTAGAATAAACTGATAAATAAATTACTTGGGTATTTCATCACTTAAAAGTGCCAGAGGTGTTTTAAGAACAGAATTACTAAGTTGCTAATATCAATGTATAAACTTATACTCAACTCTAGTACTAAAATGAAGAATTCTGTAGGCAGAATTCTCAAAATTTGGTAGCATGGTGGTTTTGGATAATGGACCAATGAACCTAACTCTTCAATAAGAAAAGAGGATTAAATTATCAGTATTACCCCTCTGAAAGAAAATCTTGTCTCTCTATTTTGAGTTCTTTATTAATACATCAAGGAAAAAGTTATTAACTATATTTTTGGAAAACCTTTCACAGGAATTAACCAAGAAAAAGAGATACTTCCTAATTCATGTCAGGAAGCCTTTAGATCTTTAAACTAGTTGCTCACTAGCAGAGGTGTTTACATCTGGGCTGTACCTCAAGTATTTTAGCAGTGTTCAAATACGTGGAATGAAGGTGGGAGAGGATTATTTTTGGTACCGCTAATTAGCATTGTTAAAGCAGCAAAGTATAATGTGATGTAGTTGCAACAAAAGTAGCTGGTATGATACTTTCCTTTGGGAGAGCTAATTTGCTATTATTTCATAAAGGCTTAGCTTTTCTGTCTTTTCTTTCCACCCACCCCATGAAAGCACCATCTTTTTGGGGGGATTTGCTAGCATACCAAAACTGAAGGAAAAAAAAAAAAAAGGCAGACTTGAATGATGCAAATCAGGTTTGCTACCTCTGCACTTGTTTTTAATATTGCATTTGATTTTTTTTCTTTTTATATCTTTTCCGACTTTTTTTTTAACTTAAAATTTTGTGTTTCTTTTCCATGGGGTCTCTGACAGCGTTTGATTGAGGAGGAGAACATGTTAGCTCCATCTTTAAAACAGTTTTCTTTGCGAGTAGAAATGCTGCCATCGTATATTCCTGTGCGGGTTGCTGAGAAAATCCTTTTTGTGGGAGAATCTGTACAGATGTTTGAGAATCAAAATGTTAACTTGACCAGGAAAGGTAAGAAACATCTTTGTTGTGGACTGTGCTCCTTTAAGAGTGACTGACAAGTATCTTCCTAAATGCTGCATTATGAATTCTACAGCAATCACTGACAGCCAGTTGATGTTCTTCAGAACTGCAGATGACTGACAGCTCAGACCAATAGTCTCAATATTAGTTAGGTTTAGGTCTCTGACTAATCCTTATGGAGGAGCAGGATGCATAAATAATATTTTTTTAAAATACAGACTTCAAGTTTCCAGCAACAAATCACGATGCAATTTACTCTGGATAAGTAAATCTATCACATAGGTCTGTTTCCGGTTTGCATCCTTGTCCCTGAAAGGTGCAAACAGACACAGGGGCACTTCTTGCCTGGAGTCTGCATTTTGAATAGTGGTGTCGTAGGATTAAAATGCATCCATGAACACGAGCGATTCAGTGCAAGGCAGTCCCAAAGACGGCTGTGGAAGATAAATGACTGATCAGAGCCTGAAGATGGCAAAGGAAAGGTAATTTCAGCTGATGGTGCTGCATCCTTTTAAGTTTACGTATAGATATATATAATACCTATAGGTATATAATCCCCAAATTAAACCAACGGGATAAGACTGCCATAGAGTCTTTCTCTTGAGATTGTCAATGTGAAAACTACTCAAAAAACTTGCAAGACATTGCACAGAACAAATGACCAATTAAACTCTTTTCTTGCCTTTGGAGAGAGAATCAAAAAATCGGTCTTCTAAGTATTCAAGTAGCATGTAGATTTAAGGAGGAAAAAAAAAGGCCAACAACTAATTAATTGGGCAGAAAATTGTGACTACAAAGATCTAGCAACAGCTGTAGGAAAATGCTGTTATTGGTGATAATTTACTTCGTTTTGCGGTGGGAGAGCAGGAGGAGGGAAGGTGATGCTGAGATGCTGCTATATGGACAGCCTGTTTGCCCCATTGTGCTGGAAGAGGGCTGCACTTCAAATAGTATTTGTTATTCTCTATAAATGCTTCTCTCCCTGCTGCATAGGCTCCATTCTAAAAAACCAGGAGGACACTTTTGCAGCAGAGCTACATCGACTCAAGCAACAACCACTGTTTAGTTTGGTGGACTTTGAATCTGTGGTTGACTGGATACGGAGCACTGTTGCTGAGGTAAGGATCCAAAGAAGGGCAGCTGGATAGACTGAGAAGCTTCCATGTTTTGTAAATGGCCTGGAGAAGGAGGCTCTTTAGATTGAACGTGTAAAAAGGAGAGTGAAGGCTGCAAGTAGTGTTCATGTTTTACAGCTAAGAGCTTCATGGTACCTCAATTTCTAATATTGCGAGGACATAAAAAGTATCATCCATCCTCTATGGAGGAAAGAAGGGAATTAATATGTATTTGTTATATCACTTAAGAAATGTTTTATCATGCCTTTTTTTTTTTAACATCACAGATGCCCTCTTACTAGACAAATTCTTTGCTTTGACTTTTTTATTTGAAAAAAATCATCACTTGCACATGATGAAACAGGTAGGGAGAGACTACAGAAGTGATCAAAGTTATGGTGGAGTTGATTTCATAGGAATTTGGTATTTTTACTCGAGGGTCTTAATTGCTTATATAGATCAAGAATGTTCTAACTAATGGCATGGGCTGCCTACACACAGGACTTAGTGTGTGCCTCTTGTGCTATATATAGCACCTCTGTAGATTCTTTTCTGTATGCAGGCTGAGTATTTTAAGACAGCTACTGCTCTGTTTGAATGGGTTTAATCAAATCTGAGGACAGGTTTGTTTTACAAGTTTTTTTTTTTTTTTTTTTTCCTCCCTAGCATCTTTGGAAGTTGATGGTGGAAGAATCTGATTTACTAGGACAGCTGAAGGTAGGTAACTGCTAGCTTGCTTTCTCTAAAGAAGCTGAGAGGTTTTTTGTTTGTTTTTATGTCTTTTCCCATTAAAGTGCCTTAGGATCTGTATTTTCTTATTTTAAGTAAAAATGTTTTCATTTTCCACATCTCAAGAATGAGCATAAAGTGGGACAACTTGTAAGAGACAAAGTTGGAGGGTCTGTGTGTGGCTTTGCGATGAAGCAAGGCATAACAGACCTCTTGGGTACAGGATGAAATTCAGAGCTTTCCAGATAGGTTTTGAAGTGGCAAAAGTTGTCCAAATAATAATAAAAATAGATGCTATAAACTAGGTTGCATATAGGTGGGTTTTTTTTTTTTTGAGACGTGCTTATGTACAAAAACTTATTTCCACAGATTATTAAAGATTTTTACCTTTTGGGAAGAGGTGAGCTGTTTCAGGCCTTCATTGACACTGCACAGCACATGTTAAAAACACCACCTACAGCTGTAACTGAACACGGTGAGTATTCCTTAGTCACACACAAAATTGTCCTTACTGTGATATATGGCAGGAGGTTGGCTAACCATGTTCAGTACAGAAGAGCTCCATCTTAGGCTTTAGTTATCTTTGTTATTCTTGAAAGAGCAGCACATATAAATTAGAATCTCTCACAGCGTGGGTGAAAGCAACATCTCCCAGAAACTTTCACGTGGCAGTTTTTTCTCTATATTTGAGATAGAAATTAAATAAAAATGGTGGAAATGGCATGTCAATGTTGTCTTCAATAGCCCAACATAAAAAAGTAATGGGTGCAAAAATTATCATTACCTGCAGCATCTTGAGTATTCTGACATCTGTGCTCTCTTCTTGTCAGATGTCAATGTTGCCTTTCAGCAGTCTGCTCATAAAGTATTGTTAGATGATGACAATCTTCTGCCTCTGCTTCATCTGACTATTGAGTACCACGGAAAGGACCACAAAGGTATTTACTTGCCTTTTTTATAGTGAGGCAAGAGTGGGGGAGATGATGGCCTCATTTTAAAATCTCCTGCTCCTTTTCTAGAATGAAGAAATCTTAACTTGGTTCCCTTCATAGTCCGGTGTCTTGTTTGCTCTTCTGTCTTTGTTCTTTATTCTTTTTTTCCTTGACAGGATTGTCCTGTCTGAGAGGAAGACTTAATTCGGGATTTTTTTTTCCTGCTCCCTGCAGATACTTCTCAGACTCGTGAAGGGCCTTCCCGGGAGTTATCACCACGGGAAGCCCCTGCATCTGGATGGGCAGCTCTAGGCCTTTCTTATAAAGTTCAATGGCCACTGCACATTCTATTTACTCCTGCCGTTTTGGAGAAGTAAGTACTAGGTAGGGTCATTGTCTATCTGTCCATATGCACACAGATCTCAGACACACTTTTTTCTTACCTCTTTAAAGAGCAAGGGTAGAGCTAGAATACTTACCCTCTCAACCATAAAATTATTCTTTCCCCTTACTCATATCAAGGGTGCTTGTTGCTAATGACAGTAAGGGCTGTAAGATGCTGGCTGATCTACATTGTTTTATCAACAGTACCACTTTGACAAAACACTGTCAGCTCTTCCCTCCTCATAGTGAAATCCCCCTGAAAGCAGAAATTAATGATTCTATATTTCTATAATTTCTGCTTTCAGGGGGATTGGTTGAAAAAGGCTTTTAAGATCATCAAGTTCAACTGTAAACCCATCACCACCGTGCCTACTAAACCATGTCCCTAAGTGTCTCATCTACTCGTTTCTTGAACACTGACAGGGTCCGTGACTCCGCCATTTCCCTGGGCTGCCTGTTTCAATGCTTCACCACTCTTTCAGTGTATTATTTTTTCTTAATATCTAACCTGAACCTCTGCTGGCACAACTTGAGACCATTTCTTTTTGTCCTGTCAGTAGTTATTTTGGAGAAGAGACCAACGCCCACCTTACTACAACCTCCTTTCAGGTAAAGTGGGATAAGGTCTCCCCTGAGTCTCCTAAATAATTCCAGCTCACTCAGTGGTTTCTCATAAGGCCTGTGCTCCATACCCTTTCTCAGCTTTGCAGCCCTTCTTGGACATGTTCCAGCACCTCAGTGTCTTTCTTGTAGTGAGGGGCCCAAAACTGAACATAGTATTTGAGGGGCGGCCTCACCAGCTACGCTGTTCCTGATACCAGCCAGGAGGCTGCTGGCCCTCTTGGCCGCCTGGGCACACTGCTGGCTCACACAGAGGCAGCTCTCTGCCAGCGCCCTCAGATCCTTTTCTGCCACGCAGCTCTCCAGCCATGCTGCCCTAAGCCTGTAGCTCTGCATGGGGCTGTGACTGAAGTGCAGGACCCAGCCCTTGGCCTTGTTGAACCTCATACAGTTGCCCTCAGCCCATCGATCCAGCCTGCCCAGATAGCTCTGTAGCGCCTTCCTACCCTCAAGCAACTCTTCCTCCCCGGCTTGGCATCATCTGCAAGCTTGCTGAGGGTGCAGTCAATCCCCTCATACAGGTTACCAAAAAATGATATTAAATAGGACTCGCTCCAACACTGACCCCTGGGGAGCACCATTTGTGACCAGATGCCAGCCGGATTTAACTCCGTTCCCCACCACCTTCTGGGCCTGACCATCCAGCCAGTTTTTAACTTAGGGAAGAGTAGACTTGTCTAGGCCATGAGCTGCCAGCTTCTCCAGGAATCATTTACTCGGGGCTTTCACCTGGCCTGCCCTGGCTGTTGGCCAGTAGCCACCTCCTGTTTCTTTTTCTAATCTCACATTATTATTATTCTGTACCCAAGGAAAATATGCATCCTCAATTTTTTGACTGTAGATACAATGTTGTGTTCAAGTACCTGCTGAGTGTGCGTCGGGTTCAAGCTGAGCTACAACACTGCTGGGCACTCCAGATGCAGCGCAAGCACTTGAAATCTAACAGAACAGATGCTATTAAGTGGCGTCTGAGGGATCACATGGCTTTCCTTGTGGACAATCTTCAGTATTATCTGCAGGTCAGGATTACACACAAATGTAAACAACTGCAACAGTCAATCAGGCTGGTAGAAATTCATGGCAGGAGCATTTAAGATAGAGAACTCAGAACATGTGTCTGTAACTCTTCCCAGAGTCAGTAATACCATTATAAAGCCTTTAGACTTGTGAGGCAGAGTTTTGAGTGCTGTTGGAACTGAAGGAGTTCTGGCTCTCTAGTGCTACTAAGCATTCATGAGAAGCCACAGTGATCCCTGAAGTAGCATCATTCTGTCTTCCTCCCCTGTCCCTTAAAGTGCGTTCCAATTTTTGTGTAGTAGAAAGTTATTTTCTAGGAAATGCAAGAAGCTGTATCTCACCACCTGAAGTTAAAAGCAGGTTTTTCAAATGTAACCATGAGCTACTAGCAGCATTATTTTGGGAGAATGACAAAGCAATTTCTAACATGAAATGTCTAGAAGGGCTGAACTATTTCTGTCCTTTAAAAAGAGTATACTAATAAGATTTGTTTACATACTCCTCAGGTGGATGTACTGGAATCTCAGTTCTCACAGCTTCTGCAGCAGATAAACTCCACCCGAGATTTTGAAAGCATACGTTTGGCTCATGATCATTTCTTAAGCAATCTGTTGGCTCAGTCTTTCATCCTCCTAAAACCTGTAAGTCAGTCTTGTTTTCACACTTCCAGAAGTTTTCCAACTGCCCTGAGCTTATATGCAGCTTTGGGACAGATACAATAAACCACCTCTTCTGAAACAGATCATCTTTGTCAGTGCATAGGCTATAATTCCAGGAATGAAATGGAGTATAAATACAGCAGATCAGTTACCTTGCCTCGGGTAAGAGGGATGCTGCATTCTTGACAGTTTTTAAATCAAGTTTATCCTACCTGTCAATTATTTGTGTTGATTAAAAGATGGGTGACTGTTTTTCTCCCAGGCAATTTATATACTAACTAGCAAAAAGTTGGGTACTGTATTTCACTCAGAAATATGTTGGGTTAGTAAGAATTCCCTCTTGTATATTTTGAGGATAAGAATAGTTGAGATACTTCAGGGGTGCTTTAATAGTGTTGTTTTAATCAAAAGTATGTTAAATGATAGCTGTTAACTTTATTAAACATGTAGTCTCAAAAAAATTTAGCAAGAAGGTTGGTATGGAATCATGATCAGTGATACTGGGGGTCTTTTACATTCCGTTATTTTGTTCAGTCCATGAAGGTGTAGCATAAATGTGGCAAAGTACTAGCGTTACAGCTGGAACCTTCCATGCGTTCCACTGTCTGTGTCTACAAGGTATTTGAGCAGCGTTGGTAGCACTCCTGAGCACAAATTGATCGACTGGTCTCCCAAAACCACAAGTTTTGTGAGCAGAGCAACTGAAACCTTGAACCTTATCTCTGCAACTGTAGCCAGCTCTTTGGATATAGGAAAGCCAGTTCTCAACGTCTCTGCCTGTGTAGACAATTCGTCAGCTTGTGCTACTTGCTGTTTCAGTTTTTCCTACTTTTCTGTGTGAGAGAGAAATGCTGTAGGATCTGGCCATTTAGTTATTGCTCCTTTTTTATGAAACTTGCAGAATATTAATCTCTCTAAAGCTTCTACTCCCCTTCAAAAAAGTTGGAGGTGGGGGGGCACGATTATGCAGAACACAACACAAGTGTTAAAAGGTCTGTCTTCCTAGAAAACTCTACCAAGAATGCTACAGATGCTCCACCATCTTCCTCAGGGTTGGAAAACATGACAGTAGCAACATCTTGATTATGAATGCTGCAACTTCTCTAATACTAGAAAAACTCTATTTGTTAACTACTACCTTTTTTTTTTATGCAGGTTTTCCACTGCTTAAATGAAATTCTGGATCTCTGTCATAGCTTTTGTTCTCTGGTCAGTCAAAATCTGGGTCCATTAGATGAGCGTGGCGCTGCACAACTCAGTATTTTGGTCAAGGTGAATGTGTGAATGGACCTTTTCTCCCCCTGTGCAAGTAACTGCCTAAGTTATCTTGGTTTTAATAGCTGTAGAGGAGGAGTGAATTTAATCTCACATAAGACCTTCTGTATGAGTGCTTGTAATGATTTTAATTATTCTGCAAATCCTGGGTAAAAATTCTACCTCCACAGAGGGGAGCAATGGGATGAGATGCACAGAAATGATCCAGTTGGAATAACAAAGGTTGTAGAGGCAGACATAAGTTTCCCAGTATCATCACAATTGGAAAAGACCTTTAAGATCATCAAGCCCACCTGCAAACCCATCGCCACCCTGCCTACTAAACCATGTCCCTAAGTTTGTGCTTCTAGTTGTCCTTTCCCATAACCTAACAAACTAATTACTAGGGATGACAGTTTACCTTATAGAGCATCACCTTTTTTGCAGTAGTTTTCTTCAGGAATGTTTAGACAGGAACCAATGAAAGTTTCCTGAGAGAGCCTAGAGCTGACTTCCTCTGCTTTGTAGGGATTCAGTTGCCAGTCATCGCTTCTCTTCAAGATTCTCTCGAGTGTTCGCAACCATCAGATAAACTCTGACTTAGCTCAACTGCTGCTACGTTTGGATTATAACAAATACTATACCCAGGCTGGAGGAACTTTGGGCAGGTAGGAATATCTTCAGAGTTGCTTGTGGCAGTTAGTTGAAACAAGAAATTATCGAAGTGAAGCTTTTTTTGTTTTGTGTAAGCCAGAATTGATTATTAGAATGCTAATACTGTGACAAAATGCTAATACTGTGACAGAAGAGTAACAAAACCACCACGACTTATTTTTTAGTTTTCATATATTTTCTCCTCTTCAAGCTTGCTTTGGCATCAAGTAGAGCTACCTTCTAGTTAACAGTGGCTGAAAAAGCTGATGAGTGCTGGTAAAGCAAGTGCCTCAACATATAGTTAATACTGTATTCTTCTCTTGCAGTTTTGGGGTTTGAGCAGTAAGACCTTCTCTTTGTGTTGTGATGGATCATGCTGCAGCTAGTAAACACTGGTTTACATGAGACTGCCTAATAATTTGCAGAAAGCTACTACCTTTCTTCTGAACAACTACGAACACGCTTTCTACGGCACTATATATACTTCTAAATATTTCTTGGGAGCAGTAAATAACTCCTTAAAGTGAAAAAACATAAGAATGATGATGTCTTGGCTGTCCTCCTAGCCTATAACCACTCTGGAAGTTGGAATACAGAATAAATGGTCTATTTTTGACTATGGTTTAAGTTCTGTCTGTATTTAAAAGTTTTGCTTATCCAATAAACTGATTTGCAGTTACCTATATTATTCAGATTTGTCTGCTACTCAAATCTCCTTACAGATATATGAAACACACAACTGAGTCTCTAAGAGCTGCAAGATAAAACAATTTGGGGAGTTACTAAACATACCATTCTTTCAACAAGAAAAGAGAACTGCTGCTGCAGCCCTGCCCTTGGTCAGAGGTATACTCTTCTGCATACAGCCTGTCAGGTGAGACCATCTCTCCTTCTGTTCCTAGTTGCCTTTGTGTTGACATCTACCTTTGTAGAAAACAGAAGAGTGTTAGTGTTATTTAGCCCACAGAAATGTAGGCATTTCTTTCCCTCTGCTGCCTTCTCTGGCGAAGGCTCTAGGATAAAGTTCACGTAAGTCAGGAGTCTCAGCAGTTACCACAAGATTACCACAAGAGATTTAACATTTATTACATCATAAAAGTCCAGCAAATAAAACTATATACAGTAATCCATGCACATTGTTCAATTACACACACATTTAAAACCTGATTAAAACAGTCTGCACAACAGAGGGTGGGCAGGGCAAAGGCTTGTTTAGTGGGGGACATAATCGTGTTTGTATTTTGGATGCTTGCTGTAGCCTACTCTCTCCCCAGCAATAAGGCTCTGGATCACCCACTCTTGCGACACAACAGGCAGCCGTAATGCTTCTGCACACTTCAAGAGACCAGCTGGGCAGGAAAAATCAGTCACCACCACGTCATAAACACCCAAAGCAATATCTGCACAGGAGGAAAGACAGGGATGTATCAGATTTGAAAGAGAAAAGGTGCAGATATCAGTGTGGTTTCACTACTCTCTTCCATCTCCTCTCATTCCTAGTCAGAGAATTCTTGTACAGGCATGCTCTACAACAAGACTGCACCTTTTAAGTAAAGGATTCACTCTAGTCAAGATAGAAATTAACTAACAGAAACCCAGTAGCCAACATTATGGGCAAAAGATAAGAAGCCTGACTAGCCTGTGACTACCAGGGCCTCCATCCCATAGCAGGAGGAAAGAGACAGCTGAGTGCACCTGGGAGTTCAGGGGACAAGTAAGAGAAAATTTAGTGCCCCGCAGAAGGCCTGGGAGCAACTCAGGACTAAGTTTTCTCCTGTTTAATATAGGCTGGAGGCCAACTGCCCACATCCTACATTACTACGGCATATGTTTACCTGGAAAAGAAGCATCTCCTAGATCACATTCTAGCAGAAAACCAGTATCTACCAGTGCCCCATACTTTGCGTTCCTTTATTCTTGGGGACATCCTTATAATGCATCCTATCAGAGATGAGAGGATTCCCACCCACTAAGCACAAGAGACTAAAGGAGACTGGTCAATGAGTACCTTTGTTATGAGTGTTTGAGTAATGCTGTTTAACAGATGCTGCTCCCCCTGTCATGAGGATTTCAGACCACAGATCCAGGAAGTTCTCCTGCTGGTCTGACACCAGGAGAACCTTCAAGTTATGGAATGGATTTTCTCGTGGGTGCCTGGAAAAAAAAAAAAAAAAAAAGATGAAGACTGCTAGGAACCTTGGATAGGAAACTGGAGGCAGCATTACTTTGGAGACCCTGATCTGATCACTTGACTGACTCTCATGTGGTTTCTTGAATATTGTGCAGTGAATTGTCCTCTTACCCATCCTCTGAAATTCCTGGAGCAACTATCCTCTGTTTCTAGAAAGGAAAACAGACCTAGACCCAAAATACCATCTGGAAGGGATGTGGGGGCCAAACATCCAAAGTTAGACTCATCTCCCTAGTCCTGAGCCACCTTTTCTGCATATATCCAAAATGCCTCAGTTTTGACAGGGCAAAACAGGTAGGCATCAGTGTTCTGCACAGTAGCCCACGGCCATCCACAAACTTCCCTTACTTACCAAACTTACCTTGTTTGATGGGTTCGATGTGACAGATATTCTCTCAGGGCAAACCTACTGGATTAGATTCTGCAGAAAATGCAGAAGCTGCTTTCAAAATATGTAAAGAAGTAGCATCTCCTTTGATCCACATCAGAGCAATTACTAGAGTCAGGCAAGGATGTGGAAAGTCTTGCCTGTACTAGGTCCTTCTTACGAGGAGATCGAAACCCTCCTCTGGTATTTCCCAGGAGAGACTGCCTTTTTGTAGAAGACAACCAATTCTACCTTTGCATTAGATGTCACTGTAAAACCAAGAAAGAGATGCTGTTCCCATATGGAAAACCAAATGTGGGGAGTAGTACTAGGGACACCTTCAGTCCTTGTAAGCAGTCAAGAGCCTTCCAAGCTAACAGTTCTGTCCTTATTTAAATCATCAGCCTGTGTATTCAGATCATGATTATTTGGCACTTACCATTCCAGCAGCTTTTGTTCTTGGAGACTATAACCAGCTGGCAAAAGGTAATTACGATAGTTTTGAAGATGGTTAGCATGACAGCTGTCATGGACCCAGATATGAGACACACAAGGGATCCCTCTGGCAAGGCACAGTAAATACGTCCGAGTTTGACAATGCTGGTCCGCAATTAAGAGACACTGATATGCTGCGTTACACTACAGGGCAGATAAAAGACATGTAAATAGGAGAGACATAGTGCTTGCACTGAAAGAATCCTGCCAGTAAACCCTTTCAAGTAGAAGCTTATCAAAACTAGGAGTTTTACAGCTGTACTACATGAAAAAAATGAATTAAACTAACAGATCGTGAGGCCAGAAGCAACTAAAATGACTACCTACTCTAAGTCATGCAGTACACAAGCAAAAACACTCTGCCTAGTAATTTACGTATCATATAAATTTCCTCCAGGTGAGACAGAGGAGGAAATTCATCTTTTAGGTTCTGACTTACTACTAGAAAATCTTCTATATCCTCAGGCAAGTTGTTCTAAGGGCAACTTATCTTCTCCGTTAGAAAAAGAAAAATTTAGCCTTACTTTCCAATTTAGAGTAAAGCAAGCAAAATAAAACAAACAAAACCAAAACCCCACACTTAAATCTATCATTCTTGCAATTTATAGGATGTTGTTCTGGTTTTGCTTATGACTGAACCAAGCAGAAAATAGGCTCATCCCAGGGAGTCATCATTGCTTGTAAATTCCTCTCAGCATCACTGTATCATCTGTACATATGTGCCTACATGTTCAAATTTATATGCCTTGTATTGTAAATAAGTACACAGAATCAAACAATTTAGATCTGTCCATAACAATGAGAACATAGCTTAATACTTTCCTGTCTTATGTTACCTCCATGGGCCATTAATTACCTTGAATTAATTGTTATTTTCCTTACATTTTGACTAAGGAGGAGAAAAAAAAAAGGCAAACAAAAAAACAGAAACAAAACCACACCCACAACCTATACACACCATGCCCATGAATGCATGATTGTACCTTTGCAGATAGAGCTCTTCAACTACCATATTTGCAAACCAATAATTATAACTGCTTCTGGTGCCACTTTTACTTAAATTCAGTATTCACACAGGATTAGGTCAAATTATTCACATACACTTAAGGATAATCTGTTTCAGTTATTAGACAAACTGGATGGTTTGTCCCCACAAAGTCAGCAGCACACTTGAAAAAACTTCTTTATAGAAAACAGTATTATTGATTGGTGTGACTAAAATATTATCATTCAACTCTTCACCAGCTGCAATATGGCTCAGTCTTCCAGCAGTGTTATTTCGGGTCTTTCAGATTAATTGATCCATATTATTTTTCTTTCTTTCTTTCTCTTTTTTTTTTTTTTTTTAATACTGGTAATCTGAATTTGTTGCAAATATATCTTCCTTGCTACCATTTTGCATGGTAATTAGCATTAGCTAGGTAGGCGCACCACAAGCTGCAAAAGCAGCTAAAATTAAATTTTGATAGGAAACAGCCAGCTCATGTATGTATATGTATGTAAGTGTATAGATACACATGCGTGCATGCATGCATATATCTCCACCACATCTTTCTGGATGAGCAGTTGACCATGAGCCAGCAAAGTGCCATTGCAGCAAAGGCAGCCAGCAGCATCCTGGATCACATTAAGAGCAGCACTGACAGCAGGTCAAAGGAGGTGGATCTTCCCCTCTGCTCAGCACTCATGAGACCACATCATGATTACTATGTACACCCAGCAGAAGAGAGACATGAACATAAAGCAGCAGGTTCAGCAAAGGGCCCTGAGATGATTAAGAAACTGGAGCATCTGACATGCAAGGAAAGGCTGAGAGCACCACGATTTTTGAGCCTCGAAAACAGAAAGCTAAAGAGAAAGCTAAAGGGGATCTTATCAATATGTGTATAAACATCTGATGGGAGGACATGGCGAGTGTGGATCCATGCTCTTCTCAGTGGTATCCAGTAAAAGGACAAGAAGCAATGGGCATGGACTGAAATACAGGGAATTCCACTTAAACATAAGAAAAAAAACCTTTCTGAGAGTGGTCAAACATTGAAACAAGCTGCCCAGAGAGCCTATAGAGCCCTCATTCTTGTGCATATTCAAAAAACAACTGAACAAGGTCCTGAGCAACCTGCTCTAACTGATCCAGCTTTAAGAAGAGGTGTTGGACTAGATCTCCATAGGTCTCTTGTAGCCTTGACTAATCTGTGATTCTATGACTTTAAGTTGCTCTGCAAGCTCTTACTTGTGTTTCATTGAAGTCTTCCAGGATATAGCCAGCTCCTGCTCGCAGCTGCTGTGCTATGTAATGCTTGTTGTACGGAGTCATCTCTGAAAATTCTACAGCAGAAAGAGAAAGTTAAATCTATGGCTAAAATATGCTCATATCCATATTCTCCTGAGTCTACAGAGCCCTCACTGAACAGACGCTGAACAGGACAGACCCCTGTCTTTTACCCCAGGAACATCTAGAGGAAACCCTCAGGAGACACCAAAAAATAAGGCAGCAAGAAAGCGAGAAAAACACTGGCCAACCCAGCCAAGTGAACATGTTGTGGCTTTGATCACACTGAATGAAACACCACCACAGCAAAGGCAAACTGGAACCACCTAGCCATGCTTTTACGTCCTCAGCACTATCTCGTATCTCTGATAGCCTTCTCATACTTGCTAATTTTCACTTTTCAACTGCCTGAACAGTCCTGTAATCATCACTGATGCTTGCTACATTTCAATCTAAGCATTAACTCCTTTCTTCAAAGTGCCTAATACCTCTTGAACTAAGCAGTAAAAAAGAAAAACCACACTCACACAAATGACTGATCAGATAGCATCCAGCCTTTTTCCTAAAGCCACATGGTTCCACTTGGAAATGCAATGGGGAAGACTGATCTCACCTTCTTCTTCCTCACTACTCCCTGCAGGACCATCTGATGGCTTCTGACGATTGACCAATTTGTCACTTGGTGTTGCCATGGTGAGAAGAAAGGCATAGCCCAAAAAGAGGGTCTTGTTGTGAGGCAGTGGGCCATGATGGTCCTCCAGTACTGGGGGGTTTACAGCATCTACACTTTCACAGGTGCTCACAAACTCTACTGCTCTCACAGCTCCTGTGGAGAGGAAAAAAAAAAAAAAAGGCACTGTGAATCTCAAAAATAATGTTCAGCAGAAAGACCCCAGGAAGAATTTATATTATGTTCAATTTTTATTATTTTACTAGCATAGACAGAGAAAAATCAAGACAGCCATAAATTAGATTAGATAGGGATCTTTTACCTCTATGGTTGCAAAGGATCTTCAAATCACATGCTGAATAACTAACAGGACAGTGTTTGCCAGTCTGTCAGCGTTCTCAAACAAAGGGTCCCTCCCCAGCAGTACGTCTTAAAAGCTAAGTATTTCAGAACTGACTAAACTATAAACAAGGACAGAAGCAAATCACAGCATTAAGATCAGAACAATGTCGCAAAGGACATTTCCAAAAGACAAAGAGAATCGGTCTCAAACCCTGCCAAGCAAAGAGGTACTTAATCTGCTTTTTGCTGATGGGAAGCAGAAGGATCAACTACAAAAATATCAACGAGATTAAAAAAAAAAGGCTGATGATCAGTTTAAGAGCAGAAAACAAGGTTCTCACCAGGCTTTCCTGCTGTTGACTTGCGCCCACGTTTAGCTGGTACTCTCTCATCTTCAGAAGCAACAAGTTTCCTCTTCCCAGATAGCATTCCCAGTGAGGTTCGTGGACTGTCCAGCCCTTTACGAGTAGGAGTTGTGCTACTGCTGGAAGTGCTGGGAGACCCAAGGTTACGCCGCTTCCGCTTCCCCTCCACGAGGTTATCTGTAACACAGTACGCAGTGACTGGTCACCAGCTGTCATCTAACACCATAATCATTCATCCTACATATCTGTCCTGAGACTGCTAAGCTTAAAAGTACCTAGCAGGTACATACTATCACCACCTGACAGAAAAGAGTAGAAAGTCTTGCGTGTACATCTTTCTCCTCAGGTCCTGCATCTTGCCAGTCTCTCTTCCTCACAGTACCACTGAGCAATCAGTACCACAGCAGTCACCCACCACCTGTAAGTGAGCACTGCAATCATCACTACATTAGAAGCACGCCACTTTCAGTCATCTCTCTGCAAGCACTTGTTCCCTTTTAAAGAAAATACTTGTGCTTCTTTCATACAGTGTCACTTAAACAGGCATACACAGCATGTGGCCATGGCATAATTTGCTTGACTTGTGCTGCCAGACATTTGATAGACACATAAGCCAACATCTGCACACCCAAGATAACTGTCAACATAATTATTTTCATTAGCAGTAAACACAAGACAGTTCAATTCTTTAATAAATAAGGACTAAACTAAATAGTGTTGACCCAGGGTAAGAGCTTGAATGTGGAAAAGAATGACTGTGCAACCATCATTCTAAAACTTGCTTCTCTGCTTCCATTCTTAGTGAGCCACCAGCCTGTACACCTGCCCATGGCTCCTCAAGCTCTGCAACTCTGAGTGGCTGAATGAGTAACGTATGAATTTGGGAGGGAGAACTGACAAAGCTGTACTAAACTGAAGTAGTAGGAGTCTAGGCGATATTCTAAAAAGCCAAAGTTGACTCTGCTGTGATCTCACACAAAGCAAGCAAGGAAAACTCAGCTACAAGAAATTTGGCTAACCTGCTGTATCAGCAGACTGATCTGTAAAAGTTACTTCATCACCCAAAGCAGTTGCTAAAAAACACTCATTTTCTGACTTTTTTTTCCTATTTGAGCAAATCCTTGACTGACACACACTAAGAAAAGCATCTCAAAGATCTCATTATAAAGTCTAGACCAAACAGCACATTAGATTTTGTTTTGCTCTCAATTTTGTATTTATGTTCACCTGAGCATTTCCCTTAAATTTTAAAAGGTTTTCTTTTACATGGAAGAGAGTCCAATCTTGCCCAGTAAATTAGGAAAAGTTGCAGTCTGAGGCAGTCCACAGAACTAGATGGGCCTTTTATCTGGCTCAGCGCAATTCTTAAGTAATTCCCACTCAACTCTGAAAGTATTACTGAATACCCAGAAGGATCTAGACACAGATATTCAGACAAGGAAACAGAAATATTTCAAAGCCACAAGATACAGAATGCAAGGTCTTCAAACTACACACAAGAGCTCAGCGCAGCCTCCTCTTACCAAGGCTGATGTCAGCTGCCTTGGTCAAAGGAGTGACAGGTTCATAAGGACCTAGGCCAAACTGCTCCCGGAGCTTATTTCCTTGTTCCAGAGACAGAATAACAGCCATCCGTTTGTACCACTTCCTCTGGCCTTCCTTTTCAATGCAATAATACAGCTCACCAGACTCTTTCCGGTGTCCTTTCACTACACCTGACAAAACAGCAAATGACAGTTGTTTACCAACTAGGCTTCCAGGTTTCTCATCCTCCTGGAAAAGCACCATCTCCCACTGGATCAGGCAACCTGGAGAAGCCAAGAATTGATTGTGAGTACTGCTCTTACCTGCACTGAAGTACTCATCCTCTGAGAGCGCAGTCACCTCAGTCTCCAGTGGGATAGGGTCACAGAGCAAAATATCTTTTCCTAGCACATCACATTCATACCCATCATCAAAGAGCAGTTTGTATTTTCCTGCCCCAACATCTTGGGTAATCATCCCAGAATAGAAGTAGCCATTTGAGGACCACTTTGCTACAACCCTGAGGCCCACAAAGCTGCTTCCAGAGGATGAGTCCACACAGTCAGAAGGACCAGCCACCACTTGTAATGGGATTTCTGGAGAATCACTTCGACGTAAAGCACATAAGCCTGCAGCATCGGATTTCTCCCCTCCATCTGGCAGGCGAACTGTACGAGTAAAAGATTTTTCCTCAGGTGATGCTGTAGTTGAGAGATTCTCCACACCAGGCAATCCAGTTAAATCTCTGTAGAAGAAAGAAAAGTAGCCCCAGAAAGATCAGCAAAAGCAGCTAATAGCCATAGAATAGTCAGGTGAGAGGCCTGCAGCTTCTACATGCTACCTCTGAAAAAATAGCTCTTTAAAATACTCCACTTCTTTTTCTTTGTTACATTAAGATACCAGTTCCCCATTCCCTTCCTTTACAATAAAGTTTAGATTAGTCTCCTTTCCTGGGATACCTTGTTCCAGTTGCTCGTGATGGTGGACGGCCTCGTTTTCCTCGCCCACGAGGTGTCACTGGTGCTCTTCCGCCCTGACGAGTGCCAAGCAGAGAGTCTTCATCTTCCTCACAAGGAAGTGCTCCGGTCTGTCTAACCCTGAGAGGAGATGCTGGCTGACCAACTCCTTTCCTAGGACTACAGCATGAATTAGTTCAGTTAACTGTTTGGAAAAAAAAAAAAAAAAAAGCTACATGTTCATTATACTGCCCAATTTTTCATTGTGATTTGACTGGATGGAAAAAAAAAAAAGCCTCTTCACTGCTAAACTGTCGAGAGTAAGGAAACACTGTCTACTCTTTCAGAAAGGACAGACAGGAAAGCAAAGACTACTTCCTCATTTTTGTGTATCAAGCCAGAAAATTATTGGTTTAAGGTCTACCCCCTTCACGTTCCACCCAAGTCAGCTGTTCACTTTTACAAAGTATCTACTCTTCATTTCCCAAAGCTCTGCTGGTACCTTAGTTTTCCTAAGATGCCTCTACCAACAGGTAAAGCAAACTCTCCAGTTTCCATCCCACACGCTTTCCCTTTGATAGCCTCAGTTCCTCGCCCCGAGTTGCTGCTGCTTTGCGCGGCAGAGTGACCGCTGCTTGCTCCACTGGATGTGCGGTGGAGGCTTGAGGCCTTGGACGAGAAGGAGCTGACATCGCCAAGGTCTCCTGAGGTCAGTGATGAGCCCACTGCATTTCTAGAGGAGGAGGTGTCAGTCTCAGACTCCTGACACTCCACTACAGGCTCCTCAGTCTCCTTGTAAGAAAAGAGAGGATGACAAATGGTCACCATACAAGAGCACAGAAAAGTTGAAACCACATTTGTGAAACAGAAGATAAACCACTCAGAGAGAGTCTATACAGATCAAAGATTGAGGGGGCTCTGTCAGTGCCACTGAGTTGCAGAATAGGCCAGGACAGGCTAGAGGACAAAGTTATCTTACATATTTAGATTTAAATGGTAGAAGTGATCCTTGCCAACCCAACAGAATTCTTATTCATTTTGAAATCCTTTTTCTGACAACCTCCCCAAGAATTTTAAAATAATTGGAAGAGGATAATAAAGTCTCCTTAAATAAGAAAAGATAACAGAATATCTTTCAAAGACAAAACAGGTAGGAAATACGCCAGCAACATATACACAGCTTACAACATGCGCTACGCACCCTACATGTTCACTGATGGAGAAAAGCAGGTTGGATTGTTCACTGCAGGTGCAACACATTCTCATCTGAATTTATTTTGTTTTTCTGCCCATGTATCAATTACATTTAGCCCTGGAAACAAGAACTTACCTCAACTACCTTTCGCTCCACTTCTGCGCCGTTTACGTAGTAGATGTCTGTGATGACACGCGTAACCACAGTGCGTACTTCTCGAATAGTTCGTACATGACGATGTTGAACCCGGCCTCTGGGTGGGTGAAGAAGGTTAAATTCCTCCTCTCTCTGTAATAGCAGAATAAATCAAAAACAAAAAAAAATATCACAGCCAAAAGCAGATATCCTCTGGGTAAGGATACATTTGCAGCATGGGTTTTTTTTTTTTCATGCTTTATTAACAGGAAATAGCTACATTCAAACAGGATCTGCCTGGTAGTTCAGTTCTCATGGGACAGTTTCTTCTAGATTCTCATATAGAAGATGGTACCATTCCTAAGCCCCAAATACTTTTGGACAAAATGTGCAGAAATACCTATAGTGGGTGTCAAATGAAACAGCTAACCTAAGAGCTTTAAGTCAGTGACCACTAGAAACAAATGGTGCTGCTCAAGTGGCAAAGAATCTCTTAGCATCTGCATCTTGTTGCATGTTAGAAACAATAAGACGAAAGACCCTGAACAGAGGAGAACTGTTCAAAGATTATCAGACAACACATTTTGATGACTGCCTTGGGAGAAGGGGAAGGTGGGGGTTGGAAGAGGAAAAAATTAACTGGTGTAAGAGGAAACTGCACACTTGCTTAGCATGACTTCTGATACTGCTTTCATTCAGTGGACCCTGAAAACATAACTCATCATTGTAGTACTGTGTATTATTGGCCTTGCAACCTAAAACTTTCCAGAAAATGTACTATTCTTAATTCAAATTTAAAAACCACCATTTTGCAGCTCTGAAACAAAGATTCTTCTCAACTATGCGAACTTTCTGATATACTAATTTGAAGTTATTCACCTTGTTCTGCACTTATTTCAAGATGACAATTCACCAGGGACACTTGAAGTGGTTTCTCTGGAGGAGCTCTCCCCTAGTGTGTTTATCTATTCTCACTGGATGGAGTGGCAGAATAAGCTGTCAAAAGTTGGTTGGTGCAAAGTAAGAAGCATCAAACCTTTCATTCAAAATCTACTGCAACTTCCATGTCTATCCAACAGAAGGTATAGCTTTTGTTGTTGTTGTTTTTTTAATAACTTTAACCATATCTGCACACCAAAAAAAAAAAATCAGCTGTCATATTTCAAAAAAATCATCTACTGTGCCTCCAAAATGAAGAGATATTTATTTCCTAAACCTACTCTGTCACCTGAGTACTGCTACCTTAGCATTTGTTTAAAGCTCATCCAGGAAAGCTTGTGACACTTACATTTTAAAGTAGCACTGTTGCTCTGCATTTTTTTTCACTTATTGTCAGGGAAACTACCCTAAGTCATTAACTGACCACAGGAATATTTACCTCATCTAAAGCAGTAAAACTAAACACAAGCAGCCTTCATCCTACCTGGCTGTGCAGAGAGTCTGTGTCCTCTCCAGAGGCATTCACAAGTTTCTCCCCACTCTCCTCAGTTTGTATCTTTGCATCTTGTTGGTCAGGTCTTTGTCCAGACATACTAGTTCCCACTTCCACCTGTCCAAAAAGTTCTTTTGCTGTTTGTGTTGCTGTTGTAACAGTTGTCAGGGCAAAAAGAAAATCTGCTGCAGTTTGAATCCCTTTGTTATTGGTGTTTTCCCACCTCTCTCGGCCTTCGACCTGCTCTTCAGTTGTCACAGCCTTACTCGGTTTCTTTGGCCCTCTTTCCCCTTCTTCTGCCTGAGTGCTTACAATACCAGCCTGCACAGATTCAACTTCGTCTGCACGAGAAGGCTGTTGATTGCAGTCCAGCTGCAACTGCTTTGGAATTTGGACCTGCTCACTATTGTCTTCTGCCTTGTGCTGCTGGTGTTGCCATTTACCAGGACTTTTACACAGTTCCTTATCTTCTTGTGTGCCAGGAATACTGAATAGATTACCCCTGCAAACCAGTTATATACAGATCAGCATTAGAGATCAAAAAAGCAAGACCATTATTCTGCACTCAAGTGAAAGCTTTTTAAGAAAAACTGTCAGTCATCACTTCCTTTGTAGAATTGCACAAAATTCACTCGGTGAGCTTTCAAAGCACAAAATAAACTTCTGACATCCCTCAACTGACTCACCTAGCTGCAAAGAGAAGGGTTGACACCTAGAAGAACTAGCAACTCTAAAGCCTTTGAAAAAAATAGTAATGCACCCTATGACCTACGCTCCACATATTAGGCACCAACTATGCAAAACACTTCTGGGAAGTCATGCCATCCTTGAAGCTGCTACAGTAGCTTGAAACAATCATAACCAGACCTGGGAAGAAAAGGCAGCAGCACGAACGTGAATGCCATCCCATGTTTTCACTCTAATTTCTCTGTCTAGTCACAGCATTATCGGGTATACGTGGGATCACACACTGAACCTTTGTCAGAAACACCCATTAGCTTCGTTCATGGACTTGGGAGACTTGGAGGAGTCTGAAGTAGAAGATTCCTACACCTAATACTTCAACTTGCAACCTTATCGCCATCAGCTTTTAAAAGCAACTCCACACAGTGAAGACAGATTAACTAATTACCATTTGAGACTCATACAAGCATACAATACCGATACCACTTGTACCCTGTTACCCACAACCTTTTAGATTACCCAAAAGCAATGACCTAGTGGGTTTTTTTTTGTTGACATAAGAAACGCACATGTGTATGTAAGCCCAACGAAGACTGGAAGGCAACGACTGAGAGTAGTTACCTAAACGGAGAAGTAGAGAGACCATGACATCTGGCCTCATCCTCTCGCCGAACTTCACAAACACGACTAAACACAGATGATGACTTCTGGGAGCTAGCAGATTAAGAAAACAAACAAACAAAAACCACACACACATCAGAAACAGAACAATTCCCTGTCAGAAAAATAAAATTCTCTCGCCACTTGGAAAAACAAAACCACCCAAACTCAACTAGTATTGAGTTTGCTGGTCTATACGGCCACAGAATAAGGATCAAGATAGTCTCAGGATCAAGAACAATTGCATAAGCATTCCTATCATCTCTTTGGAAACCCTCACAACCAACAGAATCAATAATTCCACTAAATGTAGAGTAGAAAGTGTCAGCACTATCATAAACTTTAATGGCCTCTACCTTCCATAACCAGTAGGGGTAACCATTAGATCATTTAAAGCTTGTCAGAATCCTCCTAAGACAACAAAAATATTGGAAATGACAGCTATAAAAACAAGTCAAATTCAACTTGTACCTATAAAGGCTACATATTCTCAGTGAGACATGATTACCATCCAGCACACAATCCTGTGACAACCGATAACTGAGTTTATTTTAGAATCTTACCATTGTTTCAAACCATTATACTTCAGTCAGATGAGCACAGGTCCCTACCTTCTGTCTCGGGTCTTAGTACTTAGAACCATATTCCTCAAAACAAGCCATGTTAGGCACTGTGCAAATACAGCACACTGCAGCCAGCCTGGCCCCAAAACATACTCCTTAAGTGCAGCTAACAGGTAAACAAACACACACAGAAAGAACAAGGGGAACACTTAAATGCTGGTCAACATGTTAACTATGATCTCAGTATACTACTCACTTGGTTAGTTACATTTCTATGAGCCTCAGCAAAAAGAATATTCTCTTTCAAAACACCTCAAGAGCTGTGCAGAAAAATGCTTACTTGAAATTTAAAGTGGATAGTGCACATGGCGTTTTGGACTAACACAAATTTCTACTTTGACTATAATCAAAAGGGACAAAATAAGATTTAAAAGTGAAGCACAGTCTACAGTGGAACAGCATGTGCGGCACCAAGTCTAGGTACACAAAACACACCGTAAGAGCTAGGGAGTTAATGCCATGGCTCCTCTTAAAATAGCTCCTCGCTTCAAGGTCTCATTTTATTTTATCCCTGCTGTTGCTAATGAGCAGACAATCTACAAAGACTTTTGTATTGAACCTTTCTGCATAGCAATGAGTCTCAGTTACCTGGGAGGAGCACCAGCCACAACAGAGGATCCATCTTTCCTTTCACTGTCTGTAGGCTCTGAGAGGGAAGAACAAGTCGGTGTCACATCTGAACAGCCTCCTTCCCATTTCCAGCCCCCCCATGCACTCACAGCAGCTAGAAAGGCTGACTGCCCTGAAGGAAAGATACCTGGCTTCCCCTGCTCCAGCTCCTCACTGTGGTCCACAGCTTGCACAGGTTTTAGAATATTACACTAAATGTCACTCTTCTGATTAAAACACAGTCAAAACTTCTCCAGATTATATTTTTAATATTGGTTTCCTCCTAAATATAACTCAGTTCCTGTCCGAGAATGCTGCCAGCCACTCCACATCATAATTTTAGTCTACTGGAGATACCTTTGCTCAGAACAGAGGCCTCTCCTCTCACTCCATCCTTGCTTAAAGCATTGCATAAAAAAGAAAGAAAGAAAGACTTCAGAAGCTTGAGACGAGACCTTCTCAGGGAATGCCGCTGAACAAGTTCAAGTTAGGGTAAACCTTTCTGTTCCCAGTCCCATTCCATTCTCTTACTTTCCAAGCTGAACGGCAGGGACTCCTCGCTGCCATCATTCGCAGGGGTTATGAGGTTCATTCGCAGAGATAGCTTCGCATCAGTATCAGGAGCTGCACCAGAATCTCTTTCCTCGCATGCTTCCAAAGCATCTGTTGATACCATGGCACTTTCTACTGTGACACTGTTGTTGGTCCCCATTGTACCTTCTGCTGTTACATCACTAGTTGCTATAGTGCTGTCTGGACAACTATCATCCACTGAAAAGAGAACGGAAAAAAGAAAAAGTGAGAGCAGCTATTGTGGTCCACTACACCAAGGTTCAGGTCCCACTTGTGTTTTAAAGATGCTTTGCTGTATGCATTACTAGCAATGGTGCAGTAGCGGAAATTCCTGTCTGGCCCTTCTAGCACCTTGAAGCATATAAGTTCCGCAACAAAGGTATTATCTTTAGCTTGTGACTAGCATACATTATTATTAATAAAGCTAAAATAAACACTTTCTTTTATTCAGCTAATCCATACTGATGTTTCACGAACCTAAAAGTCCTGCAAAAAGATGATGATACTGGGAATAACCATCTTTTAATTTAAAACTCTCTTTTCACTAATCAGAGGGGTCTTTTGTATCCTCTAAAGAAGGTATATCCGGGAGTACGAGTTTAAGGAAAATATATTCCAAACTATCCAATTACTCAGGAAGCAAACTCCTTCACTAGGGACCAACTAGGGTGAAAAAATAAAGAGGAAACCAAGTGGAGAATGACAAGGGGTCATCTTAGGACAGCAATGTTTTCTACTCATCTGGGTTTAGGTTCCCCTCCTGCCATCAAGAATCAAAACTTTCTGAACAGGCTTGCACAGTGGAATGGGGCCGTTCGGGTCAAACTCACCGATGGGTGTGCTGTGTCTTCTAGGCCCCATTTTAAGCTGGCCAATAAGAGGGGGTGTTACGCTCATCAAGGGCTGAATGACATCCCCCTCCTTTGGCAAAGTAAAATGAAACGGAGTTCCTAAAAGACATGGAGAGACAGGATTAGAATCTGATGGGAGGCCCCTTGTCCAAATATCAAGAGCACAGGGCTCACTATGACATAACACTGGTGTTGCAGTGTATTTGAAGTAGAAGAACTACTGATCTCAGGATGGCTGCTCCAACTACTCTAGCTGATCTTCCTCGTATTTTTGTGATGTGCATCATATATTTATCTCAGGCACTCTCACGGCAAGAGTTTGGGCTGTGGTCACCTTGATGCAGTTGTCCCCAGGTGCTAAAAAAGACTAAATATCCTGACGTGACTAAGACTTTTTATAGGATCTTTCAGGATTTACCAAAGAAAACAGATAAATTGGTGAAATGTTCCTTCCTCTCCCTTCACTGCCTACCATTTACTTGCAAACCCTCAGTGTGGTATATCAGTAATTTACAGATTGCATTCTTTCCAAATTGCAAAGATTTTTTTAATAAAACTAATAGAATATAAATTAACCCTTTCCTTCCCATTCTGCAGTCAAAAGAGTTTTTCATCATCTTTGTCACTAATCCCCCCCTTTCTCCCTTTTCTTAAACTATACTTGCCCCTGGGACTTCACCCAAGATATTACCTTAAAAACATAATTCACAGTTTACTTAACTCCTGAATTATAATAACCACATTTAAACAAAATCTAAGTAGGGACAGAAAATTGTTAGTTAAGTTTATAAGAGCACAAGATATATAAATTCAACAGCTAGTGCTACACATTCAGATACTACTTCTAACTACAGGCAGATGCAATGTATCATTCTTCCTTTGCACAAGACACTAAAACGTGATTTATGTAGCTACCTTGCATCAAAGGATGCCGCAAATACAGGACATGACAAAGATGTAACCCCTCCCACAGAAAACACTGACCAGTGAAAGAAAAATTTATTGTCCTTTTGAAAACTTACCCTCAGCATCATCTGTCCTACTGTCACAAGTTCTAAAAAAATGGTTCAGGAACTGCAACATATTTAATATCAGTCTACAGGCATAGCTGTATTTTTGCAGTGAGCAGATAATTCATACTCATGCTCTTTGGGTATACCGCATATCGAAAGGCCAATGACCATTTTTCACTAATAGCTAGTACATATCTGGCATAGTATGATTTATAGCAGATCTCTGTTTAAAAAAATAGTTTGTTTAAAAATCCACATTTTTAAATCTCCAGAGTTTTGATCAATTTGTATATCAAAACCCAATTCTAAGACTACAAATCCACATTTTTTCAGATTAATATCAAATTGTCAAAAGAACAAAACACTTCAGGAATGATCAGCTTATATCTGTACGGGAAGATAACTACTGAAAGCTCATTACTAAACCGTTACTATTAGAGAAAACAAACAAGTTTTCACATTCGTAAGACCTGAAAAACCTGTATGCCTGAAAACTTAACTGTTTTCTCACTTCATCAACTGCTCTAATAACAAAAAGGCTACTTTTCTCTACAAACTTTGCTTATATCCTTAAAACCATCATCCTACAGGATTTCCTTTTACCTTTCAGCCCAAAAGTTTTTTGGCCCACCCTGACTCCCATAAGTTTGCTAATGCTAAGGTACAAAAATTCCAATTGCTTGGACAACACTTTGGAAGCAAGAGTTGTGTTATATTACAGCACAGTACAGCAGCGGCTGCTAATAGCACAGCACAAAACTGTATCCTGCTATAAAAGGGGATAATCACAGCTTGCAAATCTTGTCAAGCTAACTGATGCACAGGTATCACGTCCCTCTCTTGTTTTGCACACAGCATTGATGCTTCTCAAATGCTACCACTGCATAAATGGCCAGCCTGCAGCGCTCAAGCAGCGCAAGTGCAGCTCCCTCTGCTCTCTCTCTTATCCCTGCCCATTACCTCTTCAAGAGGTGTGCCACACGTGCTATGACTATCCCAACACAACACATTTATCAAGAACAGAAATTCCCAAGTGAAGCAAGTATTGTAAAACTGCCTTCTCAAGTACGCAAAGTTTAGAACGCACTATGGCTTCACAAACTGTCAAAAGTACTGTGGTTTACACACGGATTTCTCTGGAGAAAATACAGGCCTTAAAGTGAGCTCTAAACAAAAAATGGTAGCTAGCAATCACAAAAGCAGAACAAAAAATAATTATCAGGAAAGCAGAACAGAATTAAATGTCAATATGCCACTGCTTAAATCTATGCTTCACCTCAATTTTGAATACAGTGTACAGTTCTCCTCAGAATACATGAGGAACATGAGAGTCTCAGGGCAGGACAAACCGAATGATTACAGCTATGAGACACACTTTGCAAAAGGAACAATTAAGAATGCCTGGACTCTTCAGCTTGGGGAAAAAAAGTGATTGAGAGGAGATATAAGAAAAACCTATTATAACATAAGGAACACCATGAAAAGCAGGTACAGCCAACTACTTGTTCACTGAATTCCAATGCAAGAACTAGGAGGCATCAAATGAAAGACCTCAAGGCACATTCAAATCACAAGGAGGCAAGTCTTTATAGAACATAATTAAACTGGTATTTTTTGCCCTAGGATGATGCAAATGCTAGAAGTTCATGCAGCCGCAATAAACCGGATAGATTTTTCAGTTTATTGTAAATGACTTTTTAACAAAATTGGGGAAAAGTCTATTATGTACTTGCCTATTCTTATGCTGTTCTGAAGCTTCTGCTTTTGACTATACTCAGTACATCAGTGTGCGCTGGGTCTTCAGTCTGTTCCAGCATGGCTACCCTTAAGAATTCAGAACTGCCATTTTAACAATAGCATTAACAGGTAACCAAATCTGTGTTGGCAAAAGTAAATTCAGAAAATGTTCCCTCTGTTTGGAGAAAGAAAAAAAAAAAAAAAAGATTCTTCACAGTTAATGCAAACTGTCAAAATGCCTTAAGTCCATTAATGGTAAAAGTAACAGCAAGTAATAAAGAAAGATTGGCCAACTTCTGCTATACCTGATATCTCACCAGAGGCAAAGCTATTCTACATGTAAGCACAGAAATAGAATTATTTCTGCTAAAAGAAATCTGCATATTGCTAAAAGCTAGTTTTCTGGTGGAAGCAAAGCACTTCATAGTTTTGCAAAATGGGCTAGATAAGATATACAGTTATTTCTGTCATGCAGAAGACACAAGACAAAGAGAGATTCTACTTAGATCAAGAACCTGAAATGCTCTAAGATCCTGAAGCTCACTAAAACTTTCAACAAAAAAAAAAAGGTACATCAGTACTGGTTAGCCCGGGCAGCACTAACATTATTTCCCAACTGCCAGTGGAAGGCGGGAGCTCACCAACCTCAGGCAGAATAGAACTGTTCCTTTCAAGACAAAGGACAGTAGCAGTCCACTTCCTTTATCATCCTCAAAAAGAGCTCAAGGACAGTTTTGCTACAGACCTCTGAAGGACAATTGTATTTTTTGAACCACAAATTCACTCTGACTCCATCAGAGACCCTGCATGCTGCCAAGACGTCTTTAAGAGTCCATCAAGAAAGTTCAGATGGTGGCTGGTTACCAGTGGCATTCCTCAGCTGTCAATACTGGGGCCTATACTACTTAATATCTTAACTGCATCTTCCAACTTGGTGTAGTCCATGAACTTGCTGAGGTTGCATTCTGTATTCTTTCAGATCATTAATAAATACGCTAGAGAGTAGAAATGCTACTCGGAAAGATTCCTATGAACTAAATAAATTGTCTGATGGAAACCCCATGAAGTTAAAAGGCAAATCTAAAACTCTACACCTTGAACAGAACTACCCTACTCATCAGAACAGGCTGTGTGCTAACTACTTAGAAAGCAGCTTTCAAAAAAAAGCTGGTGGAAAATAAGTTTAACATGAATCAGCAGTGAAGAAGGCCAATACTAGCCTATATTATCAAGACTGTACAGGAGGTCAATGGAAGCAATTCCTCCCATCTGCTTGGAACAATGGATGTTCCTAACGATTTTTTTTCAATGTAAAAATCTGCTTGGGTAAAATGTATCCCAAAAGAATGATTGTTTCATAAACAGATGCTTTGCTAGGTAGTAGAAAATGCAAGGTAGCTGCGAAGTTCTTAAAAGTTCATGGAAAGATCATTTTGCACTTAGATACTTCAAATGAGAGTTCAGCAAGGAATGGTAGCAGCAGATCTAGCACAGAAAGTTTGCTTCTAGCACAGAAGGTTTACTTTCAAGAGAACATGAAGAATTCACACGGATATGTTTTAGGACATGCCTAAAAGCTACCCTTCTGATACAGGAGTGAAATTCATTTATTTCCCCTTCTTTGTGTGCGCGTGGTGGCAGGGAAAGAAGGGAGAGAAATTCAAAAGATGTCTTGGAAGAATGAGAAGGCTATCTTCCATAAAAACATAATATTTATTAATACTTTATAACTAGTCACTTTTTATTTCATTTCTGTGCAGCATCAAATTTTAGGTATATGCCACTTTCTCTTCCAACGATTCAACATTACATGGTATTTGAACTCCTCGCATTTCTGGCCAGCTGACAAACTCTACTCCATCTCCTAACAACTAAAGAGTTTTCTTTAACATTCTGAAAGAAATCCATGGCCACTGGTTATAGAATGTGAAAGAAAACAACATGAAACAGAAAATCCCAAACATTTGGCTGGTCCTGCCACATTCAGAAGAAGAGGTGCAAGACAGACATCCATTAAATTACTACTACCATTTTTATATGTATGAATAAATGCATCGGGAAAGTGACATTTTAGAATCTAAAGCAAAAATGGATTTGATTCCCTGAAACAAGGGGATTTTTACAAGACTCAAAAAGAAGCCATTACTGCACAAGGTGTTTGCAGGTGTTTGTGATGTTAAGAGTCTGTGGCCACAAGGCTCCACACTCCTCAACAGTAACTTGAGCTTTATTTCTTTTCAAAACAAATCATGAGGTATTGACGTCAAAGTCTAGGTTGAAAATTGCTATTACCTTGCACTGGAAGTCCCTCCAAAATTGATTACCTACATGAGCATTCAAATCTCTTTTCCATACTTCATTAATCCAACTTCTATAGAAATCAGTATTTACTTGTCATTCTTGTCTCACCAAACAAGATATTACCTTCCTCTTATTTTTTGAATACCTTGTCTCCTCTTATCAACCAGCTCCATACTATTTAATAGTTATGTTTCTCAAACTTACCAGAAAATTTGGTATCAAACACATGTGAAAGATTATACTCAAACACTTTTCATCCAAATCTCTATCTAGCACTTCAAATTCATCTCACCTACTTCTGTTCAGACATAAAGAAGAAAGATCTTCCTCTTGCTTCTTTTTGAAATCTGCCATTTTGACCTTTCCAAACAGGATCACATGTTCCAGAAGTCAGCAGGTCACAAGAACTGAAGAAAAGGGGAGGGAACCATGTAAGAATCAGCTCAAAAAGCTGTCAGGAAGAAACAGCCAAAGCTGCCATAAACAGCAGTGAAGATCACTTCATAACTGTAAAAAGTAAACAAGTAGTTTAGAAAATAGCAATAAAAATACCAGATGGATGAGACTGATCAGAGGAGTTCTGAAGAAATCTCTATCTCTTGAAAAGACATAAACTGGCAGAGGAAACGAGAGATGTCCCTCACTGAGAAAGAGCAGGAAATTTTTAGGGTAGTTTGCAACTGGGAATGTGCAAAGGGAAAAATTAGACTGAGCAGGGGGTACGTTTGTAAACAGTGTTTCTTACACTAATTTCTCAAACAAAATGCTAGAAAACTTGATCACTTGTACAATTCTCTGCAGAACAGACTATAGAGCTATATAAAAATGCTACAACCTGCAAATGATAAGAGAAATTCTACCTAACTTGTGACTCTATAGATTGCACAAATTGAAATCCCAGACTGGGGATTTTGTATCTAGTAGTAGGTTCAAAAGCATGTTCCCTGCTAAACATCTCATTTAACAGCATTGCCCAACTCTCTTGATCTTCCATGTTACTCTAATTGAAGGTCTTAAATAATTCACAGTGAATAAAGTACCCAGCAAATCAGCATAAATGGTTAAATAAACTTCTAACAGCATACTAGTCAGTTCAGGGGACAGAGACAACAATAACTTATTGACAATTCATGTTGCCGCACTCAACTTTTATGTTCACCTACTTCAGAGACAGGAAATTGCCTACTGCTGTCATAAAGGGGAAAACATCCCATCTATTTGCAAATAGAAGACGAACTCTATTGCTTCAATGAGCTTGAAGACAACATTTGGACCAGGACACATTAAGATTCATTTCCTCCTTCCATTAAAAAAGTAAAATAAAACATAAATAAATAAATACATTTCTCTATATTCCTAATCATATAAATTTTCAGTATTTGTGGCCAGAACTATATGGAATGTTCATAGTTGTTCCATTGCTTTCTCATCTTCTGTCGAATCTCTATTACAAAAAAAAAAAAAAAAGCTACAAAACTCTAAAGTATCATTCCTAAGGAAAGGCTGCTTAGATCTCCAAAGTTTGCACGATACATTTTTTTTTGTTTATACTACTTTCTCACTCAAGTAACAGAATTCTGTGTTTTAAAACAACACCAACTAAGAGGCAAAATCTCCAAAAAATTCAGAGAAGCATTTCAGTTTTCTTATTTAACTACACAGCAGCATGTTAAAGTGATTTTAATGCTAAGGCACTCTCACATTAACACAGAGGTGATATACAAAGGCAGAAGGCTCTAGTCAGAATAATATTTTTAAGGCAGCATTGTTGGGGTGACTCCCAGATAGGTCCCATCCTTTCCTCTTAATGTGACAGAGCCCTGGAACAGGCTGCCCAGAGAGGTTGTGGAGTCTCCTTCTCTGGAGATCTTCAAACCTGCTTGGACGCAGTCCTGTGCCACGTGCTCTAGGTGACCCTGCGTGTGCAGGGGGGTTGGACTGGATGACCTCTAGAGGTCCCTTCCAACCGTAAGCACTCTATGATTCTACGATTCTATGACTAGTAGAGCTACTCAGAGCTGCACTGGAAAACCAGCAACCTTTTCTGTTTCTTGTTAGTTAGGTTTGAGCCAGAAACATTCCTTATTCAGGCTCACTGCATAAAATCTCATCCCAGCTCAAGAAAAGCGGTGAAAAAGAACAAACTGTGAAGGAGCTAGTCTGCTTCTTTCCATATTGTCTCCTGCTTTCTTAGCAATCTGTTGGACCACAGCTTAAGTGGGTGTAAAGCCATTCAATTTCAAAACCATCTCAAGATAAATTTACTAGTCTAGTGTCTACCTCAATGATGCTCTAACATCCAGCAAGAAAAATCACCCTAATGCAGAATACAGAAGGGTAAGGAGACCTGAAAGAGGGAAGGTACAGACCACCACACTGTCTTTCAAGGACACCACTGTTACTTCTGAAAAAAAAAGAAAAAAATCCTTGAGCATTGTCAAGGTAGAATATTCTGCATTTTTAAAGCTGCTCAATCAGGATCCTGCCATGAAGTAGTGAGAGTGTGTTAGGAACAAGTACTACTCATCATAATTGCCTGCTGCAGCATTAAAGAGGGGAAAAAAGTCATGTAGATTTTATAATGTGACAGTAGAATACAAAAAAAACCTATACAGCACTATCACACGCAGTGCTGTTCTTAGATACACCAGTTAACATATAGCCAATATCAGTGCTTCCTAAAAACACCAAGAACTGTACACAGCTGTCCTTAACATTACTCAAAGAACTACTAACCTGAATTCACTTACCACTGGAAGGACTAGGAGACTTAGCAGCTGCCTTCTCCTGTGGCTGTATCTGCTCTTCCTGCTCCAGATTCCTCGTCATAACAATATCTGCTGTACCCTTTGGAATCTGATTCTCTTGTTGAGTCACCAGCGTATTAGCTCCTTTCTCCTGACACGCTGGCTGATTCATTATCTGGCCTAATTCTGAACTGCCAGGATGGTTTTTAGCACACAGTGCCTCTTCTGATGAAACGTCAATCTTTAACTTGGGAAGCAAATTGTTGTGCTGTTCCAATAACCCTCCTACAGAAGGTGGAGATGAGACTTTACTGAGCTTTGGTATGTTTTCTGAAACGCTCCTAAAGGACAGTTTCTCCATGTTTGTCACCTCTGCATTACCCAAAATGCAAGCTTCTGAAGTTTTTTTTTCCCAGCTGTCTGGTCCAGCCTTTTCTAATTCCTGGGTCTGATCTGACAAGTTCTTGATGTTTTTACAAGAACCATCAGCCAGTTCCACTTCCATATCTTCATGACACTGTACTTTATTTTCAGGCATAAACTTCTGAGTATCAGTTATGTTGATAAGAGACCCATCTTTACTTGCTTGTTTCATTTCTACCTGAAGCTTTTCTTGTTCTTCACACTGAGTCTCAGGAACTTCCTCAGGTTCAGAATTTTCGTCCACTGGATTATCATCAGACTGTGCTTCTTTATCCAGAGTATATGACAAAACCTCAGGTTGGTCAGACAGATCTGCAGCAGCTTGACTTCTTGAATTGCTCTCATGATCACTGTCATATGTAGGGACTAATGACCCATCATTTGCTATGCCCTCAGCAACTAATATTACAGGCTTTCTTGTGGCCTGGACATCCTCCTTTTTCGCTTTTTCACAGTTCTCGGAGAGACCTTGGTGTCCTGCATCCAGTCTCAGCTGTACATCGTCATTCTTCATGGAACTGAGACTCAAGCCGGAGGCCTTGCATTCAGAAACCATCTCTATCTGTGTAGTTTCACTATCTCGGCCAGTTTCCAGAGAGCCTGAACTGTCTTCTGCATTTGTGGGCTGGCTACATTCACTGACAGAAAGCATTAACTTACAGGTATCAGAAGGCTGTGAAAAAGAGTCCTCTGAAGGCATCCTTGACAAAGCACCTGTGGATCCAGAGAGATCTCCAGGCAAGCATGAGTGGGGTAAAACAGCAGCTTTATTTTCTCCCTTATGCCTCTCCTTTGGACTCTGAGTTGGAATAAAGATATCCTAAAATGAAAGGGGAAAAAAAAAAAAAAAGGAAAATAAGAAGAGTACCATGAACTGTCTTCTGCCGAAAAAGTTATGTGCCCCATCAAGCAACAAGGCAGCCACAGTAGGGCTGATGTTAGTCACAGAACATGACATTGGATTACAGAACACAAGCTCAGCACAAAACTAGTAAGAACACGGGTTACAATCACCACCACCTTGTTAAGAAAAATGATCATCATCCATTATTTCTTAGCACCTCTGTGGTAGAATCAAAAATGATCTTTGGTTAGTCCTTCCAGTTACCAAACCATGAAGGATGAGGGGGAAGTATTGCAATTCTGCTGCTGTTATCAGTTCAAAAACCATGGATTCCACAAAGACTTTTTGGAAGATCTATTCATGATATTAGCATGAAAGCCACTTCTAGCTAAGCAGAAGAGGCTATTTGCTTCTACTACTGCAGTCTCCCGTAAAAACTTTATTCTCTACCTTGAGTTAATAAACTTTGTTATTTTAAGCTCCAGTGTCACTAGCTGGCTGTTTAATATGTTTGAATAGTAACTAACTTTCATAATGAAGAAGCACAAAACAAACAACAGCTAAAATTAGAAAAAAGTTAAAAGAAGTTAGAAGAAAAATACGTTAATTCCTTTTATTTCAAAACAGCTTCACTTTCTCTGTGACAAATGATGCTAAGGTCTACTGCTGTAAAGGTCTAATTTACAACATGGTTTGAGACATGGTATGTGTATCAGTATCTGAAAACAACAGTCTTTCAGAGAAACAAAGAAAGAGCACAAAAAAAAAAAAACATAGATCAAAAGGCAACAGATGCCATGTGTGAATAATGCATTCTGCCTTCTTAAATTGGTCTGCACCTTCTCTCTAAGAATAAACTGCTACATATAGAAGAGCATGAAACTTATGAAAAATAAGTATGAAAAATATTTACAAAATTACATACAAAAAGAAGTATGAAAAAATATTTATGTGAATCCTCACATGAGAGAACTCTGGTTGTGATGGTATAGGCAGAGATCCAGGAAAGAAGGCCCGGGCACTCTGGGACACTGGAGTAGAAGCCTGCAGCAGGACAGGAGCTTCTGGTAGGATACATGGGGTGCTGATCTCCATTAGCACATCTGCTCCATGCTTCTCCTGTATCAAGTTTTTTCTTTCAGCTGGGAGTGATACATCCATCTGTTCTTCTAGTTTGAAAGCACAGAAAATAAATTACTGGCAGATTCCTAACTAATACTTACAGTTTCCATCATTCTATTAAAAGACTTTGTCTTTAGTGGCTCATATAACTTTTTGATAATTAAACTGGTGAACCTGCAATCTTCACTCCAGATGAATCCTTTTGGAGAGAATCAACACAAATATCTATATCTATATATATATATATAGATATATATTCCCTAGTCCTCTTCTTCCCTCCTACACTTCCCCATCTAATCACTTGCTTCATAAACTGCCAATCACTTTATCTGGGAATGGGAGGCCTTTCTGTTTTGATGGCAGAATTCTTCCTCCTCTCTTTTGTATTTCAAAAGCCACCTATCAGTTCTCATTGTAGGGAGAGATCTCTCTAGAGATGCTATTTTTTTTTTTCTGAAGCATTTTGAGGAACAAGCCAAACCAAAACCCAACATGAATTTAGAGCACGGACATTTAGAGCCTGTATGCTATTAAACAAGGCCTTCTGCTTGTGAAGCTGTCAGAGTTAAGTTCCTGCCTACTAAAAGCTTGGCAGTTGGAGTGGTTTGAATGTCAGCAGAGTATTTCGATTTCTTAAGAGAATGTTTCAATGGAGTCATTGTTCTGTTCATTTCCCCAGTGATAGTGTATACTTCAAGCTGAAGACATACCCAGACTTCAACAAGCAAAGTGGGAAAATGTGTTGACTAGCAGAAAAAGCCTCAGAAAGGCCCTTGTGCTGGATGAACATTTTAGAAATATGTGTTCATCACTCAAACCTTCTCCTGTACATTGTCAGTGTGAATTTTTTTAATGCGTTCATTGCTCTTGCTCATTCAGGCACATCATTTATGTGGCATAGTCCGAGTCAAGTGTATAGAAAAAAACACCACAGTTTCACTGTACGCAGACAGTTTTACCTTTTGCTTCCTCCTGCTCAGTAGGACTGCTGGGGACAAGAGTGTTGGTTTCCAAGGCACCAGGAGAAGGAACAACTAGGCCTGAAGGACCACTACCGATCCCAGGAAAGGAACATAGAAAAGGAAAAACATACAGCAGCGAAAAAATTGTTAACTCCTCCCCAGACAAAGCTCCAGCTTATCACAAGTACACTCACATAGAGAGTGTCAGATGTTTGCTAGCAAGAGACCTGACACAGTTATTTATCACAACAGCACTGTTAATTCCATTGCAAAATAAATTTATGCTCCTCTAACAGTGCAACTTTTAAATATCATTTGCTTAAACTGAAACAAAGTCAGTTTTTTACATGGTCCATTATGACATGCCAGTAAGAAAGAGGGGTAAGGGCAGTATATCTTCTTAGACAACTGCGTGCTTTTGCAAACAGAATGAGTACACATTAAAAGAACCAACATGCTCAGCCTAAATCCCTAAGAGATCAGAAGATTAGCACAGAACACCAACAGCCCAACTTCCTGGGAACACATACCTGCAGATGTCAATAAGAAGCCATGAAGGAACAAGTTAGTCAAATTAGGGTATTTTTATGACCAATAACAACAACAAGCACATAAACAAGCATACTACCAACACCAATAAAGATATAAACAAACCACATTTTCAGGTATTTTGGGAGGCCCTCTTTCAAGTACCCAATCTATTAAACTTTTGGTTTAGTAAACTATATCCTAGCTATGGAAATCTCAAAAAAAAAAAAGAGCTTTTGCAGAGTACTGCTTAAGATTAGTGTCTCTGAACTACTGTCCTATTGTAAGTAACACACATCTTTCCTATCTTCATTCTTGCATATGTTTCTATCTTATATCAAAAGTAGGAAGTACTACTTTTGATCTCCAACTAGGAAAAGGTGACTAGGAACCCCTCTGACAGCACAGATTTAATTGGAAATTAAGGAAAATACTACCTCCCTCACCGCCTCCAACAGCAGTGAGTTAGCACATGATCTGGTTATGGCTACATCCAGCCCTATTGTTCTGACAGCACCTCCTGCTCTCCACCTTAGAGAGTGAAATAAAACTTTCCTCCGCCTTAAGAAAAAAAATAAGAAAACCACCTCCAAAGTATAACAGGGATTATAGCATCAATCACTGTATTAGAAATACAGTGGTCATTTAAATAACATGGGCTTCCTCCCCTTGTCTACAATCTCCTCTCAAATAAGTCCTCTCTGTGAAATAAATGTAAGATCTGCTGCTTTACACTAAAATCTTCCTATGTGAAGTATGCCTTGCTTAGTTGGCCATAAACTAATGCAATTCAGGAAATATGGACTAGTTACATTTTTTTCACAGAAGATGTACCAGCTTTCTGGATTCCAAGCAAGCCAAACATTCTCTACTCTGGAGACTTAGACGAGAGATCTGAAAAACTCCCCCAATCTCTAATTTAATACTACCAAAATAAAGCAAAGACATAATGTGAAAATCCCATTCAAACTGTGTGAATGGAAGTTCAAGAACTTGTAACTTGGTGGCTATTCTAAACTGCAAGGCACAAGCATGAATGGGTGGAGATCAAACTTGTGCAGGTTGCAGGAGCAAAGGGGAAGAGATAGCATCAATCCTTGAATGAATAAGATAGTGGAAATGGTACAGGAACTACCAAAATACACGCTGGGGTCTCTGCTTACTTGGAGTGACTCTCTGGCATAAGGGATCCCTGTCCAGAGAGCTGTAGGAGGTGCAGACTACGAGCAGGGGTGCATGCGAGAGATCTTCCCTCTTCCACCTTAGTTACAATGCAGCCACTCTCAGAAGCTATTTTAAATGAAAGGAAACAATAATAGGAATTCGGCCATTAAGACAAGTTGATCAGAAAATTTTGATATTCACAAAGTTACTCCTCAGGTAGAAAACAACAGGACTACTCTTCCACACGGAGCTGGAAAAAAGACAGCACATAATCTAATTCTGCCCCCTGAACTTACGATACACTTACGATGAAAAAGGTACACTTGTAGCTGTAGAATGGACCTTTTTTTTTTTTTTTTTTAGTAAGGCCAGATATGTTTTACAAGAAAAAACACCAATGGCTCCACAATCAACTGATCCAGAAAATGAATGCAAATACAGGCAAGGCCCTTACAAGCAAAGATGCATTGCAAGGACCACTGTCTCAGTTTGAATAAGACATTTAACCCTCTTGGCTACAGAGGGTTCACATGCAAGATCATACTGCTGCACAAATTAAAATCAAACAAAAAAAAAAAAAGGTGAAATTTCATTTAAGACATGCTTTGTAGAGTGACTGACCTGCTTTTCAAATTTTAAGTTTTTTTAAAAATGTATTTTCTAAACCTTTCACCATTAAGATATTTTTAAAGAACCCCTTCCTACTTGCTGATATCAAAAACAGGCAGAAGAAAGGAAGGAAGGAAAACGCAAACCTGAAACTGCAGTAAGATTCTGGTTACAGGATCCTGCAGGATTCGTAACAGGAATGACAATTCAGATAACTAAGCTGGAATGCTTTGCCCAAGTTAATTATCATAATTAAGCCTACAGTATTTATCCATGCTTTAGGTTGTGCACCACAAGAAAGAATCAGCATTATTATTACTACCAGTTTCAGAAGTGGGAAACAGGTTTATTTTTGTTCTTCAACAGACACAGGAAAAAAAAAAAGTATTTAACAAACCAATCTCACTTTACTAACGAGATGTGCCATATAGCATTGTTTATTGAAAAAGAATCAAAGTATTGTGCATATCCTAAGATACTAAATTCTATTCACACTAGAAGATCAAACAGGGATAGTTATGATCCCTGGGACAGACATTTAAACTGTTTGTCTATTGTTACCTGTTGCACTATCCTCAGAAAACATCTCTTCCTGACTTGACAAGATCTCCAACTCTTGATGACTGCAATCAGGGGATTTCTCAGTTTTAAGCAGATCAGAGACATGCATTTGTTTCCTGGTACCCTCTGCTCCTTCCTTCAGAGTTCTGGAAAAGTAAGATACAGACACTGACCTGAGAAATTCAAGGTATCGAACAGTACCACAAAATTGTAAAGAAAATGTATCAGCATAGATGTAATCTATTCACTTGTTTGAGTATGGCAGAGTAATAAACGCAGGGGGTAGCGGAAGAACAGATTTCATCACTTAATAAAAAAAATGTTCATCCTGGACTATTTACATTTTCAGAGTTGTTTTGAAAGTTTTCTGCTAATGTAGATTGTTCTACTGATTTCTCTTCAATGTGGAATCTAAGAATTTTTTCACCTCCTTTTAAAAACTATTTTGTGACCAAGTATGACAATGAGAAGAACTAAAAATTTCACACCTGAGAAAGTGATTAGAATTATAAATTATAAACCTTATGAGAGCAAGTACTCAGCAGTGTCCAACACGTAAGTCTATACATCACAGTCAACAGTCCTGGGTTTCTCCTCAACCACTCTATACTGCAGTGATTGAGGTTTTAGCACAGCTTCAACTTAAACTAAAACTTTAAGTATACTCACTTAAGTATATTTAGGTTTCTAAGCTTTTAGAAATTAGTGTATCTTCCTATAGTCCAATGCTAGCACAATTTAAAAAATCATTTCAGCATCTTTAGCTCTGTAACAGAATGAAAGCAGTGCTCCTCCATCAGTATTGCTGTATCAACCCTTCATGTTTCCGGCAGCACCCTCTCATCAGTATGTCACCTTTCTCTTCATTTTTCTCATTTGCTTTGAAGCCTGACCTCTCCTACTCCTAAAAATCTACTAATAAATCACATACACACACACACAAAAAAAAAATCTTGCAATTTTCAGCAAGAGATCTATCTACTGAGAAGGTGGACAGGTGAACTGCTTTACCGTTTAGACCCCCCTGGCTGGGACTCCAGGGCAGGATGTGTTTCTCTGCTGGAAACAGTTTCACTGCTACCCACATTCAGTTCTAGCAAGACAAAGAAAAAAAATATTGTTACCAAGATCATCCGGATTACCCTGCAGTCAGAAACATGTGGAGTTCTGTAAATTCCACAAATCTCAAGTCAAGTTTTAATAATTAAAAATTAGCATCAACAGGAAAAAAAGAAAAAAAGACAAAGTGGATGTTTTGATAACAGATTAGGAAAAGGGTATAATAAACAATGACTTGGACAAGAAGAAAACAAGCAAAAGAGAAGGTCCAAAAGAAAGCGAAGGCAGAAAGCATCACAACTGCCAGTATCCTATGAACTCATTTTTACAAACTGCAAATCCTGCCCCTCCTGACAAAGGAATACAACATCCACAAGTTAAAGAAAACTGGGAAGTGGCAGAGCAACAGAAGTGTTTCCAAGCTCATTTCTACATACCATCTTTAGTATCATTCTTCACAAGTTTTAAAGGAGGGTCAGCATCTCCTTCACCGGATGCAAAGTCACTCTCAAAGTCCTGGCTCTGAGAGAGCTCTAGAGTGCCAAACTGCAACTGCGACGTGCCCGTATCTAAAACAAAACATCCTGAACTAGTATACATATGAAAGTTTCCCCAAAAGTCATCTGTCGCTGTTTGCACAGACTCAATATATGCTTAAAAAAAAAAAAAAGAACAGTGTCACAGCAACTTATGAAACCCTGAACAAGACAGGCCCTCTTCTCAGCCCGTCTGCACAGCCCGGAGGCCTCTCATTACATGAGAGATCTGAAGGGGACAGTTACCTTCCACACACGGCGAGGCAGCGCGCTCCTCGGCGTCACCTTCCTCCTCTGCTCCGGCCCCTCCGCGGACGCTGCAAGAGAGTCACCCTCACTGCCCCCGGGCAGCCCCCGCGCGGGCCCGGCGCCCCC